>CM038681.1:11434278-11815043 GCA_021605205.1 Aegilops longissima
CATTTGTGAAACGATTAAGAAAAGGAAACCCTTTTATATATTCCTTTCGTCTTATTGTTTTTGTTTATTTCCCATTTCCTATTTGACATTTTTTAAAATGTGTGAGCACTTTTCAAAATACATGACTATGTATTAAAAATACGTGATCACACTATGAAATTACATGAACATTTTATACATGCATGACAACCTATTTGATTATGTAACTTTTAGAAATACATGATAAGAATCTTTTATTAAACTGTGGACATTTTTGAAGTGCACAAGGAACATTACTAAATATACAGTGAACAGTTATTTAAAAGGAGATAATTTTTTCATAAATAATGAGCCATTTTAGAAAACACGATGATCAACTTTTAATACGTGGTGAACATTTATTAGTATGCGATGGGCCTTTTCGAAAAACACTATGAACCTTTACAATACTAACATTTTTCACTACGTGTAACCTTTTACAAAACATTTTTCATTACGTGTAACCTTTTACAGCTTTTCATATGAGATGATTTTTTTAAGTGCACACTGAACATTTATTAAATATATGATGATTTTTTAAATATGTAAGAAACATAATTTTAGTGCACAATGAAACTTTACAAGCATGAAAGTTAACTAGCAAAAGGGCTCGAGCATTGTAATGGAAGAAAAAAAATCATAATCTCCAATGGCCATGATCACATTTTGCTGCATCACTGAGATACACTATCACCCTCAATTTCATGAAATCATGAATATTTTTAAAACTCGTGAATTTTTTCAAATTCATGAACACTTTTAGAATTTTTCAAACATTTTATAAAATCAAGAGTGTTATTGAATTCATGAACATTTTATACCATTTTTTAACAATTTTCTTGAATCAGTTAACGTTTCTAGAATGGACGAACATTGTATTGGAAATTCGTGGGACTATTTTTGAAATTCGAAAAAACTAAAATTTTGGATTTAAAGAATATGTTTTCATATGCATGATCATTTTAGAATCAGAGAATATTTTATGAATGAATAAACTATTTTGTAAGTCCCGAACAGTTTAAAAACTATTTCGTTATCTGTGTTCATACACGAATTTGTAAAATCATGAACATTTGCTAATTAATCGAAAATTTGTTTCCAAAGTTTCGAACATTTTTTATTAAGCAAGCAATTTTTTATAAAATCGTGAATATATTTTGGATACCCAAACATTTGATGGTTTATTTAAAATATTATTTAAAATTATCATACTTTTTAATTTTCAGAAATTTTTTGAGGTCCCATATTATTTAATGTAGAAAAAAATTAAAGGAAAAAAAGGAAAAAAACTAAAAACTGAAATTCTAAATACAGCCCCGCAGGACATGGGCCTACCCAAATGGGCGCGCTCCTTCTTCTGCCAGCACACACACAGAGCGCAGTATAGTGGATGGGCCGGCCCAGGCTGGGGATTACCCTGTATGAAATGTTTTTATTTATTTATAGGTGACATTGGTGGGAATATTTTGCAACTTTGGGAGCATTTTTTATGACGTATCGCAAGAGGTAATAGCCCCTTTAGGATTTGGTATAGATATAGATGTATAGATAAATACATGATGTATAACTTTTAATAAACAACGATCATTTTTAATGCACAACCAACTTTTATTAAATATACATGTGACCTCGAGGAGAATGTCGTTAGGGAGCGCGCTGATGAGTTCATCTTTGCCAGCGACAGCGGTGAGCACCTGAGGCGACGTCTTGATCGGAAATCCATCTAAGAACCCTCCTCAGGCAACTTCCTGCGGAGTGTCATGATGACTTTATCAATCTCAAGATAATGCGATGGCTCATCTTTCGGAGGTGCTCATAGGGGCTAGGTGTGCGTGCGCGTGTTCGTGTGGTTATGTGTGCGCCTCTATATAAGTGTCTGCGTCTGTACTGTGTTTAAAAAAATCTTCGTCCATCATGTCAAGAAGATCGCAACTCATCCGTTGCAAGGCCCAGCGCAATTTCTAAACCCGGACATCATGGCCCATAAAGCAGCAATATCTCGAAATTCCTTCCTGGGAGCTCCTATGTGCCGCTTATTGCGGCACACAGTCGGGGCTTCGCACAGGGGACCGTCCGACTGGGCCGGCCCATCTGTAGCGTGTAGCGGGGCGTGTGGCGGGTAGCAGGCGAATAATCCACAAAAAATTACACGCAATGGAGTGGGATCAAACAGTGGACCTCCTGCTACAATCTATAGTACATAGCCACTTGACCTCACATCAGCTACTGACTAAAACAGCAGCTCAAACCTTTATGAAGGAACGCCAACAACAGATCCGATTTAAAAAAAAAAGCTCAACGCAACCTTTTCTCTGCAAACTTGCAAATTATTTTGAAACTTGATTTTCTCAAACATAGTAAATAGTATTTCAGAAAAAGAATTAATAATTTTCAAAAACAATTTATATTTTTTTAAAACTCAAACAGTTTTCTAAAACATAAAATAATTTTTTGCAAAATCTTAATTATTCTTGAAAACATCACCATTTTTTAACCATTGATCAATTTTCAGAAACGGGAACATATTTTCAAAATTTTGAACGAAGTTTGCAAACATGAATATTTTTTAAAATTTGAACAAATCAACAGTACGAACATTTTTAGTATCTACAAACAACAATTGCAATCGAGGACATTTTCAAAACGGGAACATTTTTTAAAACGGGAACATTTTAAACTCCCGGACAAAATATAAAAAGGCGAACAACTATTGAAAATACGAACATTTCCTTAAACTCCAGAACAAATTTGGAAATGAGAACATTTTATGAAACTCTTTAATTTTTTTACAAAACATAAACAATTTCGAAAACACAAACATTTATTGAAAACGGGAACATTTTAAACTCCCGAACAAAAGAGAAAACACGAACAATATTTGAAAACACGAACATTTTTTAAAGTCCGAAACAAATTTTGAAAATGGGAACATTTTCTGAAAATCTTGATTTAAAAAAAACACATACATTTATTAAAAAGGAACAATTTTTGTAACTGGAACATTTTTTAAACTCCTAAAAAATGAAAACATGAACAATTTTGGAATTTGTGAGCAGTTTCTAATTTGTGAACAAAATTAGAAATTGTGAAGATTTTCTGAAGTTTCCATACTTTTTTGAATTTGAAAATAAATTTTTATAACATGAACAGTTTCAAATTTGTGAACAAAATTCGAAATTAGGAGCATTTTCTGATGTTCCTGAACATTTTTTAAATTTGCGAACAATTTTCAAAACATGAGCTCTTTTCAAATTGTGAACAAAATTCCCCAAATTTGTCGACCTTGTGAACAAGAAACTAAAACATGAACATTTATAGAATTTCTGTGAATTTTTTGAAAACAAAAAATAAACTTGAAATGGGAAATGGAAAAGAAAGAAAGGAAATAGAGAAACAGAAAAAGGAAAAGAAAAATGATATAAAATAAAATAAAGAAACAGAAAAAACCAGTTCAGGAACCTGCTAGAAGGTTCCCAAAACCGAAAGAAAAAGGCTGGAACCTTCCAGAAGGTTCCTAAATCCAGGATGGTGGAACAAACGCGTACCTTCTAAACGGGCCGGCCCGTCTTGATCGAAGGTGTGCGGTACCCCGACATTTTGACGCAACGAGCGGCTAATAGGGTAGTCCGTCCTTCCTGTCCTGTTTTCCTTTTCTTCTGAGTTTCCTCATGGTTGTTGCCTTGTCACTACTGATGGATCGATCGGCTGGTCAGGCTCGAGCATCGAGCTCACAATCTCAAGGCTAAAACCCTCACTGACGTGACGTGTCATGCAATAAACAGTAGATGAGATGAGAAAAGAGTGTGGATGCCTGTAGTAGCTAACATGGCACACTTCAGACGGAGTGACACTTGGCATGTGCCAAGCCTAGAGTTGGGCTCCAGGAATTTTGGGTGGCTCGGATTAGTCGAGTGGATCATCCCATCCCTACCACCGGGAATACTCCCTCTGTACCATAATATATGTTGTTTTAGCAGTTTAATTTAAACTGCTAATTTAAACTGCTAAAACAACATATATTATGGTACAAAGGAAGTACTCCCTCCGTTCTAAAATATAAGAACGTTTTTAACACTAGCATAATGTCAAGAACGTTTTTATATTCTGGGATAGAGGGAGTAGTATTTAGCTAGGACAGTAACACGCATTGGGCCTACCTTTGGTGGCGTGGATCCCTACTGGTCTTCCTCTATTCCTGCATCTCTCTATCTGAATTCCAATCATTAATGCACTTCACTGATGTAACATGGAAATACTCCTTAGCTTAGCTAGGACGGTGGCCTAGTCACCCAATGTTCTGGTGCAAAAAAGGTTGTTCATATGAGAAAAACAGTTATTGACATCAAAAACCACAATAATATCTACATGTTAGTTTATACAGAAGTAATTTGCAAAACCCCGCATCGCCATGCACGACCTCGCTGCATGCGGGACCCTGCATGCAACGCGGGGAGGAGGAGCGACATGCAGCGGCTGGATGCGATACATCTGGCACCGGGAGAGCTGCTGGATCAGATGTGAAGCCCGGATAATTAAGCTACAGTAATTCTCTGCTAATGATGCCACGTCATCATTAGTACTGTTGTTAAACTCACGTTGGTTCGAATCCGGTCCAATTCAAATTTAAAACTTAAAGTCAAAATCCAAGTTTGTCAAACATGAAAACTAAAATGTTCAAAGTGTGGCAAATAATCCTTGGATATTTTTCATGTTGGAACCAACCTATTTTGAGTTCCCAAAATGCCCCTGGGATTTTTTTTTGTGGTCCAGCAACATTTATCTTGCCTTAATTGATTTCTAAAAATACCCTAGTCACTTCCAAATGCCTTGAAACATTTTTTTGTGGCAGTTTCATAATTCACAGAGTATTTATGTGGCCTAGTTCCACATTTATCAAAAGTGTTTTGGCAACCCTAATTTTTCCAGACAACTTTTGTTAATAAAGAAAAGAAAAACAACCCCCCCCACTGGGCCAACCGTGGCCCAGCTGGCCATCCCAACTGGGCATCCAAGCCACCAGGCCGGCCCACCTTTTCCTCCTTATCCCCACCCCGACCTAACCCTAGACGACCGAACCCCCACTCCCCCGATCCACTTCTCCACCCCCACGTTCCCCTCGATCCCTCTCCCCCTCCCTCGATCCAAATCGAGGGGCCGCAACCCCAGCGACCACGCCGCCCCGCGCCCGGCTGTCGGCGATCGTCCCAGACGCCGTCCCATCCCGTCGCCACCGCTGCCTCGCCTCATCCCCTCCGCCCTGGAACTGGGGCTCGGCCTCGACACCGCCGCCGCTCGGAACCCCCCCTCCTCGCCGGACGCGACCTCCTCCTCCCGAGCCCATCGCCGGTCCCAGCGACCCTTGTGAGCTCCCCATCTCCTCGCGCTCCCTACGCCGTCTGATCGCCGTGCCTCCTCGCTGCTTTATCGTGGCGCCGCTTCGTTGGCGCTTGTCCCTTCCCGTCCGATCGCCATGGACCCAACCGTGCGCCTTGCTTGCTTGCATCATCACCGCCCCCCGTGCCCTCGCCCATTGCCGAGGCCTTCGCCAGGCCTTGCCTGCCCGCTTGACCGACCACCTCCCGTTATTGCCACCGCCGTCCTGCGTGCACACCCGCGCATCCCCGCGCCATCGCCTCACCATAGCTCCGACTGGCCACTTCCCCTCGCTCTGTCTGCGCCCAGCGCCCTCGCCCGCCGGTCCACGCCGGGCCAGCCTTGTTGTGGGCCGAGGCCGCGCTTGGTCCGCCTCAGCAGTGTCCCCGCCACGCCAGCGCGCCGTTCGCCTGATCCACTAAGGCCCCACAGTCTATATGGCGAGGCCCCACCCTCAAACGTTATTAAAAAAATAAGATAAAAAAAGAGAATTAAAATATATGAATAAGTAAATAGATAGATGAAATTAAATATTAATTAATTAACTTAGTTAATTCTGTTTAAAGTAACTAATTAAGGTTAATTAACCTAATTAACTAATTAACTTAATTAACTAAAATAGTCAATGACATGCGGGACCCACACGTCGGCTTGACCCAGTCAACACCTCTGTTGACTGATGACGTCATGCTGATGCAGTAATGTTATTTTCGGATTAAATTAATAATAATAATTTATAAATTGATTTAAATCTTTAAAAATGAATATAAAATAAACCGTAACTCGGATGAAAATGTTTTGTACATGAAAGTTGCTCAGAACGACGAGACGAATCCGGATACGCAGCCCGTTCGTCCGCCACACACCCCTAACATATCAAACTCGCAACTTTCCACCTCCGGCTCCTCTGCCTGAAAACGCGAAACACCGGGGATACTTTCCCGGATGTTTCCCCCCTTCACCGGTATCACCTCATACCGCGTTAGGGCACGCCTCGCATCACACATTGCTTTGTCATGCATCGTTATGCATCTGTTTGCATTGTATTCATTGTTTCTTCCCCCTCTTCTTCCGCTAGACACCGAGACCGACGCCGCTGCTGCCCAGTACGACTACGGTGTTGACGACCCTCTCTCTTGCCGAGCAACCAGGCAAGCCCCCCCTTGATCACTAGATATCGCCTATTCTACTCTATCTGCTTGCATTAAAGTAGTGTAGCATGTTGCTTGCTTTCCGTTATACCTATCCCGATGCATAGCTTTGTCCTTGCTACTCTTGTTGTTACCTTTACCGCAATGCTCTTGCTTAGTATAGGATGCTAGTGTTCCATCGGTGGCCCTACATTCTTGTCCGTCTGCCATGCTATACTATCGGGCCGTGATCACTAGGGAGGTGATCACGGTATATACTATATACTTTATACATGACACATGTGGTGACTAAAGTCGGGTCACTCGTTGAGTACCCGCAAGTGATTCGATGAGGGGCTTGAAAGGACGGTGGCTCCATCCCGATGAGAGGTGGGCACAGGTTCGAGCGGCCCCATTTGTTACTTTGTGGCGGAGCGTCGGGCAGGTTGAGACTACTGGGTGAGAGGTGGGCTGGCCTGTTCGGCGTTCGCGGATACTTAACACGCTTAACGAGATCTTGGTATTTGATCTGAGTTGGGTCGTTGACCTTATACGCACTAACCGCCACGTGGGACAAGATATGGGCAACCGGCGTCGTGGTATCGGCGGCACGCCGTGGCGTCGACAAGCGGCGGCGCGCGCCGGATTGGAACGTAAGCCTGCTCTTGTATTAAGGGGCTAGTTCGCTTTGGCCGCCCTACATAGCGTCTTGGTGTGCTAAGGCGATGGGCCCAGACCTTGTGGCGCTTAGGTTTAGACCGGCGTCTGACCTCTCTGTTGTGCCTAGGTGGGGCTGCGGCGTGTTGATCTTCAGCGGCGGGCATGACCGAAAAAGTGTGTCCGCCAAATGGGATCGGCGTGTCGGGTAATGTGGTGCACCCTGCAGGAAGTTAATCTATTCGAATAGCCGTGATCTTGATAACAGGGCGACTTGGAGTTGTACCTTGACCTTATGACAACTAGAACTGGATACTTAATAAAACACACCCTTCCAAGTGCGGATACAACCCGGTGGTCGCTCTCTAACAGGGCTACGAGGAGGGATCGCCGGTAGGATTATGCTATGCGATGCTACTTGGAGGACTTGATCTACTCTCTTCTACATCTTTGCAAGGCGGAGGCTGCCGAGCGTAGTCTTCGACGGATTAGCTATCCCCTCTTATTACGGCATTCTGCAGTTCAGTCCATCGATATGGCCCTTTACACATATATCCATGCATATGTAGTGTAGCTCCTTGCTTGCGAGTACTTTGGATGAGTACTCACGGTTGCCTTGTTCCCCCTTTTCCCCCTTTCTTTACCCGATTGCTGCAACCAGATGATGGAGCCCAGGAGCCAGACGCCACCGTCGACGACGACTCCTACTACGATGGAGGTGCCTACTACTACGTGCAGCCCGCTGACGACGACCAGGAGTAGTTAGGAGGATCCTAGGCAGGAGGCCTGGGCCTCTTTCGATCTGTATCCCAGTTTGTGCTAGCCATCTAAAGGCAACTTGTTTAACTTATGTCTGTACTCAGATATTGTTGCTTCCGCTGACTCGTCTATGATCGAGCACTTGTATTCGAGCCCTCGAGGCCCCTGGCTTGTATTATGATGCTTGTATGACTTATTTATGTTTCAGAGTTGTGTTGTGATATCTTCCCGTGAGTCCCTGATCTTGATCGTACACATTTGCGTGCATGATTAGTGTACGATTGAATCGGGGGCGTCACATCAGATCCATGGCCGCCTCGCCGCCATGAGGAACCCACCCGGGGCCATGGAGAGGAGATATTTATTGGGAGCCGAGGGGAGGGGCTCGCCCCCGATTCCCCACCTACCACCACTTCGACCGGATCCGACTCGCATCTCGCCCATCTCTTCGGGCACCTATGGGAGAGAGCTAGGGTTTCCCCTCCCCCTCCGCATCCGCCGCGTGACTTCTTCGGCTGGTGGCGCGGCAAGGCCGATGGCAAGGTCGGCGGCGACGACCGCTCCTTTGCTCAGATCGCCGGGGGCTCGAAGATCCGCAGTGACCCGCTCAAGACGATGGGAGATCAAGGAGGGGGAAGATTTGGTAGGCGGCGGAACTTCCCTGGCTACGACGGGTTTGGGGGTGGGCGCAGGCCACCGCTGCCCAACCAGACGCGTCATATGGTGTGGCAGCGGCCAGATCCGTCGATGGCCGCACCTGGGAGTTCGAGATCTGCAGGAGGAGGGGATGGAGACAAGTGGGAAGCGGCGGCGCGAGCGTTAGGAGGAGGAGCCAAGGAGTGGGAGAAGACGGTGGCGTCCCAGGATGCGGCACCACCTCCTGCCGCAGATCCAATCACGACTCCGGCCGCCAAGGGCTCTAAGGAATGATGCCTCAACTGCAACAATCCAGGTCATTTTGCTCCACGTTGCCCTACCATTTGTTGCGACAAATGCAACAAACTCGGTCATATGGCTCAATTGTGTCAATCTCTGAGGCCGTGGGAATGTGTTCCTTTGTTGTGTGGGTTTCAGTCCCCTGGCCAGGGTTTTTTCTATATCCCTGACCCGTGTGCATCCAAACAGAGTTCTGAAAAAACCAATAATGTAGTTATCACCATCATAGAGGGGACTGCCACTGTGAAAGAGATCGAACATGAGTTTAATTGCATTTTTGCTCGTAAACCTGGCAAGAAAAAGTGGCAATGTACTGCTCGTTCCATTAGCCCTACTCAGTTTGTCATGCGGTTTCCTAATGCCAGTGAAGTTGAAAGAGTATGCTGTTATGGTAAACGACTCCCTTTGAAAGATGGCTCTGTTATTGTTTGCATTACTACATGGTCTGCATCTGTGGGGGCCAAAGGGAGTATGGAAAAAGCTTGGGTGCGAGTGAGAAATGTCCCATTAGAAAAAATATGTTCTGAACATGTTGCATATGCTGGTGGGCTGGTGGGTATAACTCTGGAAGTTGATGAGGGAACTATTCATAAACCTGAATATGTCAGAATATTGCTTGGGTGCCGAGAGGTTAAAAAAATTCCTCCATCTGCTGAAGGGATGTTGGGTGAACAATTATATGACTTCTTCTATGAAGTTGAGAAAGTGTTGTCTGTTTGGGGGGGGGGGGGGCAAAATCAGGCTTCTATTGCTGTTGATAGCAGTGCATCTCCCTCGTTCTCAAAAAAGCTAGGGTGGACTCATACCCTGCTTCCTCTACGGAACAAGGGGAAACTGATGCATCTATGGTGGGGGACTATTCATCACAAAACTATGATAAAAAGTTCGCAGAGGTTGACTGTTGTGACTGAGAATGAAGAAGAGGAGGATAGTGACGAAGGGAATCATACTGAACTGCTCATTGAGTCTATGGCCAGAGAGCATGACAAAGAAAAAAATGCCATATTATGATTCTCCGATTAACAACATGTCATCTGAAAGCATTGGTGATGGGATGAGTGAGGATGTGGAAGTTCCTCCTATCAATGTTAAAAAAGGTGCTTGGGAAATCATCCAAACTCCTATCCCTCCTTCTCCCATGTTTCTTCAAAATTATGATAATTCCCATGTTTCCTCCTTTGTCAGATTATGTGATCTGGTCTTCTTTGCCTCATATTGTCCCTCTTGAAGAAGATTCGACTGAGGGGGGAGAGAACTGCAGTGTATACACTGTTGAGTCACCGTCGGGGTCCCCCCTGCGTGATATGGTGGTACCTAAAGATTTAAATTCACGCAGACAATTTGAGAAGATGGAAAGGGTGGAGGACAAGGCTGCTAACAGGAGGAAGAAATGGGACTTTGAAGGTAAAAACATGTTTGACACTAAAAATCAGTTCTCTGTCTTATCTAATACTGAGATTGTGTTGCGTGCGTCCCTCATGGGAGTGCAAATTCCTGATGATAAATTTGATACTGTTCATGTTATTCATGAACTAGAAATATCTAGGAATTTACTTCTTGATAAGAAAAATGAAAGAACCGCTTCCAATATAGTTATCAATGATGGGCTGGGTAACAGTATCCCTTTGTCCTTAACTTGGCAGGGAACAGATAAACAAGATGAGGAGGAACCTTTTATTCTTGTCCAATCTAAACAAAAAGAGAGAAAAAACCAGCGAAGGCAAACACTGGTAATTTCACCCATAAAGACCATGTCAGACCCATGACTAGAAGTCAGAAAAAAGAGGGGGACGGTAGGGCTGCTATGAATCCTGGCAGACCTACCAGGGTAAGAGATAAACCTGGTCGTCATAAATGATTGGCATCTTTTGGAACTATAGGGGGCAGGTAAGAAAGGCATGTCTACCTGCCTCATTGACATGATTAATGCCAATGAGGTGGATTTCCTTGGGTTACAAGAAACTATGAAAAGTAACCATTCTCCTTCCTTCTTTAGAAAATTGGACCCACACCAAAAATACTTTTGGGAGTGGAATCCTTCTAGGGCGAAATCTGGAGGCATCCTCTATGGTGTTAATAAAGCCAAGTTTGACATCCTTGAGGTGAATCATGGGAAATTTATTTTGCAAATTATTTTGGTGGATAAGAGTAAGAAATGTAACTGGGCCTTGCTGGTGGCCTATGGGGCTGCGCAGGATGAAAACAAACCTGAATTTATAGCAGAGTTATCTTCTATGTGTCATAAAACTGTTATTCCTTATATAGTGGGAGGGGATTTTAATATTTTGCGTCATAGTGGGGAGAAAAACAAGAAAACCCCATTGTCCCACTTTTCTGATGTGTTCAACTTAGTTATACACTTGCTGGGGTTGAGAGAGATTAACATGTCAGGAGGCCGTTATACATGGTCGAATAAGCAGGAGCACCCTACTTTGGAAAAATTGGATAGGGCTTTGATGTCCTCTGACTGGGAGGACCTTTTTCCTCTTGTTTCTGTTCATAAACTGGCCAAAGAGATTTCTGATGACAATCCCTTGCTTTTAGATGGGGGGGGGGGTGGCATCTTCTAGAGCCCCTGGAAATAGATGCTTTAAGTTTGATAATGCCTGGCTGAACAATCCAGAATTTCTTCCTTTGGTGGCAGAAATCTGGGCCCAACCTAACACTAGTGATCCCATTGATATTTTAAATATCAAGCTGAAGAGAATTAAGAAATTCTTCAAAGGCTGGGGGTCAAATATTTTTGGGCATAACAAAATCAGAAAATATCTTATTAGGCTCGAGCTACAAGAGCTAGAAAAACTTGAGGAGGAGAATGATCTTTGTGGGGAGGCCTATACTAGGAAGTTGGACATCCTAGTTGAGCTTAATAACATGTATGTTGAAGAAGAGACCCATTGGCACCAATTTTCTAATGGGATATGGGTCCTGAAAGGGGATAATAACACAGACTTTTTCCATAAAGTGGCTAATGGGCGACGTAGAAAACATTCTATGATCTTATTGTCCCATGCTACTGCATATTATAGAGACTTATTTGGACCGGCCCCTGGTAATATGTGTAAAATTGATACCTCCCTTTGGTCTCAGGATGAAAAAATCACGCCTGAAGATAATAAATATCTGACACGTCCCTTTTCACTTGAGGAAATTAAAACTGCATTATTCGCGATGAAACCTAACCGAGCTCCTGGACCGGATAATATACCGGTGGAGTTCTACCAACATCGTTGGGATGTTGTGAGCCCAGAGTTGTTCAACCTTTTTGAATGGTTTTACGAGGGCAAGTTAGATGTTCAACGCTTGAATTATGGAATTATTACACTGCTGCCTAAGTCAGCAGATGCTAATACAATTCGGCAGTATAGGCCTATTTGCTTGCTGCGGTGCCCCTATAAACTGATCACGAAAGCCATGGATCTCAGGGCCGCAAAATTTGATAATAAGCTGTTTAGCATCCAACAAAATGCTTTTATTAAAGGGAGACACATTATGGACGGGATCCTATCCTTACATGAGGTGTTACACTATACCCATGTGAAAAAAGAAGTAGGAGTGGTCTTTTAGTTCGACTTTGAGAAAGCCTACGACAAAGTGAATTGGGAATTCCTACTTGATTGTCATGTTAAACGTGGTTTTAACTCAAGGTGGTGTGGGGGTGTCGTAAATCCTAAGGAATGGCACAGTGAGTGTCAAGATTAATGATGAGACATGACCTTATATCCAGAGTGATAAAGGGGTGCGACAAGGCGACCCACACTCTCCATTCATGTTCAATCTTGCAGCAGAATGCATGACTAAAATGGTCATTGCCGCCCAGAAAAATATTCTCATTAAAGGGTTGGCTTTTGGGCTAATCGAGGAAGGGGTGGGTATCCTACAATACGCAGACGATACTGTCATGTGTTTTGAACATGACATTGAGAAGGCTGTCAATATCAAGTTGTTGCTTTATCTTTTTGAACTCATGTCAGGGTTGAAAATCAACTATGATAAGAGTGAAGTGTTTGTTGTTGGAGGAGATAACGAAACTGACAGGATTTATGCAGAGATGTTTGGCTGTCGGGTGGGTACCTTGCCCATGAGATACTTGGGAGTGCCAGTTACATATTCCACTCTTAAAAACATTGAGTTGGATTTCCTGGATGGTAAAATGATTAAAAAATCTGGATGCGTGGGTGGCATATGCAGCCTCTTCTAGGGCTAGGCTCACCCTGCTAGATTCTAGTCTGGATGGTATTCCATCTTATCTGATGTCCATGTTACTTTTTAACAAGACCTTTATTGAAAAAATTAATAAACATCGCAGCCGCTTCTTTTGGAGGAGAAAGAATAAGAAGCGAGCCTATCATATGGTCAAATGGGCTAGGATTTGTCGGTCTAAAAGAATTGGTGGCTTGGGATTAAAAGATCTTCACAAGCAGAACATTAATCTCCTTGTGAAATGGTGGTGGAAGCTAGAAACTAGTGATGGGTTATGGCAACGCATTGTCCGAGCGAAATATTTCAGGAATAAAACCGTTGCGAATATTCGCAGTCGCTTCTCTGATTCTCCTTGCTGGAAATCCATCAAGAAGGTCAAAGATGCTTATATGGCTGGGAGGAGAATCAACATTAATAGAGGGGACTTAGCCAGGCTTTGCCATGACCCGTGGATAGATAATTGCATATTACGGGATCGGCTCCCTGTCCTATACGATATCTGTCAAAATCAAGATTGCACTATTGCCTCTTTGGTAGCCAATAACTACGATCTTCCCTTTAGACGTAGGCTGTTTGGTGAGTCAGAGGAGCAACGGAATTGGGTAGTGTGTGAGGCTAAAAAGAAAGTTTTGAATGAGAACCCTGATATTATTTTCTGGTCCTTGAATAGTAGGGGCAAATTTACCACTAAATCTGTCTATGAGTGGCTGGAGAGAGACTTATCTGGCCCTAATTATAAATGGGTGTGGAAAGCTGCGATTCCCTTGAAAATAAAAATCTTCCTATGGCAGCTATTTCAAAATGTTGTGCTTACGCGTGATAACATGCGGCATAGGAATTGGCCAGGAAACCCCATGTGTTCTTTTTGCACAAATGTGGAAACCGCTAATCACCTATTTTTTACCTGTCCGCTCGCCCGCACGGTCTGGGCGTGCTGGGGTTGACAGCAGGGGCCTCTTGTGCCCCCAGATCTATTTGGCAAAGTCTAGCTTGGTTATACAAATTCTTTCCAGGTGGAAAGAAATTTTATATGATGATTATTGCAGCCGTGTGCTGGGGGGTGTGGTGTCTTTGTAACAAAACTACTTTTGATAATTATAATGCTCGTACTCCTCTGGAGGCTATCTTCACCGCTTGCTCGTTTATGTTATACTGGGCAGGTCTGCTTAAGGAGGATGACAAGAAAAGATTCCAGGCTGGTGTGAAGAGACTCGCTCATGTGGCGGCTGCCCTGGCGGGCAGATCATATACGCACGGCAGGCGGCTCCTGGGAGATGGGGATGGTATTCAGATTGGCTAGATCTCTCGGTTCATTCTTAGCATAGCTCTATATCCACTGGGGTCTGATGCCCGCTGGATCGCTCTTTTGGTGTTGTTGGTTCTTTTCTCTGGAGTCTTATCCTTTAGACAGGTCCTTTGGTATCGAGTGGTGGTTGTAGTGTCGTCAGGTTTTCGCCCACAGCTGATAGTCCGTTTCAGGGGTGTCATGCAGTGGGTTTCCTGGCGGTGTGCCAACTCGCTCCTTCCCCTTTCAGTCTCCTCTTAGTAGTTGCTCTATTTGGCTTGATGCTCAACTTGCGACCTTCGAACGACAAAACTGACTGATATATTTCCGTTGATTGCAAAATTAATGAAAAGGGGTTGTGAGCCCGGTTGAATTTTTTTGCAAAACCCGGTTATGTGAATAGAACCGGATGGAGTGGTTCCGGCCTGTCCTGCAGTTTAGCATGTGGTCTAGTGGCATGCAAAGATTAGAAATTTGGTACCACCAACAAACTAAAGTACAAAAAGAATGTTAGAACCAACCAAATTGGGACTAGACAAGGAAAAGGGTTGTCTTGTCTGCTTACTATCCAACTAATCAGTACTATCATTTCTTTAATGTCAATGGTTGAGACCTAGGATTCTTGAACGAATAATTAGTTAGTGTCAATTGCTCAGTAATGTTTTGTGTTACTGTCGCAGTCGATCCCTCAGAAGGTGGTGCTGGACACCAAGACGGGGATTAATCTCCTTCAGTGGCCGGTGGAGGAGGTGCAAACCCTCCAGACCAACTCCACCGACTTCGGCGGCGTCACCATCAACTGTGGCTCTACCTTCTCTCTCAACCTCCACCGTGCCACCCAGCTCAACGTTGAGGCCTCCTTCCGCCTCGACCCATGCTAGACATCGCCTTTGCTAAGGAGGCTGATGTCGGCTACAACTACAACACAAGCGGTGGCGCGATGGGCCGGAGTGCACTCTCGTGCTCACCGATGTCAGGCAGCATGGCGGTGACACAGAGCGTACTGTCGTCTACTTCTACGTCGTCAGATGCCTCGACGACAGCTTGCACACACACTTCTACCAGGACGATACACACTCATCCCACGCCAACGACATCATTAAGAGGGTCATCGGGAATGTCGTGCCAGTGCGCGACGACGAGGAGCTACCCATTACAGTGCTGCTGGATCACTCCATCGTTGAGAGCTTGGCGATGGGCGGGAGGTCGACAACGACAGCATCGAGGGTGTACCTGACCGAGGCCATCCATGCCAACGCCGGGGTGTACCTCTTCAACAATGCCACTGGTGCCCAGGTCACCGCCATCAGTCTCTTCGTTCACGAGATGGACTCCTCCTTCAACCAGGCCTACATAGCTTCACCGTAAAACCAAATAAAAATTCTATAGCAATTCTTTTTTCGTAAAGGTGGTAGCACAATGTACATGTATTTTTGACGATGAAATGAAATGTCACTCTTATAAGTATAGCCGCTGCGTCTTGCAATTGCACACAACCAAACTTTATTGCGGGCCACCGGTGACAATCATGTAAATACGATTATGGATCGTGGCATAGCTGCAACACGTACAAACCAATACATTGTACATATATCAATTCTACTTCCTTTTTAGCCAAGCATCCAGATATTGTGACCTTGATGGGTACAAATGACTGGTAGTTGCGCTTTGAGATGGGCCTTAACTGCCAGAACAGGCCCAGGAAGACGATTAGTAATAGGGTTTTCCTCTTTACCCTCCCTCGCTCAATCCCTTTGTACCGTGCCGCCGCGTGAGACGAAAACCCAGCTCCATAATGGGCGGCGACGGTGAAACGAGGCCGGCGGCGGCGGCTAGGGCGGGCGCCGCATCCATCGTGCTCGGCAACAACGACCTTCTCAATGAGATCCTCCTCCGCGTAGGCTTCCCCACCACCCTCGTCCGCGCCGCGGCCGTCTGCACGCGCTGGTACCTCCAAGCGTCCGATCGCGGTTTCCTCCGCCGTTTCTGCAAGCTTCACCCGCCCCGGCTCCTCGGTTTCTACACTTGCGACAATGACTGGTGGGTGCGGAGAATGCTCTTGGTGCCAATATTGCCTCAGCCGCCAGAGCTCGTCACCATCGTCCGCCGTGTCAGCTCCAGCTTGGACACATGCAAGAGCATGTCACCGGCATCGACTTACTTCATAGGCTGTAGGAACGGTACCTTCCTCGTCAGCCACCATGGAAGTCCCGGAACCTGAGCCGAATCGGCGGCGCATTGCCTCGTGTGCCCTGAGAGAGGCATGGTCATCTTCCCATTATGCCCATTCTCCCGCCCCTTTGAAGCATGGTTTTGGGTACCGGATGATAAATTCGGTTACCGCCCGGTAACCGCGTTTCTCGCTGACCCACAATAATTAGGTATCTCGAGCAAAAAAAATTGAACCTTTTGAATTTAAACTCCTAACTTCCAGTTAAATAAGATATATCTCTAGCTCAAATACGATATATCTCTAGCTCAAACACAAGCTTACTTGTGTCCTAGTGGTAAGGATCTTACTCTGGCAACAGCGCGTCATTTGTTCGAGCACAGCCGGCCGCACTTTTTCCTTTTTGATTTTTGAAGAATGCACGCCACACTATGCTGTAATTTCTATAAAGAAAAAACGTGCGTGCGAAGGTCGAACTCGCGACCTGCAGGTGCGTGGCAGTGGGGCAGACCGTTTACCGCTGCGCTAGTACTACTGCATCATAAATTTTGTGCTCCAAACTTACGTATTCTAATCTTAAAAATTTTGAATTCAAATTTGAATTTTAAGTTCCGATGGAATTTTTGATGGAATTTTTGTTGGTATTTCGTGGTTACCATGGTAACCAAGTTTACCGCCCCCCCATACGAGAAAAATGTTCCATTCGAAATCCTCATACTCTATCGAGGCATCGAGCGACAACGTTTTTCTCCCAAAGAAAAAAGAAAAACAAGCGACAGCGACCAGCGCTCTGCTGAAACGGGAACTTCTTCTGATCTCCTCGACTCCTCATACTCGATCAAGCCCGTAATCAATGTCTCCATCGCTACAGCCTAAAGGGATAGGGGTTTCAAGATCGTGAAAACTAAAAACTCTAATCGTGAGGTGACGGCTGTGGGCTCGTGGCTACAGGTGATTACAGATAGCTTAGCGAGTCCTTTTCGATTAACTTCGATTCTTACTTCTAATTCCTAATTTTATAATTAAGTACTGGCAAGGATCGTTACTTGTTAGACATTCATTCTTACTTCTTACATCCTCGGTTAAAGATCACAGGACCCAAAATTAGGTGAGTTAGACTTTATATTACATACTTTACAATTTTTTCTGCAAGATATATACTATAATTGCTCATTAGTTCATTTTTTTGTGAGATAGGGCCCCTTTTTTAGTTTTGCACATGGCTTCGGTGAAGGAAATATGCCCTAGAGGCAATAATAAAGTTATTATTTATTTCCTTATTTCATGATAAATGTTTATTATTCATGCTAGAATTGTATTAACCGGAAACTTAATACATGTGTGAATACATAGACAAACATAGTGTCATTAGTATGCCTCTACTTGACTAGCTCGTTAATCAAAGATGGTTAAGTTTCCTAACCATAGACATGCGTTGTCATTTGATTAACGGGATCACATCATTAGAGAATGATGTGATTGACTTGACCCATTTCGTTAGCTTAGCACTTGATCGTTTAGTATGTTGCTATTGCTTTCTTCAGGACTTATACATGTTCCTATGACTATGAGATTATGTGTAAGTGCATCTAGTGCCCCTTAGTGATTTTAGTGTATTGAAGACTTATAGGTTAAGGGACTGATGCGTTTGTGAGTGTACACATGTCTATAAGTCTATGAGGAGTTTGAGATTTACAGATAAAGTCGACCCCTAAAAATGACGTTCTTCAACTGAAGACTTTGGATTGCTGAAGATTTTCTGAAGACTTTGAAAGTGAAGAAATTGATGTGACCTTAAAGACTTGGTATTCATTCGAGGAACATGAAGCGTGAAGACTTTTGTTTTCGTAGTTTCATTTTCTCTTTATTGAGTCATAGAAAACACCGTACTGTTAAAGGGGGTCGAGGAAATACTAAGGAAAAATTTCCATGTGACGCTCAACTAAAAATCCCACACCTACCATTCCATTAGAGTGAAGCCATTGGAAATCTCATACAGATCAGTCATATTCTTCAGTGACAGAGACGAAGTTCTCCTGGTCTCTGAGGAATTTGTTCTGACTGAGGAGTTATGAATTCGCTAGTGTGAATTGCCTACACAGTGAGGAACATGATAGCCCTGAGGAATTTGATAGTCAAATTTCCGACCGTTGCTGTGCTATGCGCCAGCTGTTCCAAAATATCTACCCACCTAACGGTCATATCAGACAAGGGCATTTATGTCTTATCATGTCGGACTGCTCCCTAGGCTATAAATAGCCGCCCCCTTCAACAACTAGCTGGTTGGCTGCTCCATGAGAAACTGACACTTGTCATTTGAGAGCATCCCATCCTCCAGGACTTTGAGCGAAAATCACCAAGTGAGAAAAACCCAAACCCAACACCTACAAACCCAAAGTGATTGAGCATCACTGAAGAGATTGATCCTGCGTGGATCCGACACTTGTTACCTTTGAAGACTATGCTTCTTCCAGACGGTTAGGCGTCAAGGTCTAGAGCATCCAAGAGGAATTGTGGATCCCCGAGTGACCGAGTTTGTGAAGGTTCGGAAGTCACCTGAAGACTTACCACGAGTGATTGGGCGAGGTCCGTGTGACCTTAGCTCAAGGAGAATACGGTGAGGACTGTGTGTCCGGGATTGGGTGTCCTCGACTTTAAATACTCAGCCGCTCCAACCAGATGTACAACTGAGACAGCAGTTGGAACTGGTCTACCAAATCATTATCTTCACTGAGCTTACTGGTTCTATTTCCTCAACTCTTTCATTTCCTAATGTCTGTTGTTGTGTGCCTGTTCATATCTGTTTGAAGACTTTGACTGAAGACTTTCTCAATTTCCTCAGTTCAATTTCTTCAGTCTGTTCGTCTTCTTTCGTGTGTTATCCTGTGTTTACACTTTCTGTACTCTGTGCTTGTCTTCATTTCATCATGATGACTATGCTTGTGTTATGTTATGTTTACTTCTGAGTACTCATTCCGCTGCAAGTAGTTCTTCACTTAGTAATTTCCTCACCAGCAAATTCCTCAGTGAAGAATTCATAAAAATCACCTATTCACCTCCTCTAGTCGATATAACGCACTTTCAATTGGTATCAGAGCGAGGTACTCCCTTGTTCTGTGTGATTTTGGTTTAACCGCCTGGAGTCATAGTTATGTCGACTGTAGGATTGAGGAACGTATCCTGCCCCATCTTTGACGGGCATGAGTATCCTCGGTGGAAGGCCATGATGAAGAAGCGACTCATGGCCATGGACAGCGAACTATGGACCATCACTGAGATTGGGCTTACCGATCTATGCAAGATGGCGGAGGCTGATGACATTCGTAAGTACACTCTACTCAACCTCACAGCGAAGGATGTCATCTACTGCTGTCTGTCCCGAAATCAATTCAGGAATGTCATGCACCTCAATCACGTGAAGCTAATTTGGGACCGGCTCTCTGAGGTCTACGAAGGTCGTCGTACTCGTCATGATCCTTGGTTTGAGGATTGCAAGGATTCTCTCAAGGAGATGACTTTCGCACCTGAATCGTCATCCTCTTCACCGTGCCTTATGGCAGAGGGTGCCAAGGTAACTGAATGCTACCTTTCCGAGTCTAGTGATGATGAATCAGGCGATGAATTTGTCCCCAGCTATGTCAAACTTGCTTCCCCTGCCACTAAACAACAAAGAGCTTTGAAAAAAGTTCAATACATGCTAAATAAGAGCGATGATATGTTGGGTGAAGAAATGGATCAGTCAAAAGCATTGGCTGAGAGTCTTCATAGACTTCAGTCCAAGTTTGACGCCCTTCAAGATCATCACAACACTCTCTTATCTGATCACAAGAAGCTTTCTTCTGAATCTCTTCAAAGAAAGCAAGATCTTGAAAAGCTAAGAGTGGATTATGAAGATCTTCAGAAGGAGCGCAATTCATTACTTGCTCAACAAATCAGCGCTATTCAGTAAGAATTTGTTCCTCCATGTCTGAAATGCATTGAACGTAAACTGCTAATTCTCCACCTGAATGTTCAAATGCTTCTAATGCTACAAATTCTTCATATGTCTCTGCTATCAGTAATTCCTCATCTGAGGACAATGCAAGTGTCACTGATGATGCAGGGCTGAAGGAATTGTACATGACAGGCATGTACAAAAGCCTCGAAGGGCATCAGACTCTTTGTGATGTGCTCAAAAAGCAGATCCTCAACAGAAACCCTAGGAAAGAGGGTATTTCCTTTGAGAGGAAACTCAACGCAAATGGAACATATTGGAAGCCTGAGAAGTACCCCAAAACCTCATGGGTTGTTGCAAAGGGACCTCCAGTTGATCCATCTAACTTATCTGGCTTTACATGTGACTCTCCTCATTCTTCTGATGAGTCATTTGACTCTAACTATGAACTGTTCAAAAATCAGAATGGTGAAGTATTTGCTAGATATGTTGGGACTAACTGCAGGAACGGTTCCCCTATGAAGAAAATCTGGGTTCCCAAAATTTGCCTTGAAAGTCTTTAGGTGAATGTCCTCATGACACCACCTGTGAAGAATAGGAACTCCAGATCAAATTCTTCATACGAACCAAATTCTTCATATGGATCCAAGTCCTCATATGGACCAAATTCCTCACGTGGATCAAATTCCTCAAAAGGATCAAAGTCCTCACATGATCATCATCGTGCTAACCCTTCTGTTTCGCAGGGTAGAGCTAAGGGCTATGAATATGTGCATTATTATTCAAATCACTATGTTCATAAGTCCTCGAAGAATTTCTCTTCTTATTCATATGCTTACCCTAACCCCTCTTATGTGAAACGAAGTGGACTGGCGTCTATGCCACCTTTCTCATATGGTGCTCGCAGAGTGATGAATTCTTTGCCACCCCTTCAGATGTGGGTGGTGAAGAAAAAGAACTAATCTCTTATGCAGGGTCAGGTCTCCAGACGTGCTCAAAACGTCTGAAGAATTTGCTGGAGACCTGAAAAGTGCCTGATAGGACGCAGACTAATCATGATGAAATGAACTTTCATTTCACACGTCCTCATACTGTTTATTGTTGGGTAACGTAGTAATTTCAAAAAATTTCCTACGAACACGCAAGACCATGGTGATGGCATAGCAACGAGAGGGGAGAGTATCTGTCCACGTACCCTCGTAGACCGAAAGCGGAAGCGTTATATCAACGCGGTTGATGTATTCGTACGTCTTCACGATCCGACCGATCCATGCACCGTTACTCCGGCACCTCCGAGTTCTTAGCACACGTTCAGCTCGATGACAATCCCCGGGCTCCGATCCAACAAAGCGTCGGGGAGGAGTTCCGTCAGCACGACGGTGTGGTGACGATCTTGATGTTCTACCGTCGCAGGGCTTCGCCTAAGCACTGCTACAATATGACCGAGGTGGAATATGGTGGAGGGGGGCACCGCACACGGCTAAGGAACGATCACGAAGATCAACTTGTGTGTTCTAGGGTGCCCCCTGCCCCCGTATATAAAGGAGCAAGGGGAGGGCGGGCCGCCCTTGGGCGCGCACTAAGGGAGGGGGGAGTCCTCCTCCTAGTAGGAGTAGGACTCCCTTTCCTAGTCCTACTAGGAAGAGGGAAGGGGAAGGAAAGAGAGGAGAGGGAGAGGGAAGGGGCCCCCTCCTAGTCAATTCGGACTCCCCATGGGGGCGCGCGCCACCTCCTGGTGCAGCCCTCTCTCCCCTCTTGGCCCAATAAGGCCCATAACTTCCCGGGGTTCCGTAACCCCTCCGGCACTCCGTTTTCTCCGAAACTTCCGGAACCTTTCCGTGTCCGAATATAACCATCCAATATATCAATCTTTATGTCTCGACCATTTCGAGACTCCTCGTCATGTCCGTGATCACATCCGGGACTCCGAACTCCTTCGGTACATCAAAATACATAAACTCATAATATAACCGTCATTGAAACCTTAAGCGTGCGGACCCTACGGTTCGAGAACTATGTAGACATGACCTAGAACCATTCTCGGTCAATAACCAATAGCGGAACCTGGATGCCCATATTGGTTCCTACATATTCTCGAAGATCTTTATCGGTCAAACCGCATAACAACATACGTTGTTCCCTTTGTCATCGGTATGTTACTTACCCGAGATTCGATCGTCGGTATCCAATACCTAGTTTAATCTCGTTACCGGAAAGTCTCTTTACTCGTTCCGTAATACATCATCTCACAACTAACTCATTAGTTGCAATGCTTGCAAGGCTTATGTGATGTGTATTACCGAGAAGGCCCAGAGATACCTCTTCGACAATCGGAGTGACAAATCCTAATCTTGATTCATGCCAACTCAACATATACTTTCGAGACACTTGTAGAGTACCTTTATAATCACCCGATTCGTTGTGATGTTTGGTAGCACACAAAGTGTTCCTCCGTAAACGGAGTTGCATAATCTCATAGTTGCAGGAACTTTGTATAAGTCATGAAGATAGCATAAGCAACATACTAAGCGATCAAGTGCTAAGCTAATGAAATGGGTCATGTCAATCACATCATTCTCCTAATGATGTGATCCCATTAATCAAATGACAACACATGTCTATGGTTAGGAAACATAACCATCTTGATTAATGAGCTAGTCTAGTAGAGGCATACTAGTGACTATCTGCTTGTCTATGTATTCACACATGTATTATGTTTCCGTTAATACAATTCTAGCATGAATAATAAACATTTATCCTGATATAAGGAAATAAATAATAACTTTATTATTGCCTCTAGGGCATATTTCCTTCAGTCTCCCACTTGCACTAGAGTCAATAATCTAGATTACACAAGAATGATTCTAACACCCATGGAGTCTTGGTGCTGATCATGTTTTGCTCGTGGAAGAGGCTTAGTCAACGGGTCTGCAACATTCAGATCCGTATGTATTTTGCAAATCTCTATGTCTCCCACTTGGACTTGGTCCCGAATGGAATTGAAGCGTCTTTTGATATGCTTGGTCCTCTTGTGAAATCTGGATTCCTTTGCCAAGGCAATTGCACCAGTATTGTCACGAAGATCTTCATTGGTCCCGATGCACTAGGTATGACACCTAGATCGGAAATGAACTCTTTCATCCAGACTCCTTCATTTGCTGCTTCTGAAGCAGCTATGTACTCCGCTTCACATGTAGATCCCGCCACGACGCTTTGTTTAGAACTGCACCAACTGACAGCTCCACCGTTTAATAAAAATACGATCCGGTTTGCGATTTAGAATCGTCCGGATTAGTGTCAAAGCTTCGCATCGACGTAACCATTTACGACTAGCTCTTTGTCACCTCCATATACGAGAAACATATCCTTAGTCCTTTTCGGTATTTCAGGATGTTCTTGACCGCTGTCCATGATCCACTCCTGGATTACTTTGGTACCTTCTGTCAAGCTTACAGCTAAGCATACGTCAGTGTCTGGTACACAGCATTGCATACATGATAGAGCCTATGGCTGAAGCATAGGAACATTTTCATTTTCTCTCTATCTTCTGCTGTGGTCGGGCATTGAGTCGACTCAATCTTATACCTTGTACTACAGGTAAAAACCTTTCTTTGCTGATCCATTTTGAACTTCTTCAAAACTTTATCAAGGTATGTGCTTTGTGAAAGTCCTATTAAGCGTCTTGATCTATCTCTATAGATCTTGATGCCCAATATGTAAGCAGCTTCACCGAGGTCTTTCATTGAAAACTTTTATTCAAGTATCCTTTTATGCTATCCAGAAATTCTATATCATTTCCAATCAACAATATGTCGTCTACATATAATATCGAAATGCTACTGAGCTCCCACTCACTTTCTTGTAAATACAGGCTTCTCCAAAAGTCTCAGATAAAACCATATGCTTTGATCACACTATCAAAGCGTTTATTCCAACTCCGAGAGGCTTGCACCGACCATAAATTGATCGTTGGAGCTTGCACACTTTGTTAGCACCCTTTGGATCAACAAAACCTTCTGGTTGTATCATATACAACTCTTCTTCTAGAAATCCATTCAAGAATGCAGTTTTACATCCATTTGCCAAATTTCATAATCATAAAATGCGGCAATTGCTAACATGATTCGGACGGACTTAAGCATCGCTTCTGGTGAGAAAGTCTCATCGTAGTCAACCCCTTGAACTTGTCGAAAACCTTTTGCAACAAGTCGAGCTTTGTAGACAGCTACATTACCATCAGCGTCAGTCTTCTTCTTAAAGATCCATTTATTCTCAATAGCTTGCCGATCATCGGGCAAGTCTACCAAAGTCCATACTTTGTTTTCATACATGGATCCCATCTCAGATTTCATGGCTTCAAGCCATTTTATGGAATCTGGGCTCACCATCGCTTCTTCATAGTTCGTGGGTTCACCATGATCTAGTAGCATGACTTCCGAATAGGATTACCGTACCACTCGTGCGGATTTTATTCTGGTTGATCTCTGAGTTCAGTGACAACTTGATCTGAAGTTTCATGATCTTCATCATTATCTTCCTCACTAATCGGGTGTAGGTGTTACGTAAACTGATTTCTGTGACGAACTACTTTCCAATAAGGGAGCTGGTACTATTACCTCATCAAGTTCCACTTTCCTCCCACTCACTTCTTTCGAGAGAAACTCCTTCTCTAGAAAGGATCCATTTTTAGCAACGAATGTCTTGCCTTCGGATCTGTGATAGAAGGTGTACCCAATTGTCTCCTTTGGGTATCCTATGAAGACACATTTTTCCGATTTGGGTTCAAGCTTATCAGGTTGAAGTTTCTTCACATAAGCATCGCAACCCCAAACTTTCAGAAACGACAACTTTGGTTTCTTGCTAAACCATAGTTCATAAGGCGTCGTCTCAACGGATTTTGACGGTGTCCTATTTAACGTGAATGCGGCCGTCTCAAGAGCATAACCCCAAAATGATAGCGGTAAATCTGTAAGAGACATCATAGATCGCACCATATCCAAAGAAGTGCGATTCACGACGTTCGGACACACCATTGCGCTGTGGTGTTCGGGTGGCGTGAGTTGTGAAACTATTCGCATTGTTTCAAATGTAGACCAAACTCGTAACTCAAATATTCGCCTCCACGATCAGATCGTAGAAACTTTATTTTCTTATTACGATGATTTTCAACTTCACTCTGAAATTCTTTGAACTTTTCAAATGTTTCAGACTTATGTTTCATTAAGTAGATATACCCATATCTGCTTAAATCATCTGTGAAGGTGAGAAAATAACGATATCCGCCACGAGCTTCAACATTCATCGGACCACATACATCTGTATGTATGATTTCCAACAAATCTGTTGCTCTCTCCATAGTACCGAGAACGGGTTTTAGTCATCTTGCCCATGAGGCACGGTTCGCAAGTGCCAAGTGATTCATAATCAAGTGACTCCAAAAGTCCATCAGCATGGAGTTTCTTCATGCGCTTTATACCGATATGACCTAAACGGCAGTGCCACAAATAAGTTGCACTATCATTATCAACTCTGCATCTTTTGGTTTCAACATTATGAATATGTGTATCACTACTATCGAGATTCATTAAAATAGACCACTCTTCAAGGGTGCATGACCATAAAAGATATTATTCATAAAAATAGAACAACCATTATTCTCTGATTTAAATGAATAACCGTCTCGCATCAAACAAGATCCAGATATAATGTTCATGCTCAACGCTGGCACCAAATAACAATTATTCAGGTCTAAAACTAATCCCGAAGGTAGATGTAGAGGTAGCGTGCCGACTGCGATCACATCGACTTTGGAACCATTTCCCACGCGCATCGTCACCTCGTCCTTTGCCAGTGTTCGTGTAAGTGCATCTAGTGCCCCTTAGTGATTTTGGTGTATTGAAGACTTATAGGTTAAGTAACTGATGCGTTTGTGAGTGTACACAGGTCTATAAGTCTATGAGGAGTTTGATATTTACAGAGAAAGTCGACCCTAAAATGAATTTCTTCAATCAAGAATTTGATATTCAAGACTTTCGAAGACTTTGAAAGTGAAGAAATTGGTGTGATTACAAGACTTGGTATTCTCTTGAGGAATATGAAGCGTGAAGACTTTTGTTTTCGTAGTTTCATTTTCTCTTTCTTGAGTCATAGGAAACACCGTCTTCGTTAAAGGGGTCGAGGAAATACTAAGGAAAAATTTCCATTTGATGCTCAACTCAAAATCCTCACCTACCAATCCCTTCGAGTGAAGCCTTTGGAAATCTCATACAGATTCAGTCAATTTCTTGATGTGAGACGAAGCTCTTACAGTCACTTTGGAATTTGTTCTGATCGAGGAGTTAGGAATTCGCCAAAGCTGAATTGCCTACACAAAGAGGAACATGATAGCCCGAGGAATTTGATATTCCAATTTCCGACCGTTCTTTGTCTTCTTGCCACCTGTCCCCAAATATCTCCACCTAACGGTCATATCATTTAAGGGCATTTATGTCTTATCATGTCGGGCTGCTCCCTAGGCTATAAATAGCCGCCCCCTACAACCACTAGTTGGTTGGCTGCTCCGAGAGAACTTGACACTTGTCATTTGAGAGCAACCCATCCTCTGAGGACTTTGAGCGAAAATCATCAAGTGAGGAAAAACCCAAAGTGAGGAAAATCCCAAAAACCAAACCCCAACAAACCCAAAGTGATTGAGCATCACTGAAGAAATTGATCCCGCGTGGATCCGACGCTTTTTACCTTTGAAGACTGTGCTTCTTCCAGACGGTTAGGCGTCACGGTCTAGAGCATCCAAGAGGAATTGTGGATCGCCGAGTGACCAAGTATGTGAAGGTTTGGAAGTCGCTGAAGACTTACCACGAGTGATTGGGCGAGGTCTGCGTGACCTTAGTTCAAGGAGAATACGGTGAGGACTTGGTGTCCCGAGCTGCGTGCTCGAGGATCGGGTGTCCGGACTGCGTGTCCTCGAGTTTAAATACTCACCGCTCAACCAGACGTATAACCGAGACAGCAGTTGGAACTGGTCTACCAAATCATTGTCTTCACCAACCTAATGGTTCTATTTCCTCAACCCTTTCATTTCCTCATTCTTGTGTTGAGTGTTTGTCATATCTGTGTTTGAAGACTTTGATCAAGACTTTCTCAATTTCCTCGCTCAATTTCTTCACTGTTTGTCTTCATCTTGTGTTATCCTGTGATTACGCTTTCTCGTACTCTGTGATTGTCTTCATTTCATCACGATGACTATGCTTGTAATATGCTGTGCTTACTTCTGAGTACTTATTCCGCTGCATGTATTTCTTCGCTAAGGAATTTCCTCATCAGCAAATTCCTCAGTGAAGAATTTGTTAAATCCTCTAAAATCGCCTATTCACCCCCTCTAGTCGATATAACGACTTTCAATTGGTATCGAGCAAGGTACTCCTTGTTACGTGTGATTTTGGTTTAACCACCGGAGTTTTAGTTATGTCGACCGCAGTATGATCAAGGTCTCAGCAGGGTGTCCTACCTTCGATGGGACGGACTACCCCTACTGGAAGAACAAAATGTGAATGCATCTTGAAGCAATTGACAACGATCTCTGGTATGTTGTGACAAAAGGTGTTTCCTCAGTCACACCCTCTCTGAATGATGCTGATGTGAAGAGATTCAAGCAACTCGATTCTCAAGCGAAGAATATCATATGTGGCCATCTGAGCAAAGGTCAATATGGAAGAGTGAGTGCTTTGGAATCTGCCAAACTCATCTGGGACAGGCCGTCCAAAGTAAATGAAGGTGTTTCAACTCAGCGTGACTCTCGAGTTGATGTTCTTCGGAATCTCTTCAACCGCTTCAAAAGACTCGACAACGAAAATGTTCAACAAACCTTCGATCGCCTCACCGACATCTCAAATGAGCTTCAAGCACTGGTGCCATGACATCACCGACCATGAGGTGGTGAAGAAATTGCTAAGATCGCTTGATTCCTCATTTGACACTCGCAATCGATGATACAAGAACGAGCTGACTACAAGTCTCTTGATCCTGCTGATATCCTCGAAAGGCTAAATACTCACGAGTTCCAGCTTGCTGAAAAGAGAGATCTCTATGGTTCTGGCTATGGAAGAACACGTGCCCTGAAGGCCAAGGCTGAATCTGAATCGAGAGTGAAGACTCGCTAGTAGCCTTGGAGATCTGAAGAATTTGGCGAGAGCTAGCACTCGCTCGTGAAGAAATTCCAGAAATTCACAAGGTGTGGTCGTTTTGGAAAATCCTCAAGAAGCGGTGATTCCTCATCTAGTGACTATAAGCGAAGACTTTGCCACAAATGCAAGAAACCTGGTCACTATATCCAAGATTGTCCTCGATGGGAAAAGGAATTGAAGAAGAAGAAACACAAGGATTACAGTTCTGATGACGTGAAGAAGAAGAAGAAATCATCAAAATCTTCATCATCAAAATCCTCAAAGCCTTCTTCTCACAAGAAGAGCAGCTCCAAAAGGCTCGGGCATTCATTGGCAAGGAAATGGACTCAAGCTGAATCGAGGAAAATGAGGAAGAGGAGGAGTCCAAGAATCCGAATCTGGTGTGGCTAGTCTAGCTCTTGCTATCGCTTCGTCAGCAAATCCATCTTCAACATCAAGAAAATGACTCCGCCAACAAACCCGATGAGGAAAATGATGACTACGCCCCACCTATTGCTTCATGGCAAAAGGTGCTAAGGTACTCAATTTCACCTCCTCTGAATCTAGTGAAAATGAATCTGATGAGGATCTTAAGCCCAGCTACTCTAAACTTGCTAAGATTGCTATAAAACAACAAAGGGCTTTTGAAAAGGTTCAAAACATGCTAGATAAAAGTGATGATATGTTAGGTGAAGAAATGGATCGCACTCAAGCCCCGATCGAAAATCTTCGAAAGTTCATCTAGGCTTGACAGCCTTCAAGGTCATCATAACACTCTCTTATCTGATCATGAGAAACTTTCTTATGAATTTCTTCAAAGAAAGCAAGATCTTGAGAAGCTAAGAGCGAGTTATGAAGATCTTCAGAAGGAGCGCGATTCATTGCTTGCTCAACAAATCAGCGCCTCTCAAGAAGAATTTGTTCCTCCATGCTTAAAGTGCATTGAACGTGAATCTGCTAATTCTTCACCTGAATGTTCAAATGCTTCAACTGTTACAAATTCTTCACCTGCCTCTGCTATCACTAATTCCTCACCTGAGGACATTGCTAGTATCACTGACGATGCAGGGCTGAAGGAATTGTACATGACAGGCATGTACAAAAGCCTCAAAGGGCATCAGACTCTTTGTGATGTGCTTAAAAAGCAAATCCTCAACAGAAACCCTAGGAAAGAGGGTATTGCCTTTGAGAGGAAACTCAATGCTGATGGAACGTACTGGAAGCCCGAGCAGTATCCCAAAACCTCATGGGTTGCTGCAAAGGGACCTCCAGTTGATCCATCTACCTTATCTGGCTTTACATGTGAATTTCCTCATTCTGATGATGAGTCATTTGACTCAAACTATAAACTGTTCAAAAATCAGAATGGTGAAGTATTTGCTAGATATGTTGGCACTAACTGCAGGAACGGTCCCCCTATGAAGAAAATCTGGGTTCCCAAGAAATGCCTTGAAAGTCTTCAGGTGAATGTCCTCATGACACCACCAGTGAAGAAAAGGAACCCCAGATCAAATTCTTCATATGGACAAAATTCTTCATACGGACCAAATTCCTCACGTGGATCAAATTCCTCAAAAGGATCAAAGTCCTCATATGATTATCATCGTGCTAACAACTCTGTTTCGCAGGGTAGAGCTAAGGGCTATGAATATGTGCATTATTCTTCAAACCAATATGTTCATAAGTCCTCGAAGAATTTCTCTGCTTATTCATATGCTTACCCTAACCCCTCTTATGTGAAACGAAATGGTTTGGCCTCTATGCCACCATTCTCATATGGTGCTCGCAGAATGATGAACTCTTTGCCACCCCTTCGATGTGGGTGGTGAAGAAAAGAACTAATCTCTTCTGCGGGTCAGGTCTCCGGCGTGCCTCAACGTCTCAAGAATTTGTTTGGGCCCGACAAAATGCTGAAAGGACGCAGCTAATCATGATGAAATGAACTTTCATTTCACACGCCCTCATACCGCTTATCTGAATATCGATGATGAAATTCATCGATGAATTTGATATCATATTCTTCACCGATGAAGTATATGAGATCGTAAGTTGTACTAATTCATCTGCAGGATGATCAACCCAAAGCCACCGAGTGGGTTCTCGATAGTGGATGTACAAATCACATGACCGGTGACAAGAATCTATTGATGGATGCTCCTTATCACCGTCACATCTGAAGCATATCATCTTTGCCGACAAAGGCAAAAGTCGTATTGGGACTTGGTAAGGTTGCAATCTCTAAGGACATGCACATGGACAAAGTCATGCTTGTTGAGTCTTTAGGATATAACCTCATGTCAGCCTCAATGCTTTGTGATCTTGATATGGTTGTTATCTTTGGCAATTATCGTTGTGTTGTGATTATGGAAGTCGACAATTCCAAAGTCTTCAAGGCTTTAGGAGAGGAGACTTGTATATTGTTGATTTTTCCACAGACCACAACCAGCCGTGTGTCTACTTGCAAAAGCTTCGTAAGGCTGGCTATGGCATCGACGACTTGGTCACGCAGGCATGAGGAATTTGCACACGCTTGAAGAAGAAGCATGTCATTGGCATTGAAAATGTCAAATTCCTCAAGGATCACTTATGCGGAGCCTGAAGCTGGAAAAATGACCAAGGCCAAGCATCCAAATGAAGACTATCATGACCACTACTCGTCCCTTCGAATTGCTTCACATGGACCTCTTTGGTCCCAATCATTACTCAGCCGTCACTAATGATGCATCACTATATGGATTTGTTATTGTTGATGATTACTCTCGCTACACATGGGTACACATTGTTACTTACAAAAATCAAGTGCAGGAAATCTTCAAACAATTTTCCTCGAGGGCTTCAACCAACTTTGGTGTGAAGATCAAGCACATCAGGAGTGATAATGGAACTGAGTTCAAGAATTCCGGACTTGAGGATTATCTTGATGAACTTGGTATTACTCATGAGTTATCTGCTCCTTATACTCCTCAGCAAAATGGCGTCGTGGAGCGCAAGAACAGAACTCTTGTTGAGATGGCTCGCACTATGCTTGATGAATACAAAACACCTAGTCGTTTCTGGATTGAAGCAATTGATACTGCGTGCCACATCATCAACATAGTATATCTTCACAAATTCTTCAAGAAGACTGCCTATGAACTCCTCACTGACAAGAAACCCAATGTAAGTTATTTCAAAGTCTTCGGTGCTAAATGCTGGATTAGAGATCCTCACCACACCTCTAAATTTGCACCGAAAGCACATGAGGGTTTTATGCTTGGTTACAGAAAGGACTCGCACATCTACAGAGTCTTCAACATCGCACTTCACAAGATTGTTGACACTGTAGATGTGCGGTTCAATGAAACTAATGGCTCGCAAAGAGAGCACCTACCTTCGTGTTAGACGAACCAGCACCGAGGATTCTATCAGGTTCAAAGCAACCGAGGATGTCATTCCCATCAAGAAACTGCTGAAGAATTCATTCCTCAGACGCGAAGAACGCCGAGCTGATGCACTGAAGAAAATGTGAAGAAAATGGTGCTGAGGAAATGATCAAATTCCTCGAAGACAACCAGCTCATCCTCGCGTTGCAAAAGAAGTGCAAGTTGACAAGATCATCGATGACATTGAAGCGCCAGTCCTCTCACTCGCTCAAAAGCTTCACACTTATCTAACTTTTGTGGGCACTATGCTTTTGTCTCTATCACAGAGCCCACTAAGGTAGATGAAGCATTTCGAGCCGGAGTGGATTCAGGCCATGCAAGAAGAATTACATCATTCGAGCTCAACAACGTCTGGGAACTGGTCAAACGTCCAGATCCTCGCAAGCATAATATCATTGGCACAAAGTGGATCTACCGCAACAAGCAAGATGAAAATGGTCTTGTGGTGAGGAATAAGGCACGACTAGTAGCTCAAGGCTACACGCAGGTTGAAGGAATTGATTTCGATGAAACTTTTGCACCTGTTGCTAGACTTGAGTCTATTCGCATATTACTCGCCTATGCTAACCATCACAATATCACTTTATATCAAATGGATGTGAAAAGTGCATTCCTCAATGGTAAGCTTGAGGAAGAAGTATATGTTGCTCAACCCCCAGGTTTTGAAGATCCAAAGAATCCTGACAAAGTCTTCAGACTAAATAAGGCCCTCTATGGCCTCAAGCAAGCCCCTGGGCGTGGTATGATACATTGAAGGAATTGTTCGTGAAGAATGGCTTCACACCCGGTTCACTCGACCCTACTCTCTTTACTAAATCTTATGATGGTGAACTGTTTGTGTGCCAAATATATGTTGATGATATTATCTTTGGCTGTACTGACCAACGTTATAGTGATGAATTTGCCTATATGATGAGTGAAGAATATCAAATGTCTATGATGGGAGAGTTGAAATTCTTCTTAGGTCTTCAAATTCGTCAACAACCCAATGGCATATTCATATCTCAGGAGAAATACCTCAAAGATGTCCTGAAGAAATTGCATGCAAGATTGCAAAGGCGTCAAAATTCCTATGCCCACAAATGGCCATCTATGCACTGATGAAAATGGTATTGACTTCGATCACAAGGTATACCGCTCCATGATTGGTTCTTTATTGTACTTATGTGCATCTAGGCCAGATATAATGCTTAGTGTTTGCATGTGTGCCCGATTTCAAGCTACACCGAAGGAATCACACCATAAGGCTGTGAAGCATATTCTTCGATATCTAGCTCACACACCAACACTAGGATTATGGTACCCCAAGGGCTCTACTTTTGATCTCATTGGATATTCTGACTCTGACTATGCTGGTGATCGTGTGGACCGCAAGTCAACATCTGGTACTTGTCATTTCCTCGGACGATCTTTGGTCTATTGGTCCTCGAAGAAACAGAACTGCGTATCACTGTCCACTGCTGAAGCTGAATACATTGCTGCTGGCTCGTGTTGTGCTCAATTACTATGGATGAAGCAAACCCTCAAGGACTACGGCATCAACGTGAAGAATGTGCCTCTCTACTGTGACAATGAGAGTGCCATCAAGATTGCTCACAACCCAGTTCAGCACTCGAAGACAAAGCACATTCAAATTCGTCATCATTTTCTTCGTGATCATGTGTTGAAGGGCGACATCTCCATCGAGCACGTGAAGACTGAAGAACAGCTAGCTGATATCTTCACTAAGCCCTTGGATGAGAAGAGATTTAGCAAGTTGCGGTGTGAGCTAAATATCTTAGAATCTTCGAACGTTCTTTGAAAAGGACACACATCCTAACACTTATGCAAAATTGATGACTTAGATGTGCAACACATGAAGAAACGTTTTTCTTCAATCAATGAAGAATAACACTCTAAGTGTGAAGAAATTAATGAAGAATTTGATTCTCGTAACCCTCGACAATTGTACGCGGTGTCTGAAATCATCATTCTTATACGGTGGGTCACGCCACCACCAAAGTTGAAAATCTTCAATTTGAGTTTTTCCTCAGTTTTTGAAATTCTTCAGTTTTTGAAATTCTTCAGTTTTTCAAATTCTTCAGTTTTTCAAATTCTTCAACTTTGCAAATTCTTCACTGTTTCCGTCGTCTTTCTTCATTGGCTATATATATATATATATATATGGATTTATGTCCTCTACAGCATTCACTTATGGCTATTTCTTCAAGTCGCTTTTTCTGCTAAGTGAATGTGATCGGACCCTTCCCCTCTATGCTATACTCAACCCAATCCATTCACAAATTCTTCATGTGCGTTCTACTTTGAAACTCGTTCAAATTCTTCACTGTGTCCTTGACAGCTGAAGAAATTGCGAACGGAACTTTTAAAACGAATCTTATCCAAACTTCTATTTTACCATTAAACCGCTCCGCATCCCACGATGCATTATTATATCCACCCACGATCGCACACGATCTCCACTACACAGTACGTGGGTGACACATGTCGTGAGAAGGGAAGCGGTCAGGGGCATGTTCGTCCTAAATCTTCGGACGAGCCGTTTTTCACCGTGGCTATAAATACCCTCTCTCCCTTCCTCACTCTTTTACTCGCCGATCTCTCTCCGCCGAGCTCCTCGAAACCCTAGCGCCGCCGCTACTCCATCGTCGCCCGGTGAGGAAAAGCTTCACCGCCTTGACCTCTTCGCCGACGTACTCGCTACCGACCATCATGAATTTCTTCACTCCGCCGTCGCCGTAGCTGATTTCCTCTGCCAAGTTAGGGCGGAGAAGATCTGAACAGACGAACTTCTCAACTGTTCATCTCAGTTAAATCGTGTTCTTCACTTCGTAAATTAAAAGTTACTTTTATTTACTCGCTTTGATTCTCAAATTTTCTTCAAATTCTTCAAAGGTGTTTATTTCAAATTCCTCACACATATGAACACCTCAAATCTCTTGACTCATTTCACTAAGCTATGATTTTCTTCAAGATTCCTCAATTGTGTGGATCTTCGATCTATACAACTCTGGAACCTAAGATAAAGAACGCTTATTGAAATTCTTCAAGGCTCATCTGGTCAAAATCCTCAAACTTGTTCTTTTGAAAACCCTCCGAGAACGATATGACCTCTTCAAATTCCTCGCACCTATACTCTGTTCACAGGTACAAATGTCCGCTGCTGAATCCCTAGGTTCTCATCAACTTAACTCATTTGCAGCATTCCTCGAAGAAAAACTGCACACTTCTTCAGAGAACTCAATTGTTCAATTTCCTCACCTGAAGAAAATGGCAGATGGTAAGAAGCCGCAGAAGGGAGGAAAGAAACCTGAGGTCATGACAGCATTCGAAATCCCTGAGGAAATATATGCTGACTATTGCACACCAGATGAGGAAAGCAAAACCAACGCAAGGTGCGACTTCAGAAAATTGAACGGAGATGGGCACGGGAATGGAAGGAATACCGCTATGTTACACCTAAGTACATGAAGAAATTCGTTAAATCCTCCATGCCCAAGAGCTCCTTTGGCACCAGGCCAAATAGCTGATCCCACTAGCGCCAAACGCGTGAGGACTTTCCGATGAATGGGCTAAACGCCAAGCTAAGTTGGCTAAGCAAGCAAAGGAAGCGGTGAAGAAATTCAATGAGGATTCTGCCGCCGCTGCTGCCACTGAGGTCTCGGCCAAGCCGAGGAAATCGATGCAAAAGAAGTCTGCTAATAAGCCAAGTGCTTCATCATCTGTGCCCTCACGGCCAAGTTCCTCGGCAGCTCCTCCGTGCAAATTCTCAAGAAGAAATTCCTCACGCCGCTGCTGTTCCATCAAAGTCCTCAGCTGCTCCGTCCAAACCTTCAGCCCAAAGACACCTGGCTACTTGTCAAAGGACTGCTGGTTTTTCAATTGCCTCAGGCACTTCTGCAAATTCCTCAGCTGCTTTCAATTCTTCATCTGGCCCGACGCTGCTGAAGACAAAAGCAACAGCTGGACGTGGTCCTCGGCCTAGCCCAAGGAAGAAACAGCTTGTCGTCCACGTGCCATCTGATGATGAGGCATCTGATGAAGAACTTGAAGAAATCATCAGAGACCGTCAAGCTAGAGCCGCAAGAGCCAAGGGAACAGCTGTGCCACTGCTTTTGGACCCGAAGAAAGTCCTCGATTTCATCGACCTCTGGCACAATGATCCCAATACCCCTCTGCCTGATCTTCCTTTGACACCTGGTCAAAGTCATATGTTGACTCACTTCATCGCTGAAGAAAAATGGAAGTTCGAGAAGGCGAAGGAAATCAAGAAGGCTCAATACAAGAAGGAGAGGTTTCTGAAGAAAAATGTTGTCAAGATGACACCTGAGGAACTTCTTCAAGCCCAAACTGAAATTTAGAACCTCAGCAAGAACTTTGATTCATACTATGCTGATTGGCAAGGAGTCAAGACCAAATTCGTCAATCTGACGAAGAAGCTCACAACTGTTGCTGCACCTGTGCAACATGAAAATCCTCAGGCTGAAGCCTCTGCTCAGCCTAATGAAGAAAATGCCAGCAACACTGAAGCTCAGCCTGCTGAAGAAAATGCTGAATCCAGGGCTGATGAAGAAATTCCAGCCGCTGAAGAAACTGCCAGGGCACCCACTAGTGGTGCGCCTGACGAAACTGCTCAAGTCAGCAACCGCATCGCCATACCAAGAAATTGTTCAAGACAGGGAACTGCATCGCTTGCTCTCAAGAAATTGCACCAAATTCCTCAGGCTCCTCCTGCGCCAACTCCAACTCCTATTCTTCCATCTGCTTCGGATGTGAAGAAAACCAAGGCTGCGGAACGAGCTGCTGTGAAGAAGAGAAAAGCATCAGCTGCGTCAGATTCTTCGGCTGCGAAGAAATTGAAGCCCATGACCAGCTCTGTTGAAAACCCGATTGATGCTATTCCCATTTCTTCCATACCATCAAAGGAAGTAGTTCCTTTGGGAGAAGAATATGTAGTCCCAACCGGATCTGATGAAGAACATCAATCTCCTGCTTCATCAGAGAAAATTGATGAAGAAATTGAAGTGGAAGCTGTCCCTTCAACCCCAGTTATTCCCTCATCAGATCCTGAAATTCCTCAAGATGGTGCTGAGGAAATTGAAAATGAAGATGTGGATATTGGATGCACCACTCCTGTAATCAATGATGATTTTTGGGAAAATCAACATCCCAATACTCCACTCTTCACCCCGCTTCAACAAGTTCCTCACTCACCTGCGCAGACTGTCCAGATAGACTCTGAAGAAAATCAACCCACTGGTTCTGTGCATGAAGAAATTCCAGCCACTAGTGCTGATGAAACTGCTGCTGCTTTTTGAAAATCCTCGATCGCACAAGTTGAGGATCAAGAAATTCCTCAAGATGAAGAACCTGAACTTACGCTTCCCGAGGTGGTGATGCAACCGATCGACACCCTCTCGCCAAAACAGAAGAATCCGTTCTCAACCAAACAAAAGTTCAAGGCGGAAGATTTCTTTGCTGAGCATGTGTTCTTCACTGAATATAATCCCTATGATTCTGCTCGGATTAGGAAGAGGCGCTCGACTGCCACCAAGCCAACTTCTATTCCTCAGTGCTTTTCAACAAGGACAAAATCTTCGATCATGCTCATATTCCTCATGTGGATATGGAGTCACTACCAGGCTTTGAGCCCGTCCTAAGTGTTCTTCACGATGCAGGTCTTCTAAACTTTTGCACTGACATTTGTGATTGGAATGAAGAGCTAATTCTTCAGTTCTATGCAACACTTCACATCACCGGAGACGCTGAAGATGTGACTTCATGGGTCTTGGATTGGATGACCAAAAACACGCACTACAAGGCACCAGCAAGTGAATTGCTTCGTGTCCTTCCACTCAGTCCTCCGATTGATGGCGCTCGTCGCATCTATGAAGAAAAGGAACTTTCAAATCACTATATGCAAGTGCTGATGAAGCCTTTGAAACCAAGGCAAGCTCCAAGGACCAAATTCCTCGTCAAGGAATTGTTATATGTGCCTCGAACAGTCTATCGAATTTTGACGAAGACTATGAGTCCTATCAAGGGCCACGACTCCGAATATGAAGAAGTCGTTGGCATCATGAAGAATATGCTTTTCAAACATCATCCATGGCGCTCCGTCAATTTCCATGATTTCTTCATGAGGACTCGCTAACATTGCCATGTCACCTTTTGAGCTGAAGCCTTATGCGCCTTTGGATTATGAGATTCATCAGTCAAGATCTTCACCAATTACAAGGTGACACTTTGAACCACCGCAGCTACCTGCCCCGATTGAAGTCCTCAAACGGCCAATTGCCTCACCGATGAAAAGGGAAAGGCTGCTGCTGTGATAGATGAAGGCATTCGTCCATTGGATGGACAGTTTAAAAGCAGATCTTACTCCACCAATGATGACTCGCCACACATGACTCAAAGAAGAATACCTCGCCAAGCATAGTCCTCAAGCTATCGCACCTGTGGTGATGACTGATCGTGAGTTACTCCTCGCCTTCATCGGAAGGTTGATCGCAATCACAAGTGGGTTAAACGCCGCTTTGGCACTCTTCTTTACAACATGACCTCAACTCACAATGCAGTGAAGAAAAACCACTACTATCTTCATGAAACCTTCAAGCGCTCCTGGGCTGTTCTTTCACATGTATACAATGAAGAAGAACTGCAATCAATGGGACTCAAGGAAGAATTTGACTGGTCTGCACCTCCTCCGAAGAAATTCAAGAAGGTCAAAGTTCCTTCCTTGGTGGCCAGCTCCTATTCTTCATCTCGCGATACTGATGAAAATGAAGATTTGGAAGACACTGCTGCTGGTCCTACTTCAACGAACAACCCGATAATGTCAAGCGCCTCGCCTTCAACTTGAAATTCTTCAAGAGCGTTAGTCCTCGCCGATCCTTTTGGTCATTCGATGACAAAGGGGAGAAATTTGAGTTAGTCTTCAAGCGGGTCTCGTTTTTGTCTATATACTATATTTTATTAAATTACAACTCTCGTTCTTCTGAAACCTTTTATTGGATCGAGTTGTAATCTTAAACCCGATGGTGCTTTGATACTTTTGATGCATTATGCTTTTGCTCTATGCTCTGATTACAGTAGTGTTGATATGCATTGATCCTTTTTGCATACTCTGCATATCATCAAGCACCATATTTCATCATGCATTTCAAATTCCTCATATTATATGTCAAATGCGTGTATGAATTACAAGATATAGGGGGAGATCTCCATGATTCAATTCTTCAAATGTGCATTGCCTCAAAAGCAAATTCCTCACTATGCACATCTTCAGGGGGAGTTCTTCTATATCTTGCAATCAAAATCCTCATTATCAGTATTTACACTTCATATGTTTATCCTCGTTGAAAACTTAACTCAGATTGTCATCAATCACCAAAAGGGGAGATTGTAAGTGCATCTAGTGCCCTTAGTGATTTTGGTGTATTGAAGACTTATAGGTTAAGTAACTAATGCGCTTGTGAGTGTACACAGGTCTATAAGTCTATGAGGAGTTTGATATTTACAGAGAAAGTCGACCCTAAAATGAATTTCTTCAATCAAGAATTTGATATTCAAGACTTTCAAGACTTTGAAAGTGAAGAAATTGGTGTGATTCTCAAGACTTGGTATTCTCTTGAGGAATATGAAGCGTGAAGACTTTTGTTTTCGTAGTTTCATTTTCTCTTTCTTGAGTCATAGGAAACACCGCATCGTTAAAGGGGTCGAGGAAATACTAAGGAAAAATTTCCATTTGATGCTCAACTCAAAATCCTCACCTACCAATCCCTTCGAGTGAAGCCTTTGAAATCTCATACAGTTCAACAATTTCTTCAAAGGATGAGACGAAGCTCTTCCGTCACCGAGGAATTTGTTCTGACTGAGGAGTTAGGAATTCGCCAGTGCGAATTGCCTACATAGTGAGGAACATGATAGCCCTGAGGAATTTGATATTCCAATTTCCAACCGTTGTTGTCTTTGCCACCACCTGTCCCCAAAATATCTCCACCTAACGGTCATATCATTTAAGGGCATTTATGTCTTATCATGTCGGGCTGCTCCCTAGGCTATAAATAGCCGCCCCCTACAACCACTAGTTGGTTGGCTGCTCCGAGAGAACTTGACACTTGTCATTTGAGAGCAACCCATCCTCCGAGGACTTTGAGCGAAAATCATCAAGTGAGGAAAACCCAAAGTGAGGAAAATCCCAAAACCAAACCCCAACAAACCCAAAGTGATTGAGCATCATCAAGAAATTGATCCCGTGGATCCGACGCTTTTACCTTTGAAGACTGTGCTTCTTCCAGACGGTTAGGCGCCACGGTCTAGAGCATCCAAGAGGAATTGTGGATCGCCGAGTGACCAAGTATGTGAAGGTTTGGAAGTCGCTCAAGACTTACCACGAGTGATTGGACGAGGTCTGCGTGACCTTAGTTCAAGGAGAATACGGTGAGGACTTGGTGTCCCGAGCTGCGTGCTTTCAAGGATCGGGTGTCCGGACTGCGTGTCCTCGAGTTTAAATACTCACCGCTCCAACCAGACGCATAACCGAGACAGCAGTTGGAACTGGTCTACCAAATCATTGTCTTCACCAACCTAATGGTTCTATTTCCTCAACCCTTTCATTTCCTCATTATCGTGTTGAGTGTTTGTCATATCTGTGTTTGAAGACTTTGATCAAGACTTTCTCAATTTCCTCGCCCAATTTCTTCATCTGTTTGTCTTCATCTTGTGTTATCCTGTGATTACGCTTTCGACTCTGTGATTGTCTTCATTTCATCATGATGACTATGCTTGTAATATGTTGTGCTTACTTCTGAGTACTTATTCCGCTTCATGTATTTCTTCGCTAAGGAATTTCCTCATCAGCAAATTCCTCAGTGAAGAATTTGTTAAATCCTCTAAAAATCGCCTATTCACCCCCCCTCTAGTCGATATAACGCACTTTCAGTTCGCTTAATCCGTAGTCCCTGTTTCGAGTTGCAAATATTAGCAACAGAACCAGTATCAAATACCTGTACTATCATGCGAGCTCTAGTAAGGTACACATCAATAACATGTATATCACATATACCTTTGTTCACCTTGCCATCCTTCTTATCCGCCAAATACTTGGGGCAGTTCCGCTTCAAAGGACTAGTCTGCTTGTAGTAGAAGCACTCAGCTTTCAGGTTTAGGTCCAGACTTGGGTTTCTTCTCCCGATCAAGAACTTGTTTGCTGTTCTTCTTGAAGTTCCCTTCTTCTTCCCTTTGCCTTTCTTCTTGAAACTAGTGGTCTTATTGACCATCAACACTTGATGCTCCTTCTTGATTTCTACCTCCGCAGCCTTTAGCATTGCGAAGAGCTCTGCATAGTCTTTACTAACCCTTGCATATTATAGTTCATCACGAAGCCTTTGTAGCTTGGTGGCGTGATTGAAGAATTCTGTCAATGACACAATCATCCGGAAGATTAACTCCCAGCTTGATTCAAGTGATTGTAATACCCAGACATTTTGAGTATGTGCTCACCGATGAACTATTCTCCTCCATCTTGCAGCTATAGAACTTATTGAGACTTCATATCTCTCAATCCGGGCATTCTGTTGAAATATCAACTTCAACTCCGGAACATCTCATATGCTCCATGACGCTCAAAACGCCGTTGAAGACCCGTTCTAAGCCGTAGCATGGCACACGAACTATAGAGTAGTCATCAGCTTTGCTCGCCAGACGCTCTTAACGTCGTCGGTTGTATCAGCAAGAGGTCTGCACCTAGCGGTGCATCCAGACGTAACTCTTACGTGCAGCAATGAGGATAATCCTCGTGTTACGGACCCAGTCCATGTAATTGCTACCATCATCTTTCAACTTTGCTTTCTCAAGGAACGCATTAAAATTCAACGGAACAACAGCACGAGCCATCTATCTACAGTAAACATAGACAAGCAAAATACTATCAGGTACTAAGTTCATGATAAATTTAAGTTCAATTAATCATATTACTTAAGAACTCTCACTTAGACAGACATCTCTCTAGTCATTTAAGTGATCACGTGATCCAAATCAACTAAACCATAACCGATCATCACGTGAGATGGAGTAGTTTTCAATGGTGAACATCTTATGTTGATCATATCTACTATATGATTCACACTCGACCTTTCGGTCTCCGTGTTCCGAGGCCATATCTGCATATGCAAGGCTCGTCAAGTATAACCTGAGTATTCTGCGTGTGCAAAACTGGCTTACACCCGTTGTAGATGGACGTAGAGCTTATCACACCCGATCATCACGTGGTGTCTCGGCACGACGAAACTTTGGCAACGGTGCATACTCAGGAGAACACTACTTGATAATTTTAGTGAGAGATCATCCTATAATGCTACCGTCAATCAAAGCAAGATAAGATGCATAAAGGATAAACATCACATGCAATCAATATAAGTGATATGATATGGCCATCATCATCTTGTGCTTGTGATCTCCATCTCCAAGCACCGCCATGATCACCATCGCCACCGCGCCGACACCTTGATCTCCATCGTAGCATCGTTGTCGCCTCGCCAACTATTGCTTCTACGACTATCGCTACCGCTTAGTGATAAAGTAAAGCAATTACATGGCGCTTGCATTTCATACAATAAAGCGACAACCATATGGCTCCGCCAGCTTGCCGATAACTCGTTAGAAAACATGATCATCTCATACAATAAAATATAGCATCACGCCTTGACCATATCACATCACAACATGCCCTGCAAAAACAAGTTAGACGCCCTCTACTTTGTTGTTGCAAGTTTTACGTGGCTGCTACGGGCTGAGCAAGAACCGTTCTTACCTACGCATCAAAACCACAACGATAGTTTGTCAAGTTGGTGCTGTTTTAACCTTCGCAAGGACCGGGCGAGCCACACTCGGTTCAACTAAAGTGAGAGAGACAGACACCCGCCACCACCTTTAAGCAACTAGTGCTCAGAAGCGGTGAAACCAGTCTCGCGTAAGCGTCTGGCTGTAATGTCGGTCCGGCCGCTTCATCTCACAATACCGCCAACCAAAGTATGACATGCTGGTAAGCAGATGACTTATATCGCCCACAACTCACTTGTGTTCTACTCGCATATGACATCAACGCATAAAACCAGGCTCGGATGCCACTGTTGGGTAACGAGTAATTTCAAAAATTTCCTACGAACACGCAAGACCATGGTGATGGCATAGCAACGAGAGGGAGAGTATCTGTCCACGCACTCGTGAGACCGAAAGCGGAGCGCGTTATATCAACGCTGTTGATGTAGTCGACGCCTTCACGATCCGACCGATCCAAGCACCGCATTCGCACCTCCGAGTTCTTAGCACACGCTCAGCTCGATGACGATCCCCGGCTCCGATCCAGCAAAGCGTCGGGAGGAGTTCCACAAGACGACGGTGTGGTGACTATCTTGATGTTCTACCGCGCGGGGCTTCGCCTAAGCACTGCTACAATATGACCGAGGTGGAATATGGTGGAGGGGGCACCGACACGGCTAAGGAACGATCACGAAGATCAACTTGTGTGTTCTAGGGTGCCCCCGCCTGTGATATAAAGGAGCAAGGGGGGGCCGCCGGCCCTTGGGCGCACTAGGGAGGGGGAGTCCTCCTCCTAGTAGGAGTAGGACTCCCTTTCCTAGTCCTACTAGGAAGAGGAAGGGGAAGGAAAGAGAGAGGGAGAGGAGAAGGGGCCGCGCCTCCCAGTCCACCGGACTCCCCATGGGGGCGCCACCTCCTGGTGCAGCCCTCTCTCCCTCTTGGCCCAATAAGGCCCATAACTTCCCGGGGTTCCGTAACCCTCCGGCACTCCGTTTTCTCCGAAACTTCCGAACCTTTCCGTGTCCGAATATAACCATCCAATATATCAATCTTTATGTCTCGACCATTTCGAGACTCCTCGTCATGTCCGTGATCACATCCGGGACTCAACTCCTTCGTACATCAAAATACATAAACTCATAATATAACCGCTATTGAAACCTTAAGCGTGCGGACCCTACGGTTCGAGAACTATGTAGACATGACCTAGAACCATTCTCGGTCAATAACCAATAGCGGAACCTGGATGCCCATATTGGTTCCTACATATTCTACTTAAGATCTTTATCGGTCAAACCGCATAACAACATACGTTGTTCCCTTTGTCATCGGTATGTTACTTACCCGAGATTCGATCGTCGGTATCCAATACCTAGTTTAATCTCGCTATCGAAAGTCTTTACTCGCTCCGTAATACATCATCTCACAACTAACTCATTAGTTGCAATGCTTGCAAGGCTTATGTGATGTGTATTACCGAGAAGGCCCAGAGATACCTCTTCGACAATCGGAGTGACAAATCCTAATCTTGATTCATGCCAACTCAACATATACTTTCGGAGACACTTGTAGAGTACCTTTATAATCACCCAGCTTACGCCAGGATGTTTGGTAGCACACAAAGTGTTCCTCCGTAAACGGAGTTGCATAATCTCATAGTTGCGTGAACTTTGTATAAGTCATGAAGATAGCATAAGCAACATACTAAACGATCAAGTGCTAAGCTAATGAAATGGGTCATGTCAATCACATCATTCTCCTAATGATGTGATCCCATTAATCAAATGACAACACATGTCTATGGTTAGGAAACATAACCATCTTCGATTAATGAGCTAGTCTAGTAGAGGCATACTAGTGACTATCTGTTTGTCTATGTATTCACACATGTATTATGTTTCCGGTTAATACAATTCTAGCATGAATAATAAACATTTATCATGATATAAGGAAATAAATAATAACTTTATTATTGCCTCTAGGGCATATTTCCTTCATTTATCTGTTCTAATTGCTCGAAGAAATTGATCTGATGATATTGATGTCATATTCTTCACTTATGAAGTATATGAGTTCGTAATTTGTACTAATTCATCTGCAGGATGAACAACCCAAAGCCAATGAGTGGGTCCTCGATAGTGGATGTACGAATCACATGACGGGTGACAAGAATCTATTGATGGATGCTCCTGTATCTCTGTCACATCTGAAGCATATCATCTTCGCTGACAAAGGCAAAAGTCAGGTATTAGGTCTAGGTAAGGTTGCGATCTCTAAGGACATACACATGGACAAAGTCATGCTTGTCGAGTCCTTACGATACAACCTCATGTCTGTCTCAATGCTTTGTGATCTTGATATGGTTGTTGTCTTTGGCAAGTATCGTTGTGTTGTGATCATGGAAGCTGACAATTCCAAAGTCTTCAAGGCTTTAGGAGAGGAGACTTGTACATTGTTGATTTCTCGGAGGACCACCACAACCGTCAGATGCTTACTTGCAAAAGCTTCGTAGGCTGGCTATGGCATCGACGACTTGGTCATGCTGGCATGAGGAATCTGCACACGCTCGCGAAGAAGAAGCATGTCATCGGCATTGAGAATGTCAAATTCCTCAAGGATCACTTATGTGGAGCCTGTGAAGCTGGAAAGATGACAAAGGCCAAGCATCCAACGAATACTATCATGACTACCACTCGACCATTTGAATTGCTTCACATGGATCTCTTCGGTCCTAATCATTATTCTGCTATTACAAATGATGCATCTCTATATGGCTTTGTTATTGTTGATGATTACTCTCCTTACAAATGGGTACACATTGTCACTTACAAACATGAGGTGCAGGAAGTCTTCAAACGATTTTCCTCGAGGGCTTCAACTAACTTTGGTGTGAAGATCAAGCACATCAGGAGTGACAATGGAACTGAGTTCAAGAATTCCGGTCTTGATGACTATCTTGATGAACTTGGTATTACTCATGAGTTATCTGCTCCTTATACTCCTCAACAGAATGGCGTTGTGGAGCGCAAGAACAGAACTCTTGTTGAGATGGCTTGCACTATGCTTGATGAATACAAGACGCCTCGTCGTTTCTGGAGAGAGGCAACTGATACTGCGTGCCACATCATCAACAGAGTATATCTTCACAAATTCTTCAAGAAGACTGCCTATGAACTCCTCACTGACAAGAAACCCAATGTGAGTTACTTCAAAGTCTTCGGTGCTAAATGTTGGATTAGAGATCCTCATCACAATTCCAAATTTGCACCGAAAGCACATGAGGGCTTCATGCTTGGTTACGGAAAGGACTCGCACACCTACAAAGTCTTCAACAACGTTCTTCACAAGGTTGTTGAAACTGTAGATGTGCGGTTCGATGAAACTAATGGCTCGCAAAGAGAGCACCTACCTTCTGTGATAGATGAACCAGCACCTGAGGATTCTATCAAGTTCAAAGCCACTAAGGATGTCATTCCCACTGAAGAATCTGCTGAAGAATTCATTCCAGAATGTGATGAACGTCGAGCTGGCGCACCTGAAGAAAATGGTGCTGAGGAAAATGCTCCTGAAGAAAATGCAGATCTAATTCCTCGAAGACAACCCGCTCATCCTCGTATTGCAAACGAAGTGCAAATCGAGAAGATCATCGATGACATTGAAGCACCAGGTCCTCTCACACGCTCAAAAGCCTCACACTTGTCTAACTTTTGTGGGCACTTTGCTTTTGTCTCCATCACAGAGCCCACTAAGGTAGATGAAGCATTTCTGGAGCCTGAGTGGATTCAAGCTATGCAAGAAGAATTACATCAGTTCGAGCTCAACAACGTCTGGGAACTGGTCAAATGTCCAGATCCTTGCAAACACAACATTATTGGCACAAAGTGGATCTACCGCAACAAGCAAGATTAAAATGGCCTTGTGGTGAGGAATAAGGCAGGGCTTGTAGCTCAAGGCTACACACAGGTTGAAGGAATTGACTTTGATGAAACCTTTAATTTGCACCTGTTGCTAGACTTGAGGCCATTCACATATTACTTGCTTATGCTAACCATCATGATATTATCTTACAACAAATGGATGTGTAAAGTGCATTCCTCAATGGCAAGGGCGGAGCTAGGCTAATGCAAGGGTATGCAATGCATGCCCAATCTTTTTTGCAAAACAATTTCAGTATATAAGCTCCTATATGCCCTTATATCACATATGGCAAACTTTTTGTACGTACAGAAGAGAGAAACGAAGAAGAGAACGATTCCAGCGCCACTTGGGCCAATATTGGGCTGCTATGTTGCTAGTTAGCGCTACTGGGCCTTATCGTTGAGGCTTAATGACGTGGCTGGCCGATTGACAGACGAAGCCAAGGAGACAGCTCGACCTGGAACATGTCACCTCTATCCTTTGATTCAACCGCCGCTGCACTGCGCTGCGCTGCTCCTCCTCCGCCACCTCGGCGACGATATTGTCGCTACCAAGATGCCCAAGATCCGCTATCAAGACCGTCGCCGATCTGCCATCTTGGATCTAGCAGATCGATCTCCTCGCGTCTGCTCGCTGCTTCGCCTCCAATTGAGAAATGGCGTCACAAGGCGCCGGCAACACCGGCGCACACACATCAGGCACCGATTCCTGTGATTGTTTTTTTCGAGTCAGTGAGTGTTCAATCTTGATTTCTCTGATTTTTTAGTTAAGAAAAGATGATTATTTTCACTCCCTAATTTTTTTTTGATTGACCTATTGTAGCATCCAGTCAATTTTGAGTGTGGTTTGCATTGGCTTGCTAGAAAACTTGTGAAGCAGTAGAGGGAAAACAAGGTGAATCTCATGCATATAAATTTCTGAATTATGAATATTTGAATTTGTGAGACTGCCCACCATGCCAGTATGCCGCCATCACTATCCAACATGTTTTTTTGTTATTATTATGGACTTTTCTATTTCTTGCAATGTCGTGAAGCAAATTTTTTTACCATGCATACCCATGTTGGAAATCCTGGCTCCGCCACTGCTCAATGGTAAGCTTGAGGAAGAAGTATATGTTTCTCAACCCCCAGGTTTTGAAGATCCAAAGAATCCTGACAAAGTCTTCAAACTCAACAAGGCCCTGTATGGCCTCAAGCAAGCCCCTCAGGCGTGGTATGATACTTTGAAGGAATTCCTCATGAAGAAAGGCTTCAAACCCGGTTCACTCAACCCAACTCTTTTCACTAAATCTTATGATGATGAATTGTTTGTGTGCCAAATATATGTTGATGATATCATTTTTGGCTGTACTGACCAACGATATAGTGATGAATTTGCCTATATGATGAGTGAAGAATATCAAATGTCTATGATGGCAGAATTGAAATTATTTTTAGGTCTTCAAATTCGTCAACAGCGCAATGGGATATTCATATATCAGGAGAAATGCCTCAATGACGTATTGAGGAAATTCGGCATGCAAGATTACAAAGGGGTCAATTCCAATGCCCACAAATGGCCATCTGTGCACTGATGAAAATGGTCAAGACTTTGATCAAAAGGTATACCGCTCCATGATTGGCTCTTTATTGTACATATGTGCATCTAGGCCGGATATTATGCTTAGTGTTTGCATGTGTGCCCGATTTCAAGCTACACCAAAGGAATCACACCATAAGGCTGTGAAGCATATTCTTCGATACTTAGCTCACACACCAACACTTGGATTATGGTATCCCAAGGGCTCCTCTTTTGATCTCATTGGATATTCAGACTCTGACTATGCTGGCGATCGCGTGGACCGCAAGTCAACATCTGGCATATGTCATTTCCTCGGACGTTCCTTGGTCTGTTGGTCATCGAAGAAACATAACTGCATATCACTCTCCACTGCAGAAGCTGAGTACATTGTTGCTGGATCGTGCTGTGCTCAACTACTATGAATGAAGCAAACACTCAAGGACTATGGCGTCAACGTGAAGAATGTGCCTCTCTACTATGACAATGAGAGTGCTATCAAGATTGCTCATAACCCAGTTCAGCACTCGAAGACCAAGCACATTCAGATTCGTCATCATTTTCTTCGTGATCATGTGTTTAAGGGCGACATCTCCATCGACCACGTCAGCACTGAATATCAACTGGCCGATATCTTCACTAAGCCCTTGGATGAGAAGAGATTTAGCAAGTTGCGGTGTGAGCTAAATATCCTAGAATCTTCGAATGTTCTCTGAAATGGACACACATCCTAACGCTTATGCTGACTTGATGACTCAGATGCGCAACACACGAAGTAACGTTTTTCTTCAATCAATGAAGACTAACCCTCTAAGTGTGAAGAAATTAATGAAGAAATTTATTCTCAGAGCCCTACGACAATTGTACGCGGTGTCTGAAATCAGCATTCTTATACGGTGGGTTACGCCACCAACCAAAGTTGGAAATCTTCAGTTTGAGTTTCTCTTTGTTTTTGAAATTCCCCAGTTTTTCAAATTCCTCAACTTTGCATTGTCTTCACTCTTTCCGATGTTGTTCTTCATTTGAATATATATATATATATATATATATATATATATATATATATATATGAGTTTTATGTCCTCTACAACATTCACTTATTGCTAGTTCTTCAAGTTGATTTCTTCTGCTAAGTGAATGTGATCGGACCCTTCCCCCTCTACGCTAAACTCAACCCAGTCTATTCACAAATTCTTCATGTGCGTTCTAATTAAACTCATTCAAAATCTTCACTGTGTCCCTCACAGCTGAAGAAATTGCGAACGGAATTTTTAAACTTATCTTATCTAAATTTTCGGCTTTGCCGCTCAAACCGTTCCACTTCTCATGACAATACTTATCTATTCACCCACGATCCTACACGATCGCCACCTCTCAGTACGTGGGTGACACATGTCAAGTGGATGAGAAGGGCCAGGGGCACGTTCGTCCGATTTCCTCAGGCGTACAGTTTTTCACTTCCTCTATAAATACCCCTGCCTCTTCCTCACTTCACTTTCACCTCGCTCGCTCTCAATCCCGCTCGAGCTTCCCGAAACCCTAGCGCCGCCGCTACTTCATCATCGCCGGTGAGGAAGAGCTTCACTGCCTCGACCTCGTCGCCGTCGTACTCGCGCCGGTTGCGGATTTCTTCACTTCGCCGCCGCCGTAGCCGTCTTCCTCTGCCGAGTTAGGGCATGGAAGATCTGACTTGACAAACTTCACATCTACTCTTCCCAGTTCGTCGAGTTCTTCACTCGGGGTAATTAAAAGTTACTTTTACTGCCCTCTTTGATTCTCAAGTTTTCTTGAAAATATTCAAAAGTGTTTGTTCTTCAAATCTTCACACACATGAACACCTCACATGTCATCTGCTCTTGATTCGTTTCTCTAAGCAATGATTTTCTTCAAGATTCCTCAATTGTGTGGATTTTCAAACTATACAACTCTGGAACCTAAGACAAAGAACGCTTAGTGAAATTCCTCAAGACTCATCTGGTCAAATTCCTCAAACCTATTCATTTTTGAAAAACCTTCTGAGAACACATATGATCTCTCCAAATTCCTCGCAACTATACTCTGTTCACAGGTACAAATGTCCGCTGCTGAATCATTAGGTTCTCATCAACTTAACTCATTTGCAGCGTTCCTCGAAGAAAAGTTGCACACCTCTTCAGAAACTTCAGTTGTTCATATTCCTCAGCTGAAGAAAATGGCTAATAAGAAGCCACAGAAGGGAGGAAAGAGGCCTGAGGTCAATACTGCGTTTGAAATCCCTGAGGACATTTATGCTGGATACTGCACTCCTGATGAGGCCATGTTTGGCAAGGAGGACAAGAATCAGTGCAAAGTGCGCATACAACGAATAGAGAGGAGATGGGCACGAGAATGGAGGGAGTACATGTATGTTACTCCCAAGTATATGAAGAAATTCGTGCTCAACCCTCCATGCTCAAGACCTCCATTGGCACCAGGCCAAGAGGCAGATGCCACCAGCCTCAAGCGCGGTGAGGACTATGCTGATGAATGGGCAAAGCGCCAGGCCAAACTGGCCAAGCAAGCAAAGGAAGCAGTGAAGAAATTCAACACAGACTCTGCTGCTGCTGCTACCTCTGCTGAGGCCTCTGCTTGTCAGCCAAAGAAAGCAATGCATAAGAAGCCTGCGCATAAGTCAAGCGCTTCTCCTTCAATGCCCTCACGGCTGAGCTCCTCTACAATGCCCTCAAGGCCAGATTCTTCAAGGCCCTCATGGCAAATTCCTCAGACTGCTCCTTGAAAGTCCTCAGCTCCTCCGTCAAAGTCTTCAGCTGCTCCGACCAAATCCTCGGCACATGTGCATCTCGCCACGTGCCAAAGGACCCAAGGCATCTCAATTGCCTCAGGATCATCTGCAAATTCCTCAGCTGCACCAAAATCCTCAGTTGGCCCCTCTCTGCTGAAGAAAAAGGCCACTGCTGGATGAGGCCTTCGACCAAGTCCTCACATGAAGCAGGTCGCCTTCCAAGTGCCCTCTGATGATGATGAGGCTGATGATGAAGAACTTGCCGAAATCATCAGAGACAGGCAAGCCAGGGCTGCTAGAGCCAAAGGTAGCAATGTGCCACTGATGTTGGATCCAAAGTTGATCCTCGATTACATTGACCTATGGCACAAGGACCCCAGCATGCCTTTGCCGGAGATGAACCTCACTCCTGGTCAGAGTCATGTTTTGACTGCCTTCATTGAGTAAGAAAAGTGGAAATTTGAACAAGGCAGAAGTCTGAAGAAAGCGCAATACAAGATGCAGCGCTACCTCAAGGACAATGTCCTCACTCGCACCCCTGATCAGCTCATTGCTTTGCAAGCTAAAATCAAGCAATTGAGTGATGAATTCGATCGCTACTATGCTTATTGGAAGGGCGCCAAGGTGCGATTCGTCAATCTGACGAAGAAATTCACTTCAAGTGCTACTCCTCCTGTGCACGTTGAAGTTAATCAGGCTGAAGCATCTGCTCAGCCTACTGAAAAACATGCCAGCACCGCTGATGACAATTAGGCTGCTGAAGAAACTGAGAGTGCCAGGGCTGATGACTCCATTCCAGCCGCTGAAGATATTGCCAGGGCATGCACTAGTGGTGCACCTGAAGAAAGTGAACAAGTCAGGGCAACTTCATCAGTTGCGCATGAGGAAAATGAACCAAAGTCCTCTGCACCTCCTGCGCCTACACCAACTCTGATTCTTCCATCTGCATCAGATGCGAAGAAGACCAAGGCTGCAGAGCGTGCAGCTGTGAAGAAAAGGAAGGCATCAACTTCATCAAATTCTTCAGCTCCGAAGAAGATGAAGCCACTGACTAGCTCAATTGACAACCCAATTGATGCCATTCCAGTCTCCTCCATGCCATCAAAGGACCTTGTTCCTTTTGGTGAAGATTATGTGATTCCCAATGAATCTGATGAACAAACTCCTTCTGCTGCTTCGACAGAGCAGTTGGACGAAGAAATTGAAGTGGATGAAATCCCTTCAACCCCAGTCATTTCCTCACATATGCCTCAGTTCACCGCTGAAGAGGCAGGTGTTGAAGAAATAGAAGATGAGGATGTGGACATTGGTTGTAGCACTCCCATGCTCAATGATGAATTTTGGGACAGTCAGCACCCCAACTCTCCAATGTTCACTCCACTCCAAGCAATTCCTCAGTCCCCTGCTGCCACTGAAGTGCAAATGGGATCTGAAGAACCTCATGCAACCCTAAGTGTTCATGAAGAAATTCCAGCCACTAGTGCTGAAGAAAATGTCAATGAGGAAATGAAGAACTAGGCTGAAGCTGCAGAAGAGCCTGAAATTCCTCAGCCTGAGGAACCTGAGATTGCTATTCCTGAGGTAGTGATGCAATTGACTGACACTCTTCAGCCCAAGCCAAAGGATTCCTTCTCCAAGAAGCAAAAATACAAGGCTGATGATTTCTTCGGCGATCACGTGTTCTTCACTGAATTCAACCCCTATGACAATGCTCGTCTTAGAAGGAAGCGTTTCTGGACTACCAGCCAAGCCAACTTATATTCCTCACTGCTTTTCAACAAGGACAAAGTCTTCGATCACGAGCATATTCCTCATGTGGACATGGAATCAATGTCGTGCTTCTCTCAAGTCCTCAGCATGCTTCATGATGCAGGCTTGCTCAACTTCTGCTCTGACATAGTTGATTGGAATGAAGAGCTCATTCTTCAGCTCTACGCAACTCTGCATATCACAGGTGATGCTGCTGACGTCAACTCATGGGTGTTGGACTGGATGACTGAAAACACTCATTACAAGGCACCAGCCTCTGAATTGCTTCGTGCCTTACCAATCAGTCCTCCACCTGACGGTGCTCGCTGTCTGTATGATGAGCCTGAACTCACTGCTCACTATATGCAAGTGCTCATGAATCCGCTGAAGCCTGGTCAAGCCCCAAGGACCAAATTCCTCGTGAAGGAATTGTTCTATGTGCCAAGAACCATCTACCGCATTCTGACGAAGACCATGAGTCCTATCAAAGGCCATGACTCATCCGATGAAGAAATTGTTGGGATGATGAAGAATATGCTTTTCAACATAATGCACGGCATCCCCATAAACTATCATGATTTCTTCATGAGGACTCTGGCGAATGTTGCACTTTCACCATTTGAGCTGAAGCCTTACACGCCGTGGATCATGAGATTCCTCAGAACAAGGTCTTCACTCAATTACAAGGCTGATTTTCAGAATCACCTCAGCTACTTGCCCCCTATTGAAGTCCTTAAGCGGACAATTTCCTCATCTGATGAGAAGGGCAAGTCACCAGCCGTTATCGATGAAGGCATTCGTCCATTGGATGGTCAGTTCCGCAAAGCTGCATCTTACTCCACCAATGATGACTCTGCCACTCATGATTATGCTGCCAATGCTACCAAGTCAAGTCCTCAAGCTACCGCTCCTCGTGTGATCACTAACCGTGAACTGCTTATAAGTCTCCACCAGAAGGTGGATCGAAACCACAAGTGGGTTAAGCGTCAGTTTGGCTCTAATCTTCACAACATGACTTCTACACATAATGCAGTGAAGAAAAACCATTACTACCTCCATGAAGTGTTTGATCGCACCTGGGCTATTCTGTCACATCTATATGGTGAAGAAGATCTGAAGCAAATGGGCTTCAAGGAAGACTTCGACTGGTCTGCTCCTCCACCGAAGAAATACAAGAAGGTCAAGGTTCCTTCCTTGGTGGCCAGCTCATATTCTTCATCACGCGCCACAGACGAGTATGAAGACCTGGACGACACTGCAGCAGGCCCTACAACGATGCAAGACCCTGACAACGCTGACGCTCCTCCATCATCATGATATTGTTCTGGTGCGTTAGTCCTTAGTTTCAACCCTTTTGGTCATTCGATGACAAAGGGGGAGAAATTTGAGTTAGTCTTCAAGCGGGTCTATCCTATATGGGCGTTTTTTGCTAAGTTACAACTCTCGTTCTTATGATGACTTTGCTCGATCGAGTTGTAATCTTAAACTCTATGGTGGCCTGATACTTTTGATGATTTCTTCTGTATGCTTATTCCTCATTAATGTTAATGCACGCATGCTGAATTACATCAGTCACCATATTTCATCATGCATTTCAAATTCTTCATATTATATATCAAATGCGTGTATGAATTACAAGATATAGGGGGAGATCTCCATGATTATAATCTTCAAGTGTGCATTGCTTCAAAAGCAAATTCCTCACTGTGCACATCTTCAGGGGGAGTTCTTCTATATCTTGAAATCAAATTCCTCAATATCAGTATTTACACTTCATATGTTTATCCCCGTTGATAACTTAACCTATATTGTCATCAATCACCAAAAAGGGGAAGATTGTAAGTGCATCTAGTGCCCCTTAGTGATTTTGGTGTATTGAAGACTTATAGGTTAAGGGACTGATGCGTTTGTGAGTGTACACAGGTCTATAAGTCTATGAGGAGTTTGAGATTTACAGAGAAAGTCGACCCGTAAAAATGAAGTTCTTCAACTGAAGACTTTGGATTGCTGAAGACTTTCTGAAGACTTTGAAAGTGAAGAAATTGGTGTGACCTTGAAGACTTGGTATTCATTCAAGGAACATGAAGCGTGAAGACTTTTTTTTTCGTAGTTTCATTTTCTCTTTCTTGAGTCATAGGAAACACCATACTGTTAAAGGGGGTCGAGGAAATACTAAGGAAAAATTTCCATGTGATGCTCAACTCAAAATCCTACACCTACCAATCCCTTCGAGTGAAGCCATTGGAAATCTCATACAGATCAGTCATATTCTTCAGTGACAGAGACGAAGTTCTTCTGGTCTCTGAGAAATTTGTTCTGACTGAGGAGTTAGGAATTCGCCAGTGTGAATTGCCTACACAGTGAGGAACATGATAGCCCTGAGGAATTTGATAGTCAAATTTCCGACCGTTGCTGTGCTATGTGATACGTCTCCAACGTATCTATAATTTATGAAGCATTCATGCTATTTTATTATCTGTTTTGAATGATTATGGGCTTTGTTATACACTTTTATATTACTTTTGGGACTAACCTATTAACCGGAGGCCGAGCCCATATTGATGTTTTATTGCCTGTTTCAGTATTTTGAAGAAAAGGAATATCAAACGGAGTCCAAATGGAATGAAACCTTCAGCATCGTGATTTTTTGGAAGAATATCATCCTGGAGGCTTGGAGATCAAGTCAGAAGACCCTCGAGGAGCCCAGGAGATAGGCCCCCCCCTACAGGGCGCGGCCCCCTGTCTCGTGGACCCCTCGAGCACCTCCCGACCGACTTCTTTCGCCTATATATGCCTACGTACCCTAAAACCATCGAATATCAAGATAGATCGGGAGTTCCGCCACCGCAAGCCTCTGTAGCCACCAAAACCTCTCGGGAGCCCGCTTCCGCACCTGCCGAGGGGGAATCCATCACCGTGGCCATCTTCATCATCCGGCGCTCTCCATGACGAGGAGGGAGTAGTTCACCCTCGGGCTGAGGGTATGTACCAGTAGCTATGTGCTTGATCTCTCTCTCTCTCTCTCTCTCTCTCTCTCTCTCTCTCTCTCTCTCTCTCTCTCTCTCTCTCTCTCTCTCTCTCTCTCTCTCGTGTTCTCGACTTCACACGATCTTGATGTATCCCGAGCTTTGCTATTGTAGTTGGATCTTATGATGTTTCTCCCCCTCTACTCTCTTGTGATGAATTGAGTTTCCCCTTTGAAATTATCTTTTCGGATTGAATCTTTTATGAGAACACTTCATGTATGTCTTGCCGTGCTTATCTGTGGTGACAATGGGATATCATGTGCCTCTTGATGTATGTTTTGGTGACCAACTTGCGGGTTCCGCCCATGAACCTATGCATAGGGGTTGGCACACGTTCTTGACTCTCCGGTAGAAACTTTGGGGCACTCTTTGAAGTACTTTGTGTTGGTTGGATGAATCTGAGATTGTGTGATGCTTATCGTATAATCATGCCCACGGATACTTGAGGTGACAATGGAGTATCTAGGTGGCATTAGGGTTTTGGTTGATTTGTGTCTTAAGGTGTTATTCTAGTACGAACTCTTTTATAGATCGATCCGAAAGAATAACTTCGAGGTGGTTTCATACCCTACCATAATCTCTATGTTTGTTCTCCGCTATTAGTGGCTTTGGAGTGACTCTTTGTTGCATGTTGAGGGCTTGTTATATGATCTATCTATGTTATTATTGTTGAGAGAACTTGCACTAGTGAAAGTATGAACCCTATGCCTTGTTTCCTATCATTGCAATACCGTTTACGCTCACTTTTACCACTTATTACCTTGCTGTTTTTATTATTTCAGATTACAAAAACCTATATCTACTATCTATTTTGCACTTGTATCACCATCTCTTCATTAACTAGTGCACATATACAATTTACCATTGTATTGGGTGTGTTGGGGACACAAGAGACTCTTTGTTATTTGGTTGCAGGATTGTTTGAGAGAGACCATCTTCATCCTACGCCTCCCACGGATTGATAAACCTTAGGTCATCCACTTGAGGGAAATTTGCTACTATCCTACAAACCTGTGCACTTGCAGGCCCAACAACGTCTACAAGAAGAAGGTTGTGTAGTAGACATCACTATGCGCCAGCTGTTCCAAAATATCTACCCACCTAACGGTCATATCAGACAAGGGCATTTATGTCTTATCATGTCGGACTGCTCCCTAGGCTATAAATAGCCGCCCCCTTCAACCACTAGCTAGTTGGCTGCTCCGAGAGAAACTGACACTTGTCATTTGAGAGCATCCCATCCTCTGAGGACTTTGAGCGAAAATCATCACGTGAGGAAAACCCAAACCCAACACCTACAAACCCAAAGTGATTGAGCATCACTAAAGAGATTGATCCTGCGTGGATCCGACGCTTGTTACCTTTGAAGACTGTGCTTCTTCCTTACGGTTAGGCGTGAAGGTCTAGAGAATCCAAGAGGAATTGTGGATCACCGAGTGACCGAGTTTGTGAAGGTTCGGAAGTCACCTGAAGACTTACCACGAGTGATTGGGCGAGGTCTGTGTGACCTTAGCTCAAGAAGAATCTGATGAGGATCGTGTGTCCGGACTGAGTGTCCTCGAGTTTAAATACTCAGCCGCTCCAACCAGATGTACAACTGAGACAGCAGTTGGAACTGGTCTACCAAATCATTGTCTTCACTGAGCTTACTGGTTCTATTTCCTCAACTCTTTCATTTCCTCATGTCTGTTGTTGTGTGCCTATTCATATCTGTTTGAAGACTTTGACTGAAGACTTTCTCAATTTCCTCAGTTCAATTTCTTCAGTCTGTTCGTCTTCTTTCGTGTGTTATCCTGTGTTTACACTTTCCGTACTCTGTGCTTGTCTTCATTTCATCATGATGACTATGCTTGTGTTCTGTTATGTTTACTTCTGAGTACTTATTCCGCTGCAAGTAGTTCTTCACTTAGGAATTTCCTCACCAGCAAATTCCTCAGTGAAGAATTCATAAAAATCGCCTATTCACCCCCCCCCCTCTAGTCGATATAACGCAATTTCATTATGCAACTCCCGTTTACCGGAGGAACACTTTGTGTGCTACAAAACATCACAACGTAACTGGGTGATTATAAAGGTGCTCTACAGGTGTCTCTGAAGGTACATGTTGAGTTGGCGTATTTCGAGATTAGGATTTGTCACTCCGATTGTCGGAGAGGTATCTCTGGGCCCTCCCGGTAATGCACATCACTATAAGCCTTGCAAGCAATGTGACTAATGAGTTAGTTGCGGGATGATGCATTACATAACGAGGAAAGAGACTTGCCGGTAACGAGATTGAACTAGGTATTGAGATACCGACGATCGAATCTCGGGCAAGTAACATACCGATGACAAAAGGAACAACGTATGTTGTTACGCGGTTTGACCGATAAAGATCTTCGTAGAATATGTGGGAGCCAATATGAGCATCCAGGTTCCGCTATTGGTTATTGACCGGAGACGTGTCTCGGTCATGTCTACATAGTTCTCGAACCCGTAGGGTCCACACGCTTAAAGTTCGCTGACGATCGGTATTATGAGTTTATTTGTTTTGATGTATCGAAGGTAGTTCAGAGTTTCTGATGAGATCGGGGACATGATGAGGAGTCTCGAAATGGTCGAGACTTAAAGATCGATATATTGGACGACTATATTCGGACATCAGAAAGGTTCCGAGTGATTCGGGTATTTTTGGAGTACCGGAGAGTTACGGGAATTCGCCGGGGAGTATATGGGCCTTATTGGGCCATACGGGAATAGAGGAGAGAGGCCAAAAGGAAGGAGGCGCGCGCCCCCCCTCTAGTCCGAATTGGACAAGGGGTGCAGCCCCCTTTTCCTTCTCCCTCCCCCCCTCTTTCCTTCTCTCCTACTCCGGAAAGGAAAGGGGAATCCTACTAGGACTTGGGAGTCCTAGTAGGACTCCCCACACTTGGCGTGCCCTCCTCTAGGGCCGGCCTCTCCCCCCTCCTTTATATATGGGGGAAGGGGGGCACCTCTAGACACAACAATTGATCTCTTGATCTCTTAGCGTGTGCGGTGCCCCCTCCACCATATTCCACCTCGGTAATATCGTAGCAGTGCTTAGGCAAAGCCCTGCATCGGTAGCATCATCAACACCGTCATCACGCCGTCGTGCTGACGGAACTCTCCCGCAAAACTCTGCTGGATCGGAGTTCGTGGGACGTCATCGAGCTGAACGTGTGCTGAACTCGGAGGTGCCATACGTTCGGTACTTGATCGGCCGGATCGTGAAGACGTACGACTACATCAACCGCATTGTGCTAACGCTTCTACTTTTGGTCTACGAGGGTACGTGGACAATACTCTCCCCTCTCGTTGCTATGCATCACCATGATCTTGCGTGTGCGTAGGAATTTTTTTGAAATTACTACGTTCCCCAACACTCGGATTTTGCCGGCCCGGCCCTGCATGGCAACGTCCTATCCAAAGAAGAAGGCGATGGTGTGACTTATTGGCATTTGTTGCTACATTGTACCATGGAGAAAAAGCATACCACATATGTGTATATGTTGTGGGATGGTGCCTGGTGCATGCATTGTTTGGCCATAGACGTGATTCGTCCCTTCCTGGTGCAACCAAAACCCGTGCTCGTTAGCAATAAAATCTATATGGCAACCGCCCAGAGTGACATTATTGTCTGGGATTTGATGGCCTCAAGTGCCACAATGGGTGGAGCATGGAAGGAGAAACACCATCTTCTCATGGGCCGATGATGTCGCTGGTGTACATCTCATCCGTATCAAGGAGCTTCAACTTCGTGTCTGGCTACACAAGGGGGGGAGTTGGGTGCTCATGGATGCCATTTGTTTGCGTGAGATGTGTGCGAATTTGGGTATGTTGGATTGCAATGCTCTTCCCATGATAAACCACGTGGGGGACAATGCAGATTTTGTGTTCTTAGAGATGGGTCGGTGCACACTCCACTTGGATATCAAGTGCAGGACACTGCGTAAATTGTACGAGATGACAAACGAGGGCCGACGTTTGAGGTATATCCATCCTGTTGTGATGACCTGGCCTCCCACATTCCCTGCGCTAAAGAATGACTCATCAAGGTTTGCCTTTACACTTTAAATGGTTTGTGTATATTGTAGAATATATGAATTGCACAATGTATTGCTCACGTGCATAGACACGTATATATGATGTACAAAGGTGGGCCACGGACCTCAGCTATACAAGGAACTAGGAGGCGGGCCCAATACACAATATGCACATAACACATATACTCAACACCCCCCCTGCAGTCGAAGCGGCACCGCGGCTGACGCAAAGACTGGACCGGAACTCCTCAAATGACGCCGTAGGCAAGCCCTTGGTCATGATATCTGCAAATTGTTGGGAAGTAGGGACGTGTAAAACACGAATATGGCCAAGGGCCACCTGGTCCCGAACAAAAAGAATATCCAACTCAATATGCTTGGTTTGTCGATGATGCACCGGGTTAGCGGAGAGGTAGACCGCCGAGACGTTGTCGCAGTAGACCATCGTGGCATGGTCAACAGGGCAAGAGAGCTCCTGAAGCAGCTGGCGAAGCCACGAACACTAGGCGACGGCGTTGGCCACCGCGCAATACTCAGCCTCAGCACTGGAACGAGAGATCGTAGGCTACCGCTTGGACGACCACGAGATGAGTGAGGGTCCAAGGTAGACACAATAGCCCGAAGTGGAGCGACGGGTGTCAGGGCAGCCCGCCCAGTCTGCGTCAGAGTAGGCGGTGAGGGCGGTGTCGACAGAGGCGTGAAGCCTGACGCCAAGATCCATAGTGCCACTGATATAGCGGAGAATCCGCTTGACGGCAGCCCAGTGAACATCTCGAGGAGCATGCATATGAAGACACACCTGCTGCACGGCATACTGGATCTCCGGTCGAGTCAGAGTGAGGTACTGGAGAGCACCAACGATAGACCAATAGAAAGCAGCATCCAAAGCAGGAGAACCATCTGTGGCAGAAAGCTTGGCCTTCGTATCAACAGGCGTAGCGGCGGGCTTGCAGTTAAGCATGCGGTAGCGCCCAGAGCTTCGTGAGCGTACTTCCGCTGATGAAGGAAGAAGCCATCTGGACGGCGCACCACCTCGACCCCGAGGAAGTAGTGCAAAGGACCCAAGTCCTTGATGGCGAACTCAGCGTGAAGACGAGCCGTGAGCTGACTGAGGAGACCAGTCGTACATGCCGTCAGGATGATGTCGTCGACATAGAGCACCAAGTAGGCCGTGTCAGAGCCCTGATGATAGACGAAGAGTGAGGCGTCCGAGCGGGTAGAGCGGAACCCAAGCTGGTGGAGAAACGCCGCGATGCGCTGGTACCAAGCGCGCGGAGCCTGCTTGAGTCCGTACAAGGACCGTGAAAGCAGGCACACGTGGTCGAGAAGCGCCGGGTCAACAAATCCGGTGGGCTGCTGCCAGAAGACCTGCTCCTCAAGGTGACCATGGAGGAAGGCGTTGGAGACGTCCATCTGGTGCACCGGCCAAGCACGGGAGACCGCAAGGTGGAGAACCGTGCGTATCGTCCCGGGCTTGACGACCGGAGCGAGGGTGTCGGTGAAGTCGATGCCAGCACGCTGTCGGAAGCCACGAATGACCCAGCGCGCTTTGTAGCGATCAAGGGTACCATCAGGACGGAGCTTGTGTTTAAAGACCCACTTCCCGGTAATCACGTTGGGGTTCCGGGGACGGGGAACAAGCTGCCATGTCCGGTTACGCAACAGGGCGTCAAACTCCTCTTGCATCGCAGCCATCCAGAGCGGGTCACGAAGAGCGGCTCGAACGGAGGACGGCAACGGCGATAGCTCAGAGGTGGACGCTGCATGGACGTAGTCATCCGAGGCGTAGCGCGAGCTCGGGCGGAAAACGCCTGTACGGGCGCGAGTGAGCGGACCGCCACAAGCGCCGAGGGCCATGGGCCCGGGGTGCCGGGGGTTGCGGGCACCGGGCGCGGGGGCGGGCATGGTGCTAACGCTGGGGTGCCGGGCGCCGAGGGGCCGCGGCACCAAGGACGCTGGGCGGCGGGCGCCGAGGGGCCGGGGACATGGGCGCCAGCCACGGCCAGGAGGCGCTGCATGCGGTGGGCGCCTCAAAGCCAGGGGCGGGCCAAGAGAGGCGCGCGAGCGCCCTGGGAGAGGCGTCGAGGAACCCGCGTCACCGGTGGCGGGAGGAACAGCCGGGGGTACCTTGTGAAACGGAAACACATGCTCATCAAAATAAACATGTCGGGAAGTGAACACGCGGTGGGAGACGGGGTCGTAGCACCGATATCCCTTGGAGTTGGAGGGGTAGCCGATGAAGATGCAAGCGACAGAACGAGGTGCGAGTTTGTGAGGTGTGGAGTCGGTAATGCTAGGATAGCAAAGGCACCCAAAATACGCAAGCCATCATAAGATGGGGCGCATCAAGAGAAGATGGTGAGGTGCATAGTTCCACCGTATGCAAGGGCGAAGGTCAAGGAGAAGAGAAGCAGTGGCGAGTGCGTCCGGCCAGAAACGAGGTGGCACATTAGCATGGAACAGGAGCATGCGAACGCAGTCGTTCAGAGTGCAAAGGACGTGTTCGGCTCGACCGTTCTGCTGTGAAGTATACGGGCATGTAAGACGAAAAATTGTGCCGTGGTGCGACAGAAAAGTGCGGAAAGCAAGGTTGTCGAACTCTTTTCCATTGTCAGTCTGAAGAGCAAGGATGGGACGCCCAAACTGCATGCTGACATAGGAGTAAAAAGCCGTCAAAGTGGAGAGTGCATCCGACTTTCTGCGCAAAGGAAAAGTCCACACATAATGAGAATAATCATCAAGGATAACCAGATAATATAAGTAGCCCGAATTACTAGGAACCAGAGAGGTCCACACATCGCTATAGATCAACTGAAAAGGAAAAGAAGCTATGGTGGTGGAGTTATTGAACGGGAGGCGAACATGTTTGCCAACATGACAGGCATGACAGGTGTGGTCCTCAATCTTATGACAACTGAAACTGAAACTCCTAAGAATATGACGAAGTGTGACGGGGTTGGGGTGACCCAAGCGAGCGTGCCAGAGATCAACTCCAGCAGAGAGAGCGACCGGTGCGGTGGTGGTGGATGAGGGCGAATGCACCGGATAGAGCTCGTCGGGGCTATCACATCGATGTTGTACCATCCTTGTTCGAGCATCCTTGACACAAAAACCAAGCTCGTCAAATTCAACAGTGATAGAATTTTCACTAGTGAAACAACGAACGGAGATAAAATTCTTAATAAGATGAGAAGACACAAGTATGTTAGACAAAGATAACGGCGTAGAAGTAGAAGGAAAAGAAGTGTGCCCAACATGTGTGATAGGAAGTGTGGAACCATCGCCGACAATGATGCGGCGGTCGGTAGAGACAGGAGTGAAGGAGGCAAGGTTACCAGGATGAGCAAACATGTGAGCCGTGGCACCGGTGTCCATGTACCAATCACCACCTTCAGTGTAGTTGTTCGGCGTAGGAGCGGCATACAGCCCGGTGAGGAGCACCGGGTCCCAAGGCGCCGGCGGCAGAACCGGCGAGGGGGGTGAAGACGCCATGGGGAAGCCGTAACCGCCACTCAGCTGTGGCGGTGGGTACTCGCCATACGGCTGCGGATCCGCGTAGTACGCATGATGTGCCGAGGGGGCCGGGCGCGCCGGGGGTGCCGCAGGCAGCGAGTGGCCCGACAACCCCCACCAGTACCCGGAAGACTCATACGCTGGCGAAGCCCCGTACGCAACAGGCGCGTCGTAGGTGGCGGCCGCCCCGTACGACGGTGGGGCCGGCGGTGGAGCCGCGCCAGAAGGCACCGGCGGCGGGACGGTAGAGACGGTGGCGGATGGGCCGGCGGACGCCATTGCTGGTCCGATGGCGGCGGTCGGCGCGGTTGGCAGTCGCGGGCGAGTGGATCGGGCGGCGCGCCTGATGGCATCGCGGGCGACGTGCCTTGCATGGCGCCGTATGCATGGCCGTACGCATAGCCATGCAAGGGCAGCGATGCAAAACAAGGCTGATCCGTTGGCTGGCCTTGCATGGCGCCGTTCGCATGGCCGTACGCATAGCCTTGCAAGGGCAGCGAGGCAAAACAAAGCTGGCCCGTTGGCTGCTCCACGGGCGGATGTTGACCCACTGACTGGTGTCCCAATCCATGCGGAGGCGGAGGGGCAGCGCCGTAGTAAGCGGCTGGGGCAGGCGGAGATCGCGGTGGTGGAGGCGGCGACAGTGCGGAGGCCATGATCGAAGCGATCGGTAGGGAGAGAGAGGGGCGGCCGGCGGCGGCGGCGCGGAGGAGACGCGCGGCAGCGGCGGCGGCGGAAGGCTATGATTAGAACGCGGAAACTGATATCATGTAGAATATATGAATTGCATAATGTATTGCTCACGTGCATAGACACGTATATATGATGTACAAAGATGAGCCACGGACCTCAGCTATACAAGAAACTCGGAGACAGGCCCAATACACGATATGCACATAACACATATACTCAACCTATATGGTTCTCTTGTTGAGTTTACAAAGATTTGAATGTGCATCGTGTTAATTTCTCTGCGTTTATTGCTTTGTTTTGCCATGTGCTTTTTTAAAGTTGAAATTTATTGCTTTGATCAATACACCATCATAATCAATTAGTTACAGAAACAATTGGCATTGGTACACTAGTTTTGTTTAGTGGTGGAATGGTGGTAGGCATATGATTGATTCAACTTCCTTATAAATACTACTCCCTCCGTCCCATAATGTATGACGTGGTGTATCGGGTAGTTGTGCCACACGCCTCGTGTGGCATGGACAGCAACCAGCTCACACACCTACGTGTGGGCAAAATAACTAATGCCTACACACATATTTTTTCCCTCCCGAACCCTCTCACACGCGTGCGTGTGGGCGAAGTTGATAACGCCCACACGCCTGTATGTCGAACCTCGTACCCTCCTGGTCCCAAGACGCGACGCGTGGCGCCACCGCGCCCAGAGTTGCCATGGTCCGCACTCGTCCATATTCGTTTATCTGCAGTTGCCATGGTTGCTCAACTGCAGTTGCCATGTATGGTCTGATCTAATGTAGTTGCCATGATTTCATAACTTTAGGAGTTGCCACATACTAACACTAGGCAGTTGAGTGAGTTGCCATGTGCTCACAAGCATGCTAGGGCAGTTGCCATGTAAAAAGAAAGAGTTGTCATCTGCTTACGTGCACGTTAGGGCAGTTGCCATGTACGCGCACGTTGGGGCAGTTGCCATGTACCATGCAAAAACACATGGAAACTCGGTAAAAGAGAGTTGTCACCTGCTTACGTACACACTAGGCAGTTGCCGTGTACCCTGCAAAAACACATGGCAACTCGGGTAAAAAAAAAATTGCCACCTGCTTATAAAGCACACTAGGGGCAGTTGCCATGTGCGCTGCAAAAGCACATGGCAACTAGCAGCTTGGGTGTGGGAGAGGAGACGGGTGTGTGGGCGAGATGGCAAATGCCCACACACTAGCCCTTGTGCGTGACTGAAAACTGGTGTGTGGGTGAACTACTAAACACCCACACACCGGCCCCTCCATGTGGTAAAACGGATGTGTGGACGAACTATGTCACACACCACACACACCTTGTCCTATGTGGCACAGAAAATCAGCCAGATTGTGCCAAGATTCGTACATATAGTACTGGACGGTGATGAATGCGTGTGGTCGAGATAATCAACGCCTACACGTGTGGGCGTTAACATTTTCGTTATTGAAACGTCTTACATTACGGGAAGCAGGGAGTACCTAATCAGCATTTGAGATGCTTTCTAAACCCGTAAGATTTATTTGACGTATGTGGTCATGGCTGGGTTACCATAGAGATTAAAGTTTAGTAGGTGCACGGTCAGCGAGCTGAAAATGAAGTGGTGATATTTAACGGAACCTCGAGAGGGAGAAGTTAGTAATTTGAATAACACTCCCTCCGTTCCATAATGTTGCATATATAGATTTTCTAAAGTCAAACCTCACAAATATTTACCAAGTTTGTGGAGAAAAACCTCACTATTTATAAGGGAGTAGTAGTTTGTTTCCTTGCATCACTATTTCACCTATAGTCATATTACTTTGTATGAACTCTCATCACGAGTAAGCTGCCTTTGAATTATGAGCCTTGGCCTGACGTACTGTGTCTTTAGAATTGTCTAGTGTTAGTGTAGTATTATTAGCACATATGCCCGTGCGTTGCAAGGGGAGAAATATTTTTTCGAGAATCATCGATATAATTGTGTGTTCATCAAAAACGGTATCCACAATGGTGGGGCGACAGAGCGAGGAGCTGTAGTCTTTTCGCGAGTCATGTTTGTCCCGTGAGATCTTGATAGTGGTGACATTAGTCGGCATGGCGGCGACCAGCCAACTTGTGTTTTTTTCCTTCAGGTTCACCTCCGTGTTAGGGCAGCGGTTGTCTCTTCATTTGGTAGCTGCGCGGCAGCCCTCGTGGCACGGTAGCTTCGACCAGTCTCTCCGACGATAATGTAACCAGATGGATTACGCATAAATCTCGTTTTATTAGCATAATCCATGCATAACCAGACAATACCTTCTTTATCAGGGCTTATTCTCTTTTTCAACGCTCACGTGCCCACAGTTCTTCAAAATTAGAGCCAAACCAACATATTCTCTTTCATTGACACGTACCCACAATATATTTCAATTATAGCAAACAAATATATTCTCTTTTATCGTCAAATAGCGTGTGGGACGCCCAACAGTTCACATCTGAGCCGGCCCATTAACAGGCACCAAAACAACCTATGTTTGTAAGGCATAATATAAATTTAAAAAATGACATGTTGAAGGATCGACCTCAAAAAATCATCCACGGGCAGCTAACCCACCAACTAATACTCCCTTCATAAACTAATATAAGAGCATTTAGAACACTAAAGTAGTGATCTAAACGCTCTTATATTAGTTTACAGAGGGAGTATTTAACAATATGTTGCAGCGTCAGATTCAAAAAAATTATGTATTTTTCTGTTTTTCCCGAAAATAAATTAATATTTATGAATGCCAAATATTTTTGAAAACATGAACAATTTTTGTAACCCCAAACAATTAAAAAATGCGAACCATGTTTAAAAATGTCGTTCATTTTTGGAAAAATATGAACATCATTTGAAATAGGTAGATTTTTCTTTAAAATTCTTAAACACTTTTGACAACATGAACCTTTTAAAAAACACAAACATTTGTTGAATGTGTGAACATGTTTTGAACATTTAGAACAAGTTCAAAAATGTTTTTAACCACGAACATTATTTTGAATTTGTACATATTTCATGAAAACAATTTTCTAAATCTGTAATATTTTTAAATGCAACTAATCCTGAAAATCTTAATTTGTAATATAAAACCTTTTATCAAAAGGTGGAAACATTTTTAAATTTTGAACACATTTTGGAACTGGATTTTTTAATAACTTTTGAACATTTTACAAGAGAGGAACAAAAGAAATAATTCAGATTTTTGTTTCTTTTAAATATGAAAGAAAATCAAAACTTTGAATGATTTTTTCAATATTTTAATTTACGAGAAAAGGGAAAATAATCTAAAATTTGTACGAAAAAAGAATCATGAATGAAAAAGAGAAAAGAACAGGAAAAAAAAGAAAATAGAGAAAAAGAAAATGGGCCGGCCCAGTGTTCGGGCCCGGCGAAGCTCAAACTATTTGACGCTTTGTGCGGCAAATAGGCTTTCACAACTGTCTGGGCAGATAAATTTTGGGCTGGCTTCGCCGGGCCACAGCGCGTGCGGCCCATGTTCGAAAATTATTTTATCTTTTCTAGCAGACGGATGCACAAAAATTTAGTACCACTTCGAATAGAAATAAATAATTTTACGTCGGTGAACGGATGAAAAAATTGGAGAAACGCACCTTGCTTTATTAGTAAAAAAAAATAAGGTATATATATATTATTTAGTCAATTTCCAATGTCGGTATGGATAGGCGTGCTTTTGCTCACCGAGACTTCGATTCTGTGTCATGTAGCATGCCGGTGCATATTTGTCGATTGAGATATATACTCGTAAAAAGGATTGTCATCCTATATGAGTGGTTTTTACTTTCCATGATCAGTTTTTGTCTTACTCTTGAGGTTGTATAAGGAAAAATATGTTCCATTGGGATATCAAAAAGCAGTTAATCCGTATTGCTTGAGCAATTGTATTACTTCGAATTTATGGGCCAAAATATATAATAGCATTGACTGTTGTTGTGCACAACTGCTTGTCTTGTTAAAAATATCTTGATCATTGATGAATGGTTATTTACAACTCTCATGAATTCATGACTGATCCTTGTTCTGTTTTCCCCTTTCTTACTTGGAACAGAAACGCGGTATGAAGGATGTAGGGTGTGGTCTGATGGTATATCTAATATGTTGGTGATGAACTGCGGCACCATCAAGGATGAGCTGAGCAAGTGAGCAGAAATGACTGGGCCGCACTTGCTTCCAATCTTCTACTGATTGCAGAACCAGCCAGGATTACTACATCCACAATTCCACATAGACCACCTGGTCTATCTTTTACCCTTTCAGGCTTAAGTAAGGCAGTACACAGAGTAAGTAAATGATGGAACTTTTTCAGACTCAACAGCCACTTTCAACACCATGGTTCTGTGTTCATCAACACTTGAGATTTAAATTCAGTTTCCTGCTTGCGTGCATACATAACATAGACACTGCCCTTCTGCAATTGTACGAAGCCTGTGAGAGAGACGGTTTGAACCAACCAACCGAAATTTTCAAAGACCAAAAATGAAATCTCTGTTGAAATTAACTTGACTGATGTGGTACATGTACAACTCTAGATTTGCATATCATGGCTTCTTCCACTCGCTCAACTACAACTTACTGGAAGGCCTAGACAATGAATAGACATAATAAAAATGAAAAACAAAAAAACAGAAGATAGAGGCCATGTAGAGGGAGCGAGGAGAAAATCAGAAAAGAATTTACACATGTATGTATATGCTATCAAAAAAGAAAATGATCTGTGCGTTTCCATTTTACATTGAGGCCATGTAGGCCTGGTTGTAGGAGGAGCCCATCTCGTGGACGATGAGGCTGGTTGCGCTGACCCGGACCCTGGTGGCGTTGTTGAAGAGGTACACCCCAGCGTTGGCATAGATGGCCTCGGTCGGGTACACCCGCGACGTCACCGTGGACCTCCCGCCCATGGCAAAGCTCTCTACGATGGAGTGGTCCACCAGAATCCTCACCGACAGGTCCTCGCCGTTGAGCACCGGCACAGTGTTGCCGACGACCCTCTTGACAATGTCATTGGCGCGAGAAGAGCGCGTCTCGTCATGGCAGAAGTGTGTGCGCAGGCTGCCATCAAGGCCCCTCGCCACATAGAAATAGACGGCGGTCCGCTCCGCATCCCCGCCATGGTGCCTGGCGCCGGCGAGCACCAGCAGGCCGAAGGGTCCGAGGGCGCCTCGGCCTGCCGCCCCGCCGCTGGTGCTACAATTATAGCCGATGTCGGCCTCGTTGGCTGCGGCGACATCTAACGGGTCGATGCGGAATGAGGCCTCAATGTCAAGTTGAGTTGCGCGATGGAGGCTGAGCGGGAAGACAGAGCCGTGGTCGACGGTGATGCCCCGTAGGTTGGTGGAGTTGGTCCGGAGCGTCTCCACCTCCTCCACCGGCCACTGCAGGAGGTTGCTTCCTGTCTTGGTGTCCAGCACCACCGTGCGAGGGATCGACTGCAAGATAACAACATACAACATCAATTAACAATTGATAATTATTCAGCAAAGAATCCTAGGCTGTATCAATCATTGACAACAATGGTATCATTCACCGTCTGAGCCGGAAGAATTGCTAACTAATTTTGGGGTAAGCAGACAACAAGACAACCCTTTTCCTTGTCTAATCCCAAATTGGTTGGTACTAACAGAAATTATTTAGTAATTTAGTTTGTTGTTAGCACCAAATTGCCAACCTTTGCCTGCCACTAGACCAAATGCATATGCTACCACATGATTGCCTGTTGGGTATGCAGAGTTTGTTTGTGGGACAAACCATTTTCTTGTGTAACCCGAGTTTGGTTTCGTGCTAAAAGAAATTGTCATCAACAAACTGGCAACAGATTACCAATCTTGGTATCCCAACAGTAGCTCAGGGAAGCTAAGAGACACTTGACAACGAGACGACAGCAATGTTGCTTTAGCTGCCATATATGATGCTGTCTATCCATGATTCATCCCTAGTGGCTGCTATTATCATTTGCATGCTTTGGCCATGGCCCACCTGGCCATGCCATCGTGCCGACGTGTCTATGGAACCCAACAAAAAGTGTTTGCAACGCTCCTAACCATGCAAATTAAATTCACAAAAGCAACATTTTCTTAAGAATCAATTAATCGGAGGTCAATCAACCAACTGATTTCACTAACTTTGCGCAACAAGAAGATGTTGAAAGTGTCAAGTACCTGGAGGGACGCCCATCCCTTGGCGACGTCGGCGGGCTCAGAGTCGGTCTCGCCGACCCACCCCCATAGCACCCGCCGCTTCTTCGCTGGATCGTAGAATGTCTTGGACGCGTAGAACTTTCCCCAATCATACCTCAGCCCAACGCCAACATCGGCGTCGGTGTCAAGTGGGGTCCACATGTTCTTTGCCGCGTCGTATCGCCCCAGTGCGTAGTAGTCGTGCCTGTCATCATCCGAGCTCTCCTTCATCACATGCAAAACATCGTCGCCCCCATTCGTGGACGCGACCGCCACCGCGTCCGTCATATCGATGCCGCTTGCACCGCCGACTGGGTATAAGTCGATGCACTCCCACATCCCCGTCCCTGGTACACGGTGAAGCAACCCCGGGACAAGCTCATAGTCGATGAAATCCTTGGTCTTGTAGGTCATCACCATGCCAGCATGGCGGTCATCCTTGGAGCCGATAACAAGCCGCCATGTGTCATCGGAACCGTCAAACCACGCAGTGGTCGGGTCCCGGAAGTCCTTGTCCCCGACGCCCGGCGGCGGGTACATCACCGGATTGTTCTCATACTTGGTCCAGTTGGTTAGTAAGGGATCAGAGGGGTCGGTAGGGAAGGCAAGGCATTGGACCTGGACGGAGGCGTTGGTGGAGCCAGTGTAGAGCATGACGATGCGGCCGTCGGGAAGGACGGTAGCGGAGCCCGACCAAACGCCGTTGATGTCGTACCATTGGTCGGGGGACATGGCGACCGGAAGGTGCCGCCATCGGAGCAAGTCGCGGGAGGCGGCATGACCCCACGCGATTTTGTTGCCCCAAATCGCGCCGTCCGGGTTGTACTGATAGAAGAGGTGGTACCATCCCTTATAGTACACGGGTCCTGCATTTCAATTTTGCAACCAAGAAATGAGTTTTTGATGGAAGCTCTAACAAGATTAAGAAAACTGAAAATATGCCATCAATTTTATTACTGCAACAAAAAGAGGAGATGCGTACCGTTGGGGTCGTTCATCCAGTTCTTCTCGGGCTGGAAGTGGAAGCCGGTGCGCTGCCACTGGAGCATGGCATTGCTCCACGGGAACGCGTTGCCGCCAGCGTCGGCGCCAAGCATGCCGCCGTGGGCGCCGGCGCCGGACGTCTTCTCCGAGACGCCAGACTCAGGGCCCCGGCTGCTGGTGCTCGTAGGCACCGCGTCGACCTCGGTCCGGTGGCCGGACATGACGATGCCCGAGGCGGGCAGCTCGCTGGCGAGCCTGACCCCGGCGAGCGCGGCGACAGCAAGGAGCACCGCGGCCAACGTCAGGAGCACTGCGGCGCACACCGGCCCGGTCCGGCCCGGGCGCGCGCGCCCGGCCTGGGCCTCGTCATCGTCCAGCGGCAGCTGCGCGTAGGAGCATGGCACCAGCGCCGGCATCGAGCCGCGGTCTCTGGTCTCCATTGACATCGAAAACAGACGGAGGAGACGGAGGATGCCTCGATCTCCGCAGAATCCAAAGGAGGGAGAGGAATGGGTGGGACTGATCAATGATCACCTCTGCTAAACTTAACAAGAACGAGGAGAATGTGTGTGCCTGTGCGTGTTTGCCGAGGAGCTCCGCGGCCGCGGGTGCCATTTATAGTCGCCACCCCACTGCCTCAACGGCGCACCTGGCGCGGCCCCATTGGCCGGCGGCGGCCGCGGCGCGGCGCGGCGGGGCTGGATTATCAGCGCTAATCATCATCATCCATCCAGGCCATGTTATCCCGCTCGATTATGATTACGCCCTGTCGCACTCACTCATTGTTCTCTTCAGAAACATAATAACTATACTAAATGCTAATCGTTGGCTCAGGCTGGATACGTGTTTGTACATGTTCAGATCCTTCCATGCATATATGATTGAGTTGGGTTGGTTGTTAATTAGCGAGTGTTAGGAGTAGTACTGATTTTTCCAAGTATGATTTTTCCTACTAGTATGGTTAGCTAGCATTGTTAGAGCATCTCTACCCCATCTGCAAGGTTATACCAAGAACCTATCTACAAAAAAGTTTTTCTGGGAGAAACTTCTTGTAGACGGGAAAGTTTGCAATTCAATAGACGTTGTATTGATGGGGTGCTGGTGCACGTATATATAATACAAGGGAAGGCCTCTACCTCAACTATACAAGACTAGGAGGTGGGCCTCAACTCCAATACATGTGCAGTACAAAATACATACTCAACACTCTCCTGCAGTCGAAGCGTCGCCGGAGACACAGAGACTGGACTGAAACTCCTCGAAGACGGGAGTAGGCAATCCCTTAGTCATCACATCAGCAAACTGTTGCGTCGTCGGCACGTGGAGAACCCGAACACGGCCAAGGGCAACCTGCTCGCGCACGAAGTGAATATCGAGCTCAATATGCTTCGTCCGTCGATGGTGCACCGGGTTGGCGGAGAGGTAGACCACGCTGATGTTATCGCAGTAGACAAGAGTGGCCTTGTGAACATCACAAAGCAACTCCTGTAGCAGCTGACGTATCCAAGAGCACTCGGCCACGACATTGTCCACGACGCGATACTCTGCCTCGGCGCTGGAGCGGGAGACCATGGGCTGCCGCTTCGATGACCAAGAGATCAACGAGGGCCAAAGGTAGACGCAGTAGCCTGACGTAGAGCATCGTGTGTCGGGGCAGCCAGCCCAGTCGGCATCGGAGTAGGACACGAGGTCGGTGGAGGCGGAGGCCATCAGGGTAAGTCCCAAGGACATGGTGCCGCATATGTAATGGAGAATACGCTTCACCAGAGTCCAATGAGAGTCATGCGGGGCGTGCATATGGAGGCACACCTACTGGACATCGTACTGCAGGTCGGGGCGGGTCAGCGTCAGGTACTGTAAAGCACCGATAATAGAGCGATAAAGCGCTCCATCGGACCCAAGAGACCCCTCGAGAGCAGAGACCTTCGCCTTCGTGTCGACGGGGGTGAGCACCGGCTTGTAATTAAGCATACTGGCACGCTCCAGGAGCTCGTGGGCGTACTTCTGCTGATGCAGAAAGAAGCCGTCAGTCCGTCGGACAACCTCGATGCTGAGGAAGTAGTGCAGGGGCCTTGAGGGCGAACTCATCAGGAAGACGAGCAGTCAGCCGCTGAAGGAGGTCGGGGGCGGACGCCGTAAGGATGATTTCGTCGACATAGAGCAGCAGATATGCAGTGTCAACTCCCTGATGATACACGAAGAGTGAAGCATCGGAGCGAGTGGACCGAAATCCGAGAGACTGCAGGAAGGCTATGATACGCTGGTACCAAGCCCGAGGCGCCTGCTTCAACCCGTAAAGAGAACATGAGAGCAAGCACATGAAGTCGGGGTGCTCTGTTGGGGAACGTAGTAATTTCAAAAAAATTCCTATGCACACACAAGATCATGGTGATGTATAGCAAGGAGAGGGGAGTGTATCTTCATACCCTTGAAGATCGTTAAGCGGAAGCGTTATGACAACGCGGTTGATGTAGTCGTACGTCTTCACGATCCGACCGATCCAAGCACCAAACGTACGGCACCTCCGAATTCAGCACACGTTCAGCTCGATGACGACCCCCGGACTCCGATCCAGCAAAGTGTCGGGGATGAGTTCCGTCGACCGACGGCGTGATGACGATGATGATGTTCTACGGCGCGCAGGCTTCGCCTAAACTCATGACGATATGACCGAGGTGGAATATGGTGGAAGGGGCACCGCTGCGGCTAAGGAACGATCACCAAGATCAACTTGTGTGTTCTAGCTAGGGTGCCCCCTGCCCCCGTATATAAAGGAGGGAGGGGGGAGGTGCGGCCGGCCCCCAAGGGGTGCGCCTGGAGGAGTCCTACTCCCACCGGGAGTAGGACTTCCCCCTCTTGCCTTGGTGGAGAAGGAAAGGGGGGAGGGGAAAGAGGAAAGGGGGTGTCGCCCCCCTTCCTTGTCCTATTCGGACTAGGGGAGGGGGCGCGGCCTACTGGCGCCCCTCCTCTTCTCCCTCATGGCCCACTAAGGCCCATTATCCCCGGGAGGGTTCCGTAACCCCGGTGTTCCATAGAAATCCCGATTTCACCCGGAACCATTCCGATATCCAAATATAGGCTTCCAATATATCAATCTTTATGTCTTGACCATTTCGAGACTCCTCGTCATGCCCGTGATCACATCCGGGACTCCGAACAATCTTCGGTACATCAAAACTTATAAACTCATAATAAAACTGTCATCGTAACGTTAAGCTTGCGGACCCTACGGGTTCGAGAACTATGTAGACATGACCTAGAACTATTCTTGGTCAATAACCAATAGCGGAACCTGAATGCTCATATTGGCTCCTACATATTCTACGAAGATCTTTATCGGTCAAACCGCATAACAACATACGTTGTTCCCTTTGTCATCGGTATGTTACTTGCCCGAGATTTGATCGTCGGTATCCAATACCTAGTTCAATCTCGTTACTGGCAAGTCTCTTTACTCGTTACGTAATGCATCATTCTGTAACTAACTCATTAGCTACATTGTTTGCAAGGCTTATAGTGATGTGCATTACCGAGAGGGCCCAGAGACACCTCTCCGACAATCGGAGTGACAAAACCTAATCTCGAGATACGCCAACCCAACATGTACCTTTGAAGACACCTGTAGTACTCCTTTATAATCACCCAGGTTATGACGTTTGGTAGCACCCAAAGTGTTCCTCCGGTAAACGGGAGTTGCATAATCTCATAGTTACAAGAACATGTATAAGTCATGAAGAAAGCAATAGCAATATACTAAACGATCAAGTGCTAGGCTAACGGAATGGGTCATGTCAATCACATCATTCTCCTAATGATGTGATCCCATTAATCAAATAACAACACATGTCTATGGTTAGGAAACATAACCATCTTTGATTAATGAGCTAGTCAAGTAGAGGCATACTAGTGACTATATGTTTGTCTATGTATTCACACATGTATCATGTTTCCGGTTAATACAATTCTAACATGAATAATAAACATTTATCATGATATGAGGAAATAAATAATAACTTTATTATTGCCTCTAGGGCATATTTCCTTCAGTCTCCCACTTGCACTAGAGTCAATAATCTAGATTACACAGTAATGATTCTAACACCCATGGAGTCTTGGTGTTGATCATGTTTTGCTCGTGGAAGAGGCTTAGTCAACGGGTCTGCAACATTCAGATCCGTGTGTATCTTGCAAGTCTCTATGTCTCCCATCTGGACTTGGTACCGGATGGAATTGAAGCGTCTCTGATGTGCTTGGTCCTCTTGTGAAATCTGGATTCCTTTGCCAAGGCAATTGCACCAGTATTGTCACAGAAGATCTTCATTGGTCCCGATGCACTAGGTATGACACCTAGATCGGAAATGAATTCTTTCATCCAGACTCCTTCATTTGCTGCTTCCGAAGCAGCTATGTACTCCGCTCCACATGTCGATCCTGCCACGACGCTTTGTTTAGAACTGCACCAACTTATAGCTCCACCGTTTAATAAAAATACGTATCCAGTTTGTGATTTAGAATCGTCCGGATCAGTGTCAAAGCTTGCATCGACGTAACCATTTAAGACTAGCTCTTTGTCACCTCCATATACGAGAAACATATCCTTAGTCCTTTTCAGGTATTTCAGGATGTTCTTGACCGCTGTCTAGTGATCCACTCCTGGATTACTTTGGTACCTTCCTGCCAAGCTTATTGCTAAGCATACGTCAGGTCTGGTACACAGCATTGCATACATGATAGAGCCTATGGCTGAAGCATAGGGAACATCTTTCATTTTCTCTCTATCTTCTGCTGTGGTCGGGCATTGAGTTTGACTCAATTTCACACCTTGTAATACAGGTAAGAATTCTTTCTTTGCCTGATCCATTTTGAACTTTTTCAAAACTTTATCAAGGTATGTGCTTTGTGAAAGTTCAATCAAGCGTCTTGATCTATCTCTATGGATCTTGATGCCCAATATGTAAGCAGCTTCACCGAGGTCTTTCATTGAAAAACTTTTATTCAAGTATCCTTTTATGCTATCCAGAAATTCTATATCATTTCCAATCAATAATATGTCGTCCACATATAATATCAGAAATGCTACAGAGCTCCCACTCACTTTCTTGTAAATACAGGCTTCTCCAAAAGTCTGTATAAAACCATATGCTTTGATCACACTATCAAAGCGTTTATTCCAACTCGAGAGGCTTGCACTGACCATAAATTGATCGCTGGAGCTTGCACACTTTGTTAGCACCTTTTGGATCAACAAAACCTTCTGGTTGCATCATATACAACTCTTCTTCTAGAAATCCATTCAAGAATGCAGTTTTGACATCCATTTGCCAAATTTCATAATCATAAAATGCAGCAATTGCTAACATGATTCGGACAGACTTAAGCATCGCTACGGGTGAGAAAGTCTCATCGTAGTCAACCCCTTGAACTTGTCGAAAACCTTTCGCAACACGTCGAGCTTTATAGACAGTTACACTACCATCAGCGTCAATCTTCTTCTTAAAGATCCATTTATTCTCAATGGCTTTCCGATCATCGGGCAAGTCAACCAAAGTCCATACTTTGTTCTCATACATGGATCCCATCTCAGATTTCATGGCTTCCAGCCATTTTGCGGAATCTGGGATCACCATCGCTTCTTCATAGTTTGTAGGTTCACCATGGTCAAGTAACATGACTTCCAGAATAGGATTACCGTACCACTATGGTGCGGATCTTACTCTGGTTGACCTACGAAGTTTAGTAGAAACTTGATCTGAAGTTTCATGATCAATATCATTAGCTTCCTCACTAATTGGTGTAGTTGTCACAGGAACCGGTTCTTGTGATGAACTACTTTCCAATAAGGGAGCAGATATAGTTATCTCATCAAGTTCTACTTTCCTCCCACTCACTTCTTTCGAGAGAAACTTCTTTTCTAGAAAGGATCCGAATTTAGCAACGAAAATCTTGCCTTCAGATCTGTGATAGAAGGTGTACCCAACAGTCTCCTTTGGGTATCCTATGAAGACACATTTCTCCGATTTGGGTTCGAGCTTATCCGGTTGAAGTTTCTTCACATAAGCATCGCAGCCCCAAACTTTAAGAAACGACAACTTTGGTTTCTTGCCAAACCAAAGTTCATGAGGCGTCGTCTCAACGGATTTTGATGGTGCACTATTTAACGTGAATGCGGCCGTCTCTAAAGCATAACCCCAAAACGAAAGCGGTAAATCAGTAAGAGACATCATAGATTGCACCATATCTAGTAAAGTACGATTACGACGTTCGGACACACCATTTCGTTGTGGTGTTCCGGGTGGCGTGAGTTGCGAAACTATTCCGCATTGTTTCAAATGTAAACCAAACTCGTAACTCAAATATTCTCCTCCACGATCAGATCGTAGAAAATTTATTTTCTTGTTACGATGATTTTCCACTTCACTCTGAAATTCTTTGAACTTTTCAAATGTTTCAGATTTTTGTTTCATTAAGTAGATATACCCATATCTGCTCAAATCATCTGTGAAGGTGAGAAAATAACGATACCCGCTGCGAGCCTCAACATTCATTGGACCACAAACATCAGTATGTATGATTTCCATCAAATCAGTTGCTCGCTCCATAGTTCCGGAGAACGGCGTTTTAGTCATCTTGCCCATGAGGCACGGTTCGCAAGTACCAAGTGATTCATAATCAAGTGATTCCAAAAGCCCATCAGTATGGAGTTTCTTCATGCGCTTTACACCGATATGACCTAAACGGCAGTGCCACAAATAAGTTACACTATCATTATCAACTCTGCATCTTTTGGTTTCAACACTATGAATATGTGTATTACTACTATCGAGATTCAATAAAAATAGACCACTCTTCAAGGGTGCATGACCATAAAAGATATTATTCATATAAATAGAACAACCATTATTCTGTGACTTAAATGAATAATCGTCTCGCATCAAACAAGATCCAGATATAATGTTCATGCTTAACGCTGGCACCAAATAACAATTATTTAGGTCTAAAACTAATCCCGATGGTAGATGTAGAGGTAGCGTGCCGACCGCGATCACATCGACTTTGGAACCATTTCCCACGCGCATCGTCACCTCGTCCTTAGCCAATCTTTGCTTAATCCGTAGTTCCTGTTTCGAGTTGCAAATATTAGCAACAGAACCAGTATCAAATACCCAGGTACTACTGCAAGCATTAGTAAGGTACACATCAATAACATGTATATCACATATACCTTTGTTCACTTTGCCATCCTTCTTATCCGCCAAATACTTGGGGCAGTTCCGCTTCCAGTGTCCAGTTTGCTTGCAGTAGAAGCACTCAGTCTCAGGCTTAGGTCCAGCCTTGGGTTTCTTCTCTTGAGTAGCAACTTGTTTGCTGTTCTTTTTGAAGTTCCCCTTCTTCTTCCCTTTGCCCTTTTTCTTGAAACTGGCGGTCTTGTTGACCATCAACACTTGATGCTCCTTTTTGATTTCTACCTCCGCGGCTTTTAGCATTGCGAAGAGCTCGGGAATAGTCTTGTCCATCCCTTGCATATTATAGTTCATCACGAAGCTCTTGTAGCTTGGTGGCAGTGATTGAAGAATTCTGTCAATGACACTATCATCAGGAAGATTAACTCCCAATTGAATCAAGTGATTATTATACCCAGACACTTTGAGTATGTGTTCACTGACAGAACTAATCTCCTCCATCTTGCAGCTATAGAACTTATTGGAGACTTCATATCTCTCAATCCGGGCATTTGCTTGAAATATTAACTTCAACTCCTGGAACATCTCATATGCTCCATGACGTTCAAAACGTCGTTGAAGTCCCGGTTCTAAGCCGTAAAGCATGGCACACTGAACTATTGAGTAGTCATCAGCTTTGCTCTGCCGGACGTTCTTAACGTCGTAAGTTGCATCAGCAGCAGGCCTGGCACCCAGCGGTGCTTCCAGGACGTAATTCTTCTGTGCAGCAATGAGGATAATCCTCAGGTTACGGACCCAGTCCGTGTAGTTGCTACCATCATCTTTCAACTTTGCTTTCTCAAGGAACGCATTAAAATTCAACGGAACAACAGCACGAGCCATCTATCTACAGGAAACATAGACAAGCAAAATACTATCAGGTACTAAGTTCATGATAAATTTAAGTTCAATTAATCATATTACTTAAGAACTCCCACTTAGATAGACATCCCTCTAATCTTCTAAGTGATTACGTGATCCATATTAACTACACCATGTCCGATCGTCACGTGAGATGGAGTAGTTTCAACGGTGAACATCAATATGTTGATCATATCTACTATATGATTCACGCCGACCTTCGGTCTCCGTGTTCGAGGCCATATCTGTTATATGCTAGGCTCGTCAAGTTTAACCTGAGTATTCGCGTGTGCAACTGTTTTGCACCGTTGTATTTGAACGTAGAGCCTATCACACCCGATCATCACGTGGTGTCTCAGCGAAGAACTTTCATAACGGTGCATACTCAGGAGAACACTTCTTGATAATTTTAGTGAGAGATCATCTTAAAATGTTGCCGTCAATCAAAGCAAGATAAGATGCATAAAGGATAAACATCACATGCAATCAATATAAGTGATATGATATGGCCATCATCATCTTGTGCTTGTGATCTCCATCTCCGAAGCACCGTCGTGCTCACCATCGTCACCGGCGCGACACCTTGATCTCCATCGTAGCATCGTTGTCGTTACGCCATCTATTGCTTCTACGACTATCGCTACCGCTTAGTTATAAAGTAAAGCAATTACAGGGTGTTTGCATTTCATACAATAAAGCGAAAACCATATGGCTCCTGCCAGTTGCCAATAACTTCGGTTACAAAACATGATCATCTCATACAATAAAATATAGCATCACATCTTGACCATATCACATCACAACATGCCCTGCAAAAACAAGTTAGACGTCCTCTACTTTGTTGTTGCAAATTTTATGTGGCTGCTACGGGCTGAGCAAGAACCGTTCTTACCTACGCATCAAAACCACAACGATAGTTTGTCAAGTTGGTGCTGTTTTAACCTTCGCAAGGACCGGGCGTAGCCACACTCGATTCAGCTAAAGTGAGAGAGACAGACACCCACCAGTCACCTTTAAGCACGAGTGCTCGTAACGGTGAAACCAGTCTCGCGTAAGCATACGCGTAATGTCGGTCCGGGCCGCTTCATCTCACAATACCGCTGAGCCAAAGTATGACATGCTGGTAAGCAGTATGACTTATATCGCCCACAACTCACTTGTGTTCTACTCGTGCATATGACATCTACGCATAAAACCAGGCTCGGATGCCACTGTTGGGGAACGTAGTAATTTCAAAAAAATTCCTACGCACACACAAGATCATGGTGATGTATAGCAATAAGAGGGGAGTGTATCTTCATACCCTTGAAGATCGCTAAGCGGAAGCGTTATGACAACACGGTTGATGTAGTCGTACGTCTTCACGATCCGACCGATCCAAGCACCGAACGTACGGCACCTCCGAGTTCAGCACACGTCCAGCTTGATAACGACCCTTGGACTCCGATCCAGCAAAGTGTCGGGGATGAGTTCCGTCAGCACGACGGCGTGGTGACGATGATGATGTTCAACCGGCGCAGGGCTTCGCCTAAACTCCGCGACGATATGACCAAGGTGGAATATGGTGGAAGGGGGCACCGCACACGGCTAAGGAACGATCACGAAGATCAACTTGTGTGTTCTAGGGTGCCCCCTGCCCCCGTATATAAAGGAGGGAGGGGCGAGGTGCGGCCGGCCCCCAACGGGTGCGCCTGGAGCAGTCCTACTCCCACCGGGAGTAGGACTCCCCCCTCTTGCCTTGGTGGAGATGGAAAGGGGGGAGGGGAAAGAGGAAAGGGGGGTGCCGCCCCCCCCTTCCTTGTCCTATTCGGACTAGGGCAGGAGGGGGCACGCGGCCTGCCCTGGCCGGCCCTCCTCTTCTCCCTCATGGCCCACTAAGGCCCATTATCCCCCAGGAGGGTTCCGGTAACCCCCCGGTGTTCCGGTAAAATCCCGATTTCACCCGGAACCATTCCGATATCCAAATATAGGCTTCCAATATATCAATCTTTATGTCTTGACCATTTCGAGACTCCTCGTCATGTTCGTGATCACATCCGGGACTCCGAACAATCTTCGGTACATCAAAACTTATAAACTCATAATAAAACTGTCATCGTAACGTTAAGCGTGCGGACCCTACGGGTTCGAGAACTATGTAGACATGACCTAGAACTATTCTTGGTCAATAACCAATAGTGGAACCTGGATGCTCATATTGGCTCCTACATATTCTACGAAGATCTTTATCGGTCAAACCGCATAACAACATACGTTGTTCCCTTTGTCATCGATATGTTACTTGCCCGAGATTTGATCGTCGGTATCCAATACCTAGTTCAATCTCGCTACTGGCAAGTCTCTTTACTCGTTACGTAATGCATCATTCCGTAACTAACTCATTAGCTACATTGCTTGCAAGGCTTATAGTGATGTGCATTACCGAGAGGGCGGAGATACCTCTCCGACAATCGGAGTGACAAAACCTAATCTCAAATACGCCAACCCAACATGTACCTTTGGAGACACTTGTAGTACTCCTTTATAATCACCGAGTTACGTTGTGACGCTTGGTAGCACGCAAAGTGTTCCTCCGTAAACGGAGTTGCATAATCTCATAGTTACAGGAACATGTATAAGTCATGAAGAAAGCAATAGCAATATACTAAACGATCAAGTGCTAGGCTAACGGAATGGGTCATGTCAATCACATCATTCTCCTAATGATGTGATCCCATTAATCAAATAACAACACATGTCTATGGTTAGGAAACATAACCATCTTTGATTAATGAGCTAGTCAAGTAGAGGCATACTAGTGACTATATGTTTGTCTATGTATTCACACATGTATCATGTTTCCGGTTAATACAATTCTAGTATGAATAATAAACATTTATCATGATATGAGGAAATAAATAATAACTTTATTATTGCCTCTAGGGCATATTTCCTTCAGTCTCCCACTTGCACTAGATTCAATAATCTAGATTACACAGTAATGATTCTAACACCCATGGAGTCTTGGTGTTGATCATGTTTTGCTCGTGGAAGAGGCTTAGTCAACGGGTCTGCAACATTCAGATCCGTGTGTATCTTGCAAATCTCTATGTCTCCCATCTGGACTTGGTCCCGGATGGAATTGAAGCGTCTCTGATGTGCTTGGTCCTCTTGTGAAATCTGGATTCCTTTGCCAAGGCAATTGCACCAGTATTGTCACAGAAGATGACACCCACTTGCCAGAGATAAATGTTGTCAGAGATGATGTTGGCACGAGGGGGTCACGGAACAATCTGTCACGTGCGGTTGCGCTGTAAGGCGTCGAACTCCTCCTGCATCGCAGCTAGCCAGTGGGGATACCGAAGGGTAGCGTGAGCGGAGATGGGGACGGGTGATGGCATCGACATCGAGGCGGCGCACACATACTCGTCGGTGGAGTAGCGCGTGTTGGGCCGAAGCACTCCTGCTCGGGCACGGGTAGTCTCTCCAAGTGACGGGGCAGCAGGGCCGGTAGGTGCCGCGACGGCAGGGGGCCGCAGCGGTGGGGCACCTGCTGCTGCGGCGGCGGGGCCGGGCGGCAGCAGCGTCGGCCGATCCGGCGGCGGAAGAGGCGACGGGCGACGGTGATGTCGAGCCCGTCGCAGGGGTGGCGGGCGGTTTGCCGGGCTCAACCTCGTATGAGTGAGACGGGGACCCGGGGGCCCGCTCGGACTCGACCTCGAGGAAGGGAGTCACGAAGCCAGGTGGTGGCGGCAGAAGGCGCCATGCCAGGGAGGCTGCCGCCTTGCATCGCTCCACGAAGGGGGCGCGGGGGCCGGCGCCGAAGGGGCCGAAGCCGGAGGAACCTGAAAAAAGGGAACACCATCTCGACAAAGTACACATGCCTCGAGGTGTACACACAATGAGTGACAGGATCATAGCACTGATAACCTTTGGTGTTAGGAGGGTAGCCAAGGAAGACGCATGGGACAGCTCGTGGTGCGAGCTTGTGTGGCGTGGTGGACGCGGTGCTAGGATAACAGAGACACCCGAAGATGCGGAGACCATCATAGGACGATGGTGTGTCGAAGAGAAGGTGGTGAGGGGCGTAGTTCCACCGAGGGTGACACTGACGTATGTTAACTAAGAGAGTGGCGGTAGCGAGGGCATCAGGCCAGAACTGAGCAGGCACGTTAGAGTGAAATAGTAACATGCAAACACAGTCATTAAGAGTGCGGAGAATGCGCTCAGCGCGTCCGTTCTACTAGGAAGTGTATGGGCAAGTCAGACGGAAGGTGGTGCCGTGAGAGGCGAGAAGTCTGCGAAGAGCGACGTTGTCAAAATCTTTTCCATTATCAGTTTGGAGTGCGAGTATGGGGCGACCGAACTGGGTGGTGACATATGAATAAAAGGCGGTGAGTGTGGCTAAAGCATCGGATTTACGACGAAGAGGAAAATTCCACACATAGTGAGAATAATCATCTAAAATCACCAAGTAGTATAGATAGCCCGTGCTACTCGCAACAGGAGATGTCCAAACATCACTATGAAGTAATTGAAATAGAAAAGTGGAAACAGAAGAAGACGCACTAAAGGGAAGACGAACGTGCTTGCCTAAGCGAGAAGCCTCACAAGAGTGCTCGTTGAGCTTATCACATGAGAAAGAGAAACTCCTAAGAATTTGACGTAAGACGGTGTGGTTGGGGCGACCCAAGCGAGCGTGCCAAAGGTCAACGCTGGCAGCAAGGGTGACGAGTGTGGATGTGGAGGCGCCGGTGTGCACGTGGTTGATGTCTACTACACAACCTTCTTCTTGTAGACGTTGTTGCGCCTCCAACTGCAGAGGTTTGTAGGACAGTAGCAAATTTCCCTCAAGTGTATGACCTAAGGTTTATCAATCCGTGGGAGGCGTAGGATGAAGATGGTCTCTCTCAAAGAACCCTGCAACCAAATAACAAAGAGTCTCTTGTGTCCTCAACACACCCAATACAATGGTAGATGTTGGGGAACGTAGCGGAAATTCAAAATTTTCTACGCATCACCAAGATCAATCTATGGAGATTCTAGCAACGAGGGGAAGGAGAGTGCATCTACATACCCTTGTAGATCGCTAAGCGGAAGCGTTCATGAGAACGGAGTTGAAGGAGTCGTACTCGTCGTGATCCAAATCACCGGAGATCCTAGTGCTGAACGGACGGCACCTCCGCGTTCAACACACGTACAGCCCGGTGACGTCTCCCATGCCTTGATCCAGCAAGGAGAGAGGGAGAGGTTGAGGAAGACTCCATCCAGCAGCAGCACAACGGCGTGGTGGTGGTGGAGGAGCGTGGCAATCCCGCAGGGCTTCGCCAAGCACCAAGGGAGAGGAGGAGGAGGAGAGATGCAGGGCTGCACCAGCGAGAGGAGAAGTTCTCATGTCTCATGGGCAGCCCCAGGCCTCTATTTATATAGGGGAGAGGGAGGAGGCGCCCTCTAGGGTTCCCACCCCTAGGGGGGCGGCAGCCCTAGATGGGAAACAAGGGCGGCCAGAGGGGAGAGAGGAGGCGCCCTAGGGTGGGCCTTAGGGCCCATCTAAGCCTATGGTTTCCCTTCCCCTTTTTTCTCTTAGCTGCCCTTGGGCCCTTGTGGGGCGCACCAGCCCACTTAGGGGCTGGTCCCTCACCACACTTGGTCCAAGCAAGCCTCCGGGTTGGTGGCCCCACTTGGTGGACCCAGGACCCTCCGGTGGTCCCAGACATTACCAAATCGCCCAAACTTTTCCGGTGACCAAAACAGGACTTCCCATATATAAATCTTTACCTCCGGACCATTCCGAACTCCTCGTGACGTCCGGGATCTCATCCGGACTCAACAACATTCGGTAACCACATACAAGCTTCCTTTATAACCCTAGCGCCACCGAACCTTAAGTGTAGACCCTACGGGTTCGGGAGACAAAGTGAACATGACCGAGACGTTCTCCGGTCAATAACCAACAGCGGATCTGGATACCCATGTTGGCTCCCACATGTTCCACGATGATCTCATCGGATGAACCACGATGTCAAGGACTCAATCGATCCCGTATACAATTCCCTTTGTCTAGCGGTATTGTACTTGCCCGAGATTCGATCGTCGGTATCCCGATACCTTGTTCAATCTCGTTACCGGAAAGTCTCTTTACTCGTTCCGTAACACATCATCCCGTGATCAACCCCTTGGTCACATTGTGCACATTATGATGATGTCCTACCGAGTGGGCCCAGAGATACCTCTCCGTCAACCGGAGTGACAAATCCCAGTCTCGATTCGTGCCAACCCAACAGACACTTTCGGAGATACCTGTAATGCACCTTTATAGCCACCCAGTTATGTTGTGACGTTTGGTACACCCAAAGCATTCCTACGGTATCCGGGAGTTGCACAATCTCATGGTCTAAGGAAAAGATACTTGACATTAGAAAAGCTTCAGCATACGAACTACACGATCTTTGTGCTAGGCTTAGGATTGGGTCTTGTCCATCACATCATTCTCCTAATGATGTGATCCCGTTATCAATGACATCCAATGTCCATGGTCAGGAAACCGTAACCATCTATTGATCAACGAGCTAGTCAACTAGAGGCTTACTAGGGACATGGTGTTGTCTATGTATCCACACATGTATTGCTGTTTCCGATCAATACAATTATAGCATGAATAATAAACGATTATCATGAACAAGGAAATATAATAATAACTAATTTATTATTGCCTCTAGGGCATATTTCCAACAGTCTCCCACTTGCACTAGAGTCAATAATCTAGTTCACATCACCATGTGATTAACACTGATAGGTCACATCGCCATGTGACCAACATCCAAAGAGTTTACTAGTGTCTTAAACTAGTTCACATCACCATGTGATTAAGTCTCAATGAGTTCTGGGGTTTGATCATGTTTTGCTTGTGAGAGAGGTTTTAGTCAATGGGTCTGAACCTTTCAGATCCGTGTGTACTTCGCAATTCTCTATGTCATATTGTAAATGCTGCTTTCACGCTCCACTTGGAGCTATTCCAAATGGTTGCTCCACTATACGTATCCGGTTTGCTTCTCAGAGTCACTCGGATAGGTGTTAAAGCTTGCATCGACGTAACCCTTTACGCCGAACTCATTATCACCTCCATAATCGAGAAACATGTCCTTATTTATTCCAAGGACAATTTTGTCGCTGTCCAATGATCCATTCCTGGATCATTCTTGTACCCTTGACCGACTCATGGCATGGCACACTTCGGTCGGTACACAAAGATAGCATACTATAGAGCCTACGTCTAAAGCATAGGGGCGACCTTCGTCCTTTCTCTCTTTTCTGCCGTGGTCGAGCTTTAACTCTTAACCTCATACCTTACATCTTAGGCAAGAACTCCTTCTTTGATGATCCATCTTGAACACCTTCAAGATCATGTCAAGGTATGTGCTCATTTGAAAGTATTATTAAGCATTTTTATCTATCCTTATAGATCTCGATGCTCAATGTTCAAATAGCTTAATCCAGGTTTTCTATTGAAAACATCTTTCAAATAACCCTATATGCTTTCAGAAATTCTACATCATTTCGATCATCCATATGTCAACAACATATACTCATCAAAATTCTATAGTGCTCCCACTCACTTCTTTGGAAATACAAGTTTCTCATAAACTTTGTATAAACCCAAAATCTTTGATCATCTCATCAAAGCGCACATTCCAACTCCGAGATGCTTACTCCAGTCCTTAGAAAGGATCGCTGGAGCCAGCATACCTTTTAGCATCCTTAGGATCGACAAAACTTTTCGATCGTATCACATACAACCTTTCCTTACGTAAACTGGTAAGGAAACTCGTCTTGACATCCATCTGCCAGATTTCATAAATGCAGCTAATGCTAACATGATTCCGACGGACTTAAGCATCGCTACGGATGAGAAAATCTCATCGTAGTCAACTCCTTGAACTTGTGAAAAACTCTTTGCCACAAGTCGAGCTTCATAGAAGGTGACATTACCGTCCATGTCCGTCTTCTTCTTAAAGACCCATTTATTTCAATGGCTTGCCGATCATCGGGCAAGTCCACCAAAGTCCATGCTTTGTTATGATACATGGATCCTACCTCGGTTTCATGGTTTCTAACCATTTGTCGGAATTTGGGCCCACCATCGCTTCTCCATAGCTCGTGGGTTCATTGTTGTCTAGCAACATGACCTTCAAGACAGGATTGCTGTACCACTCGAGTAGTACGCATCCTTGTCACCCTACGAGGTACGGTAGTGACTTGATCCGAAACTTCATGATCACTATCATAAGCTTCTACTTCAATTGGTGTAGGTGCCACGGGAACACCTTCCTGTGCCCTGCTACACACTAGTTGAAGTGATGGTTCAATAACCTCATCAAGTCTCCACCATCCTCCCACTCAACTTTTCGAGACGAACTTTTCCTCGAGAAAGGACCCGATTCAAGAAACAATCCCCATTGCTTCCGGATCTGAATTAGGAGGTATACCCAACCGTTTTGGGTGTCCTATGAAGATGCATTTGATCCGCTTTGGGTTCGAGCTTATCAACCTGAAACTTTTCACATAAGCGTCGCAGCCCCAAACTTTTAAGAAACGACAACTTAGGTTTCTCCAAACGGTGTCGTCTCAACGGAATTACGTGGTGCCCTATTAAAGTGAGTGCGGTTGTCTCTAATGCCTAACCCATGAACGATAGTGGTAATTCGATAAGAGACATCATGGTACGCACCATATCCAATAGGGTGCAACTATGATGTTCGGACACACCATCACACTATGGTATTCCAGGCGGTATTAATTGTGAAACAATTTCCACTATGTCTTAATTGTGTGCCAAAACTCGTAACTCAGATATTCATCTCTATGATCATATCATAGACATTCTATCCTCTTGTCACGAAGATCTTAAACTTCACTCTGAAATTACTTGAACCATTCAATAATTCAGACTTGTGTTTCATCAAGTAAATATACTCACATCTACTCGAATCATCCGTGAAGTCGAACATAACGATATTCACTGCATGCCTCAAAGACTCATTGGACTGCACACATCAAAATGTGTTACTTCCAACAGGTTGCTACCTTGTTCCATCTTCTTCAAACCGAGGCTTTTCACCATCTTGCCCATCTGGTATGATTTGCATATCTCAAGTGATTCAAAATCAAGTGAGTCCAAACGATCCATCTGCATGGAGTTTCTTCATGCGTATGTACCAATAGACATGGTTTACATGTCTCAAACTTTTCAAAAACGAGTGAGTCCAAAGATCCATCAACATGGAGCTTCTTCATGCCTTTATACCAATATGACTTACATGGCGATTGCCACAAGTAAGTGGTACTATCATTACTATCTTATACTTTTGGCATGAAAATGTGTATCACTACGATCGAGATTCAATAAACCATTCCTTTAGGTGCAAGACCATTGAAGGTGTTATTCAAATAAATAGAGTAACCATTATTCTCCTTAAATGAATAACCGTATTGCGATAGACATAATCCAATCATGTCTATGCTCAACACAAACACCAAATGACAATTATTCTGGTTTAATACTAATCTTGATGGTATAGGGAGCGTGCGATGTTTGATCACATCAAACTTGGAAACACTTCCAACACATATCGTCAGCTCACCTTTAGCTAGTCTCCGTTTTATTCCGTAGCTCTTTTATTTCGAGTTACTAACACTTAGCAACCGAACCGGTATCTTAATACCCTGGTGCTACTAGGAGTACTAGTAAAGTACACATTAACATAATGTATATCCAATATACTTCTATCGACCTTGCTAGCCTTCTTATCTACCAAGCATCTAGGGTAATTCCGCTCTAGTGACTATTCCCCTTATTACAGAAGCACTTAGTCTCGGGTTTGGGTTCAACCTTGGGTTTCTTCACTGGAGCAGCAACTGATTTGCCGTTTCATGAAGTGTCCCTTCTAGCCCTTGCCCTTCTTGAAACTAGTGGTTTCACCAACCATCAACAATTGATGCTCCTTCTTGATTTCTACTTTCGCGATGTCAAACAACGCGAATACCTCAAGGATCATCATCTCTATCCTTGATATGTTATAGTTCATCACGAAGCTCTTAGCAGCTTGGTGGCAATGACTTTGGAGAAACATCACTATCTCATCTGGAAGATTAACTCCCACTCGATTCAAGTGATTGTTGTACCCAGACAATCTGAGTACAAGCTCAACGATTGAGCTTTTCTCCTTTAGTTTGTAGGCTAAGAAAATCGTCGGAGGTCTCATACCTCTTGACGTGGGCACGAGCCTGAAATCCTAATTTCAGCCCTCGAAACATCTCATATGTTCCGCGACATTTCGAAAAACATCTTTCATGCCTCAACTCTAAACCGTTTAACTGAACTATCACGTAGTTATCAAGACGTGTATGTCCGATGTTCGCAACATCCACAGACGACGTTTGGGGTTTAGCACATTGAGCGGTGCATTAAGGACATAAGCTTTCTCCGTCCGCATAATCGCTACTTTCAACTTTAAACTATATTTTCTCTAGGAACATATCTAAACAGTGGAACTAAAGCGCGAGCTTTCGACATAATTTGCAAAAGGTCTTTTGACTATGTTCAGGATAATTAAGTTCATCTTATGAACTCCCACTCAGATAGACATCCCTCTGGTTATCTAAGTGATTACATGATCCGAATCAACTAGGCCGTGTCCGATCAACACGTGAGACGGACTAGTCATCATCGGTGAACATCTTCATGTTGATCGTATCTACCATACGACTCATGCTCGACCTTTCGGTCTCCGTGTTCGAGGCCATGTCTGTACATGCTAGGCTCGTCAAGTTAACCCTAAGTGTATTGCGTGTGTAAATCTTTCTTACACCCGTTGTATGTGAACGTAAGAATCCATCACACCCGATCAACACGTGGTGCTTAGAAGCGACGAACTGTAGCAACGGTGCACAGTTAGGGGAGAACACTTCTTGAAATTTTAATGAGGGATCATCTTATTTACTACCGTCGTTCTAAGTAAACAAGATGCTTAATCATGATAAACATCACATGCAATCAAATAGTGACATGATCTGGCCAATATCATTTTGCTCCTTTTGATCTCCATCTTCGGGGCTCCATGATCATCATCGTCACCGGCATGACACCATGATCTCCATCATCGTGTCTTCATGAAGTTGTCTCGCCAACTATTACTTCTACTACTATGGCTACCGGTTAGCAATAAAGTAAAGTAATTACATGGCGTTGTTCAATGACACGCAGGTCATACAATAAATAAAGACAACTCCTATGGCTCCTGCCGGTTGTCATACTCATCGACATGCAAGTCGTGAATCCTATTACAAGAACATGATCAATCTCATACATCACATATCATTCATCACATTCTTCTTGGCCATATCACATCACATAGCATACCCTGCAAAAACAAGTTAGGCGTCCTCTAATTGTTGTTTGCATGTTTTACGTGGCTGCTATGGGTTCTAGCAAGAACGTTTCTTACCTCATAAAACCACAACGTGATATGCCAATTGCTATTTACCCTTCATAAGGACCCTTTTCATCGAATCCGTTCCGACTAAAGTGGTAGAGACGGCACCGCTAGCCACCTTATGCACCAAGTGCATGTCGGTCGGTGGAACTTGTCTCACGAAATGAGTGTAAGGTCGGTCCGGCCGCTTCATCCCACAATACCGTCGAAACAAGATTGGACTAGTAACGGTAAGCATATTGAACATCATCAACGCCCACAACTACTTTGTGTTCTACTCGTGCAAAGAATCTACGCAATAGACCTAGCTCATGATGCCACTGTTGGGGAACGTAGCGGAAATTCAAAATTTTCTACGCATCACCAAGATCAATCTATGGAGATTCTAGCAACGAGGGGAAGGAGAGTGCATCTACATACCCTTGTAGATCGCTAAGCGGAAGCGTTCATGAGAACGGAGTTGAAGGAGTCGTACTCGTCGTGATCCAAATCACCGGAGATCCTAGTGCCGAACGGACGGCACCTCCGCGTTCAACACACGTACAGCCCGGTGACGTCTCCCATGCCTTGATCCAGCAAGGAGAGAGGGAGAGGTTGAGGAAGACTCCATCCAGCAGCAGCACAACGGTGTGGTGGTGGTGGAGGAGCGTGGCAATCCCGCAGGGCTTCGCCAAGCACCAAGGGAGAGGAGGAGGAGGAGAGATGCAGGGCTGCACCAGCGAGAGGAGAAGTTCTCATGTCTCATGGGCAGCCCCAGGCCTCTATTTATATAGGGGAGAGGGAGGAGGGTGCGCCCCCTCTAGGGTTCCCACCCCTAGGGGCGGCAGCCTAGATGGGAAACAAGGGGCGGCCAAGAGGGGAGAGAGGGAGGCGCCCCCTAGGGTGGGCCTTAGGGCCCATCTAAGCCTAGGGTTTCCCCTTCTCCCCTTTTTTTCTCTTAGCTGCCCCTTGGGCCTTTGTGGGAGGCGCACCAGCCCACTTAGGGGCTGGTCCTCACCACACTTGGTCCAAGCAAGCCTCCGGGTTGGTGGCCCCACTTGGTGGACCCCGGACCCTCCGGTGGTCCCAGACATTACCAAATCGCCCAAACTTTTCCGTGACCAAAACAGACTTCCATATATAAATCTTTACCTCCGGACCATTCCGAACTCCTCGTGACGTCCGGGATCTCATCCGGACTCAACAACATTCGGTAACCACATACAAGCTTCCTTTATAACCCTAGCGCCACCGAACCTTAAGTGTGTAGACCCTACGGGTTCGGGAGACAGCGAACATGACCGAGACGTTCTCCGGTCAATAACCAACAGCGGATCTGGATACCCATGTTGGCTCCTACATGTTCCACGATGATCTCATCGGACGAACCACGATGTCAAGGACTCAATCGATCCCGTATACAATTCCCTTTGTCTAGCGGTATTGTACTTGCCCGAGATTCGATCGTCGGTATCCCGATACCTTGTTCAATCTCGTTACCGCAAGTCTCTTTACTCGTTCCGTAACACATCATCCCGTGATCAACCCCTTGGTCACATTGTGCACATTATGATGATGTCCTACCGAGTGGGCCCAGAGATACCTCTCCGTCAACCGGAGTGACAAATCCAGCCTCGATTCGTGCCAACCCAATGACACTTTCGGAGATACCGTAATGCACCTTTATAGCCACCCGATTACGTTGTGACGCTTTGGTACACCAAAGCATTCCTACGGTATCCGGAGTTGCACAATCTCATGGTCTAAGGAAAAGATACTTGACATTAGAAAAGCTTCAGCATACTGAACTACGATCTTTGTGCTAGGCTTAGGATTGGGTCTTGTCCATCACATCATTCTCCTAATGATGTGATCCCGTTATCAATGACATCCAATGTCCATGGTCAGAAACCGTAACCATCTATTGATCAACGAGCTAGTCAACTAGAGGCTTACTAGGGACATGGTGTTGTCTATGTATCCACACATGTATTGCTGTTTCCGATCAATACAATTATAGCATGAATAATAAATGATTATCATGAACAAGGAAATATAATAATAACTAATTTATTATTGCCTCTAGGGCATATTTCCAACAGTAGATTGTATAGGTGCACTAGTTCGGTGAAGAGATGGTGATACAAGTGCAATATGGATGGTAGATACAGGTATTTGTACTCTGAAATTATAAAAATCAGCAAGGTAACTAATGATAAAAGTGAGCGTAAACGGTATTGCAATGCTAGGAAACAAGGCCTAAGGTTCATACTTTCACTAGTGCAAGTTCTCTCATCAATAATAACATAATTAGATCATATAACTATCCATCAACATGCAACAAAGAGTCACTCCAAAGCCACTAATAGCGGAGACAAACGAAGAGATTATGGTAGGGTATGAAACCACCTCAAAGTTATCCTTTTTGATCTATCTATTCAAGAGTCTGTAGTAAAATAACATGAAGCTATTCTTTCCGTTCAATCTATCATAGAGTTCATACTAGAATAACACCTTAAGACACAAATCAACCAAAACCCTAATGTCACCTAGATACTCCATTATCACCTCAAGTATCCGCGGGCATGATTATACGATATGCATCACACAATCTAAGATTCATCTATTCAACCCACACAAAGTACTTCAAAGAGTGCCCCAAAGTTTCTACCGGAGAGTCAAGACGAAAACGTGTGCCAACCCCTATGCATAGATTCCCAAGGTCATGGAACCCGCAAGTTGATCACCAAAACATACATCAAGTTGATCACGTGAATATCCCATTGTCACCACAGATAAGCATGGCAAGACATACATCAAGTGTTCTCAAATCCTTAAAGACTCAATCCGATAAGATAACTTCAAAGGGAAAACTCAATGCATTACAAGAGAGTAGAGGGGGAGAAACATCATAAGGTCCAACTATAATAGCAAAGCTCGCGATACATCAAGATCATGCCAAATCAAGAACACGAGAGAGAGAGAGAGAGATCAAACACATAGCTACTAGTATATACCCTGAGCCCCGAGGGTGAACTACTCCCTCCTCGTCATGGAGAGCGCCGGGATGATGAAGATGGCCACCGGTGAAGGATCCCCCCTCCGCAGGGTGCCGGAACAGGGTCCCTAGGGGCTTGTAATTTTGCCTCCCCACGTATTCACCTTTGGGTGATGTCAACAATAATAGTTCATGCTAACTTACATCCAATTGGATATATATATATATATATATATATATATATATATATATATATATATATATATATATATATATATATATATATATATATATATATATATATATATATATATATATATATATATATATATATATCAGATCACCCCAACACAAAGTGCTTGCCAAAGGATAATATGAAAAAGGCAAAGGTGAAGATCACCTTGACTCTTGCATAAAGTAAAAGACATAAAGTAAAATATAGGCCCTTCGCAGAGGGAAGCAGAGGTTGTCATGCGCTTTTATGCTTGGATGCACAAAATCTTAATGCAAAAAACGTCACTTTATATTGCCACTTGTATATATGGACCATTATTATGCAGTCCGTCGCTTTTATTGCTTCCATAACAAGATCGTATAAAGCTTATTTTCTTCACACTAATAGATCATACATATTTAGAGAGCAATTTTTATTGCATGCACTGATGACAACTTACTTGAAGGATCTTACTCAATCCATAGGTAGGTATGGTGGACTCTCATGGCAAAAACAGGGTTTAAGGATATTTGGAAGCACAAGTAGTATCTCTACTTTGTGCAAGGAATTTTGGCTAGCATGAGGGGAAAGGCAAACTCAACATGTTTGAATGATCCATGACAATATACTTTAACAGAGATGTGAGAAAACAGAACCCATTACATTGTCTTCCTTGTCCAACATCAACTCTTTAGCATGTCATACTTAATGAGTGCTCACAATTATAAAAGATGTCCAAGATAGTATATTTATATGTGAAATCTCTCTTCCTTCAATATTCTTTCATGAATTGTTCAAATGACCAATACAATGCTTGCTAACCTTCAATAAATTTACAACCTCTACTTCTTAGATGTGAAGTCATTGCTCCCCATGGGAAAAGCAAATGAAACATATATAATTTCAGATTTATGACATTCAACTCATTCAACCACTTACTCATAGGATATAAGTGAAGCACAGGAGTAAATGACAAACTACTCCAAAAAGATACAAGTGAAGATCAATGAGTAGCTAAATAATTACGTAACTATGTGAAGACTCTCTCTCATTTAAGAATTTCAGATCTTGGTATTTTATTCAAACAGCAAGAAAAACAAAATAAAATGACATTGCAAGGATAGCACAACTCATGTGAAGAAGCAAAAACTTAGGTTCAACAGATACTAACCGATAATTGTTGAAGAAGAAAGGTGGGATGCCTACCGGGGCATCCCCAAGCTTAGATGCTTGAGACTTCTTGGAATATTATATTGGGGTGCCTTGGGCATCCCCAAGCTTGATCTTTTGTGTCTCCTTAATTCCTTTCATATCACGATTTCCTAAATCTCAAAAACTTCATCCACACAAAACTCAACAAGAACTAGTGAGATAAGTTAGTATAAACAATGCCAAAACCTTATCATTTTCTACTGTAACAAATTACTAACTTTATTATTCAACATTGCATACTAAATGTCTCTGCATAATTAATACTCCTATCCCCAAATAGAATCATTAAACAAGCAAACATATGCAAACAATGCAAACATAACAGCAATCTGCCAAAACAGTATAGTCTGTAAAGAATGCAAGATTCATCATACTTCACTAACTCCAAAAATCATGATAAAAATACTAAGCTGTAGATGATTTATCAGAGATCTATATGCAAAAAGATTCAACATTATAACACTCTCTGACTTTTCTAGGGAATGTTTGCAACAGCGGTAAACTTTCTGTTTTGAAATAGCAACATGTATACTTGCAAAATAAGCATGGTAAAGGACATCCTTGACATTTTTATTGAAAATATAGATGCAAATCATTATTCTAAATAACAGAAAGCAAAGACTAATAAAATAAAATGACGCTCCAAGAAAAACACATATCATGTGGTAAATAAAAATATAGCTCCAAGTAAAGTTACCGATGAACAAAGACGAAAGACGGGATGCCTTCCGGGGCATCCTCAAGCTTAGGCTCTTGGTTGTCCTTGGATATTACCTTGGGGTGCCTTGGTAATCCCCAAGCTTAGGCTCTTCCCACTCCTTATTCCGTAGTCCATCGAATCTTTACCCAAAACTTGAAAACTTCACAACACGAAACTCAAAACAAAACTCGTAAGCTCCGTTAGTATAAGAAAATAAATCACCACTTAGGTACTGTAATGAACTCATTCTAAATTCATATTGGTGTAATATCTACTGTATTCCAACTTATCTATGGTTCATACCCTCCGATACTACTCATAGATTCATGAAAATAAGCAAGCAACACAATGAAAACAGAATCTGTCAAAAACAGAACAGTCTGTAGTAATCTGTATCAAACGTATACTTATGGAACTCCAAAAATTCTGAAATAAATTGGTGGACCTGACGAATTTGTTTATTAATCATCTGAAAAAATAATCAACCTAAGAGCACTCTTCTGTAAAAAATGGCAGCTAATCTCGTGAGTGCTAAAGTTTCTGTTTTTTACAGCAAGATCATATAGACCTCACCCAAGTCTTCCCAAAGGTTCTACTTGACACTTTATTGAAACAAAAGCTATAAAAAATGATTACTACAGTATCATAATCATGTGAACACACAAAAACAGTAAGGGTAAATATTGGGTTGTCTCCCAACAAGCGCTTTTCTTTAATGCCTTTCTAGCTAGGCATGAGGATTTCAATGATGCTCACATAAAAGATAAGAATTGAAACATAACAGGAGCATCATGAAGAATATGAGTAGCACATTTAAGTCTAGCCCACTTCCTATGCATAGGGATTTTGTGAGCAAATAACTTATGGGAACAATAATCAATTAGCATAGGAAGGTAAAACAAGCATAGCTTCAAAATTTTCAACACATAGAGAGGAAACTTGATATTATTGCAATTCCTACAAGCATATATTCCTCCCTCATAATAATTTTCAGTAGCATCATGAATGAATTCAACAATATAACCAGCACCTAAAGCATTCTTTTCATGATCTACAAGCATAGAAAATTTACTACTCTCCACATAAGCAAAATTCTTCTCATTCGGAATGGTGGGAGTATCATAAGAGACTTGAATACTATAAATTGTTTCCACATTAAAAGAGTAATGTTCAGAAAAAGGGTAATCATAATCATGACAAGTTTTAGAAATATAATCATCACTACTTTTTATAGCATAAGTTTCACCACAATAATCATCATAAGTAGCAACTTTGTTCTCATCATAATTGATTGAAACCTCTTCCAAGATAGTAGAATCATCACTAAATAAAGTTGACACTCTTCCAAATCCACTTTCATATTCATAACAATAAGATTCAACATCCTCCAAAATAGTGGGATCACTAATTCCTAAAGATGACACTCTTCCAACCCACTTTCATCAATATAATCGTCATAGGTAAGAGGCATGCTATCATCATAACAACTTTGCATATCAAAACTTGGGATGCTAAAAATATCATCTTCATTAAACGTAGCATCCCCAAGCTTGGGACAAACATTAATTCCAGCAAATATATTCTCAAATATTTCATCCTCATCAAACATAGCTTCCCCAAGCTTGGGCCTTTTCATATCATAAGCATAATCACTCTCATCATTAATAGTATGGATAGCACCAATAGTATAGCAATTATCATCATCACAATGAATAGTAGGAGCAACATCATTTGGGAGGGATACCTTTTTACCTTGGCTTCTCCTTCTCTTCCTTTTCTTCTTCACATTATGTGTGGGTTCAACCCTCTTCTTTGAGCTCCTTATTGATGAGATTGGTTGAATAGAAGGCTCCTCCTCGATACCTGATTCATCATAAGAAATAATAGGAGGATAATGGGAAGTCTCTTCCCTTTCATTAGTATTCTCTTCATCTTCTATTTCTTTTCTTTTCTTTAGGTAATTGGCAATATAAGGATTTTCAATGCAATTCACCGCACAATACATATAAATTTCCTCTAGATCAAAATCAAAGAGCTTCTCAAGGGCAAATTCTGGAAGATGCTTAGTTAAACGTTTCATTTCTTCATAACCCAAAAGCAAACTAAGTTCATTATAATGTGCAAGGGAAATCAAATCATCACAACTTTTGGACACGATTCGATCATGAAATAATTTGCATCGGAGATGTAAATGACCACGTTCATTGCAAAGTTCACAAGTACGGCAAAGGAAATGTAAATTTTCAGCACTCGTATTTAACCTTTCTTGCAACAATTTAGTTTCTAAATGCTTATGCCTCTTTCAATATCTATCTTCTCTATTTGGTGTGTTCATGCAAACATGCACTCCACAAAAGTTGACATGCTTATAAGAGACATTTTTATCATAACTAGTGCAATCATCATTAGTACTATGGATATTTAAGGAGTTCATACTAACAACGTTGCAATCATGCTCATCATTCAAAGATTTAGTATCAAACATTTTATAGGCTTCTTCTTCTAGCACTTGAGCACAATTTTCCTTACCATCATTCTCATGAAAAATATTAAAAAGATGAAGCGTATGAGACAAACTCAATTCCTTTTTTTTGTAATTTTCCTTTATAGACTAAACTACTGATAAAACAAGAAACAAAAAGATTCGATTGCAAGATCTAAAGATATACCTTCAAGCACTCACCTCCCCGGCAACGGCGACAGAAAAGAGCTTGATGTCTACTACACAACCTTCTTCTTGTAGACGTTGTTGGGCCTCGAAGTGCAGAGGTTTGTAGGGCAGTAGCAAATTTGCCTCAAGTGGATGACCTAAGGTTTATCAATCCGTGGCAGGCGTAGGATGAAGATGGTCTATCTCAAACAACCCTGCAACCAAATAACAAAGAGTCTCTTGTGTCCCCAACACACCCAATACAATGGTAGATTGTATAGGTGCACTAGTTCGGCGAAGAGATGGTGATACAAGTGCAATATGGATGGTAGATAAAGGTATTTGTAATATGAAATTATAAAAACAGCAAGGTAACTAATGATAAAAGTGAGCGTAAACGGTATTGCAATGCTAGGAAACAAGGCCTAAGGTTCATACTTTCACTAGTGCAAGTTCTCTCATCAATAATAACATAATTAGATCATATAACTATCCCTCAACATGCAACAAAGAGTCACTCCAAAGCCACTAATAGCGGAGAACAAACGAAGAGATTATGGTAGCGTACGAAACCACCTCAAAGTTATCCTTTTTGATCTATCTATTCAAGAGTCCGTAGTCAAATAACATGAAGCTATTCTTTCCGTTCAATCTATCATAGAGTTCATACTAGAATAACACCTTAAGACACAAATCAACCAAAACCGTAGGGTTACCTAGATACTCCATTGTCACCTCAAGTATCCGTGGGCATGATTATACGATATGCATCACACAATCTCAGATTCATCTATTCAACCAACACAAAGTACTTCAAAGAGTTCCCCAAAGTTTCTACCGGAGAGTCAAGACGAAAACGTGTGCCAACCCCTATGCATAGATTCCCAAGGTCACGGAACCCACAAGTTGATCACCAAAACATACATCAAGTTGATCACGTGAATATCCCATTGTCACCATAGATAAGCACGGCAAGACATACATCAAGTGTTCTCAAATCCTTAAAGACTCAATCCGATAAGATAACTTCAAAGGGAAAACTCAATCCATTACAAGAGAGTAGAGGGGGAGAAACATCATAAGGTCCAACTATAATAGCAAAGCTCGCGATACATCAAGATCGTGCCAAATAAGGAACACGAGAGACAGAGAGAGAGAGAGAGATCAAACACATAGCTACTGGTACATACCCTCAGCCCCGAGGGTGAACTACTCCCTCCTCGTCATGGAGAGCGTCGGGATGATGAAGATGGCCACTGGTGAAGGATCCCCCCTCCGGTAGGGTGCCGGAACATGTCCCGATTGGCTTTTGGTGGCTACAGAGGCTTGCGGTGGCGGAACTCCTGATCTATCTTCTCCTTCGATGTTTTAGGGTATATGGGAATATATAGGTCAAAGAAGTCGGTCGGGGGGTGCTCGAGGGCCCACGAGACAGGGGGGGGGCGCCAGAGGGGGCACCTCGTGGCTTCCTTGAAGCTTGTCTGACGTGAACTCCAAGTCTCCCGGATCATATTCTTTCCAAAAATCACGTTCCCGAAGGTTTCATTCCGTTTGGAGTCCGTTTGATATTCCTTTTCTCCGAAACACTGAAATAGGCAAGAAAACAGCAATATAGGTTGGGCCTCCGGTTAATAGGTTAGTCACAAAAATGATATAAAAGTGTAAAGTAAAGCCCATAAAGATCCAAAACAGGTAATATAATAGCATGGGACAATCAAAAATTATAGATACGTTGATACGTATCAGGGGTAAAGCTCACCAGGACTGTCACATCGGTGAAGGACCATCGGGGTACGGTCGTCTTTCATAGAAAAGCCAGCACCATCAAATTCAATAGTAAGTGGGTTCTCACGAGTAAGACGACGAACCGAAACTAGGTTCGTGACTAAATCAGGTGAAACAAGAACATTATACATAGTGATGGGTGTGGAAGTGGAGGGAAAGCTAGTGCTACCGATATGAGTAATAGGTAAGGAGGAGCCATTGCCGACGGTGATACGAGTGGGGGTGTGAACGGGACTGGAGGAGGTTAGGTTACCGGGATGAGCTGCCATGTGCACTGTAGCACCTGAGTCCATGTACCAGTCGCCTCCACCGACAGAGCTACTCGGCGATGGCGCGGAGTGCTGGGCGGCGAGGAGAGTGGGGTCCCAGGGCTCAGGTACCGGCTGCAGCAGAAGGCCCCGATAGGGCGGCGCCGGGACGGGCGGGCCATAACCACTGAGGGGCAGCGGCGCAAGGAGGGCGCCGTAGCCGGCGCCAGTCGGCTGAAAGGGCGCGCCGAGGAACGCATCGTGGCTGGGGGAGAGCTCGCCGATAGTGCGCGCCCGGCATCTCGGCCCCGCTGCCGGAGGTGGCGGCGACCGCCACCACGCCGTTGCGTTGCCCTCTCTTCCGGTGCTGCGAGGCATCGATGGCGACACTGGTAACACCCGGGTCTGCGGAGGACGCGACTGGATCGGCGCGGCCGGTGGAACGGCTACACCGCAGAGTCCATGGAAGGCGTCAGAAACGGCGGGAAGTGGAAGGGGGCGGCGGCGGCATGCGGGTGCACGCGGCGGCGGCGCATCGGGTTAGGGTTGCGGTGCGACGGGGTGGCAGTGGAGCGGCAAGGGGCGCGCGGCGGCGACAAAGAAGTCAGCGAACGGGTGGAGCGAAGCGGCACGGCAGCGGCGGCGTCGAGAGGAGGACGCGGCGGCGCGCGGAAGGGGCGGCGGCGGGCGGGCGCGAGAGGAAGCGAGCGCGCGGCGGCGGGGCGGCTGCGCTGCGAGGAGGCACTCACACGCGGCGGCGGCGGCGGCCGTGGAGAACGGCGGCGGTGGCAGCGCAGGAGAGAGCGGCGCGGCAGCGGCAGCTTGCCCTAGGTCAGGACCTTCAAGATGATACCATGTAGACGGGAAAGTTTGCAATACAATAGACGTTGCGTATATATAATACAACGGAAGGCCTTTACTTCAACTATACAAGACTAGGAGGTGGGCCACAACTTCAATACATGTGCAGTACAAAATACATACTCAACACTTCCGATCTAGTCAAAATCATTCATGGCAGAACACAAGAGCTAATAAAAATTACAATTGGATCCGTCGACCATTTAAAGACGACTATAAGCACTAAATCGAGGTGAAGGTGTGCCGCCATCTTCGCCCCTCCTTCACCGAAATGGGCAAACCTTTAGTGGTAGATAGTCAGAAAGCCGTTCCGAAATTAACTCTTAAACCTTTCTTAATGCTAGTTTGCAAATCAATTCGTGTAACACCTTGCGTTTGTCGCGAGCCAGAGTGTCTTGTGGCCCGTGGGAGCACCAGGATTTGGACCCTGATGGGCTGGGGATACCACTGTCCCTCTAACCATCCAATCACAGGTTGGTTCGCGTTTGAAACCTTTTTGATAACGATCAATTCTTTTGGTTTGTTTCTTAAATCTTTTGGGGAACTAAACATTTTTTAGCGGATGGACTAGGTAAGGAGAAAAATTTCTTGACATGGAACAAGTGCAATATGGCCGAGCCAACAAGCTTCTAGTTTAGTTTCCCCACTAGCTAGCAGCCCATGTGCATGCATGTCCTAGTGGAGAAGCCATAGATTCCGTTGAGCGAGAAACAGGCCCCGCAAATAATTCAGCGAACCGAAACCGATGGGTTGCTCATGGTGATGGTTGTCCCAGCCAGCTAGCTAGCTGTAATCTACTCCTTCCGTGGGTTACACGCTCTTTCTCATACGAAAGCCCCCTTTTTCGCACCTCTAAACCAACGACGGCGAACAATACAAGATGGAGAGGAGGATGGGTGTGCGGATAAGCAACGCCAAGTGGCGGCGACCATTTTGGTCATGACAATGCCACCATTGCATTGCACACACTGGCTGCACGCCACATGCACAACAGCTAGAGGTTGTACCAGAGCTACTCAACAGCTAGCTAGTTAAGAAAGCAATAAGTACTGGTCCTGCACTCCTGGTATCAATAAGTAGCAATCAGTAGTAGTTTAGGCTCAACACATACTCCCTCCGTCTAGGTGAGTAAGTCATTTTAGATTGTGCACCGTGACCAAGGAAGAGGGGAAAACGAGAGACCTTAATGTTTATTTGCTAATTAATAGTATTGCATGCAATGAACTAACCACTGCATGTCGTGTTTGGTAATCTCAAGTCATTAAAAGCATGCACACCTTTCATCTTTTATTGGTTAATATATCAAGAAACAATAAACGAGGTAGAAGTTAATGCACCGCGCTTAAGTGTTTTGAGATTATTTAGTTTTCGTAAAATGACTTACACACCTAGACGGAGGGAGTAGTAGTAATCAGTCAGAAGAAACTAGCCAAGAAGGGTAATTAAATCTTTCTTTTTTGTGATCGTAATGGTAATGGATAGAGGGAGAGGGGATGTGTGGTGGTGGTCACATATGTTTGTCCTAGGAGGACGGCCATTTCCATGGAACCAATCAATTGAGAAGCTTTGGCAGATCCAGCATCTACATCCTCACCCGTACAATAATGCCCAACACTGTATAGAGTTATATTTGAACTAGGATAGAGACCTTTGCGCGATCGACGCGGTGCATGCCAGTTAATGCATTTGTTCCAATTTTCTCCGAGTTGAATGGAACCTAGCTACTCCTGGCTGTGGATCACTCCACGTGTTAGAACTCCATCTGGCAAGTGCCACATCATGTCACTCGATCAATCGATCAACCGGCGGCAACGTGTCGGCAGAGCATTGTTCATTAAAATTTGCATTGCAACGATGCTGGCTCGATGTTGGAGAATGTCCGAAATGATGCTGAAAAGGAATAACAACATGCATTGGACCGTGGATGATGCGGACGACAAGAAGCAATGGTGTGTGGCAAATGCCAGTCACCAGTAACATGCACAAATGGTCCATTCCTTTGAAAAAAGAAAAACACAACAAAACCGTTAATCGATACGGGATGATAGTGGATATAACGAGAGATGAAGAGAGATCTGCATCATAAAAAATGCAGGCCCATATGTGACACTATCCTAGCTAGCCATATACGATCATTAGATGTCCTTTTGCATAATGTTAACCCTACAACAGTTCTTGCGGTCTTGTGGACCCATCAACATTAACATGGCAATAACTGTCATGGGGATGGGATTTATCCACTCCATACAATTGAAGCCACCCAAAATTCCTCGAACCCAACTCCTGGCCATGGCAGGCGCCAATTGTCGCTCCGCCCTGATATGCACTATTTCTTCCTTCTTACATTTATTGGACGACACGTTGGCGAGTTGTAACCTAGCAACGATTCGACAATGAAGTTGGCCACGGAAAATAATCCACCTAGTTGATCCTATTGCAAGACCACTGCCACCTAAAATCGTGACTACTCTCCCTCCTACTAGGTGATTTCCGGACCACACACTTAACCCATATTATTTTCACCATGTTGACGCTGCTGTTGAATTTATATACACAAAGCCAGTGATGAACTTGGACTTAAACCTACATGAACTAGTACTCAGCCTAGCCTAAGCAAGGTAGGACACATACACAGCTAATCTAGCATAGCAGGGGCACAGTCACACACTAGTGCCACAACGATTTTTACCTCGTTCCCGCGACATAATTTTAAGAATGTACGTTTGGCAGAACTAAGCGTATGCGATCCCCGCGTCTATCCCAGACGTGAGTCGTCACCTAACCGTTAGTGATATATCAAAATTTCCAAACGATCTATCCTTGCTACTCGTGCGGCATAGCATTACCATCACACACGCTATTCTGTGGTGTGACGTTAATGTTGCGCGCCGTATCATAAATAGTTAATGATTGTAAGTCGTATATGATAAATGATCTATCACAAACATGTAGTTCTACAACATCGTCTGTGATAGAATGTAAGAGTGCATACAGTTATCCCTATGAAACTATATGGAAAGTTTGAATCTATCCAACATGTTGCTTATGGATTCTGCAGAGAGAGATGCAGGCCCCGCAAATGGTTCAGCAAACCGAAAACATTGGGTTGCTCATGGTCATGGCGGCCCAGCCATCTAGTAGCTTACACTCCTCCAGTTTACTCTTTCCGTGATTACATCCTCTCTCACGCATACGAAAGCCTTCTTTTCTGCAGCACCGTTTTGGTCATGACTAATTATCAGAACGTCCATGGTCTACCCCTGTCCATCGGCCAAGAATTGGGGGCCTCTCCTTCTGCCACCACTGCATTGCACACACGTCACATTTTTTTTTTTTTGGAAAAGGGGCGCAGCCCCGGCCTCTGCATCAGAAAGATGCATACGGCCACATTTATTAAAATAAAATAGGTCCAACAAAGGTCTCAGAATCTGTTACACAATAGTCCCCTAACGGCTCACAGAGAGCAGCAAAGTAAAAGCCACAGCCGGCATGCAAAATAAAGATAAGAAAACTAATTGCTTATCCTATTACATGACCGCCATCCAAACCGGCTGAAAATAGCCAGCTACCATCTCCTCGGCAGATCCAAGAACTAAATGCTCCCCGGCCTCCGTCTCGAGTGAGTAGCGACCACATACGGATTAGCGTGGTAGCTCGGAAGATGACCTGCAAAAATGAGTATATGTTGTTCTGTTAAAACCATATCATTCCTACAGTTCCAGACTGCCCGAGTAAGGCACATACTCCTACACGAATGTGTTTAGCCGTTTGGGCCTCTATCCCATCCACCACGTCCCAAATAACGTGTTGATATTATTCGGTGGAGTAATATTAAAAGAATGTGAACAGTCCGCCAAAGAACCTTCGCCATAGGACAATCGAGGAAGAGGTGTTTGATATTCTCGTCTTGATCACAAAAGCTACATCTCTTAAAACCGGTACAATTGCGCTTTGTCAAATTATCCTTGGTTAAAATAACTTGTTTATGAACAAACCACATAAACACTTTAACTCTCAGAGGGACCTTGACATTCCAAACATGCTTGGAGAGGGGAATAGAGCTAGAATTGATGACATCTAAGTACATCGATTTAACCGTGAACTCTCCACTCCTGGTTAATTTCCAGCTTAACGAATCCGGCCGTTGACCAAGCTGCACACACGCCACATGCATGCTTTGAGTACCAGCACACTCCAATGACGATCTATGGCGTGCTGACTCACCATTGTCGGGAAGAGATTCTAGAGGCTATACTACAGCCAGTCAGCAGCTCGTTAAGCAAGCAACAAGTTCTGGAGAGACCGATTAGTACGTAGCAGGCTAGCAGCTACTCTCATACTGGTCCTCGTCCTGCTGCTGCATGATCAAACCAATATCAATTAGTAGTAGCTTCGTCTTCTCATATATTTATCGTTGGGCTTAATCTTGGCTTTGCCAAAAGCCTTTATGGGTTATAAGCCAAATTGCAAAAGTGAAAATTAACCCTAACCAAACACCACCAAAATAATTCAGGATACAGGCAACAATGCTTTGACTGAGCATTATCCATTGAACTTTGCACTGCACAGACGCAAGCTCGACGCTGGAGAGCGTCCGAGATGATGCCGACAAGGCCTAACAACATGCATTGGATCGTGAATGATGCAGACGACAAGAAGCCATGGTACGGGACGAATGATAGTTACCTGTAACATGCACACAAGATTCATTTGTTCGAAAGAAAAAAAAAAGCAAAAACGTGAACCGGTAGGTGATAGTGGACTGAGTGTCATTGTCCTAGCTACATATCTTTCTCCATCCAGAGGCATGGTTTGTTGAAGATTCATCGACACGAGGCAGTACAATAATGCGGGCGATGGTTGGGACCATGAATCTATCATCAGACTCAATTTTAGCCTTTCAAATTCTCATACCTATCCATGGAATCCATACTCCTGGCTGTGGCTCACGCCATGTGTCGCTCCATATGGTCCATGCCACATCGGATGTCCTTTCTCTTTTTGAGGTGGACACTCCAAAACTTGAACGATTACTCAAACCTTCTGCGTTGCCAAGGCAGCATGACATGTGGCAACTGTTGGTACAACTAGCTATGACTTAGGAGGCACGTGACAAAGATATCGGCTATAGTTATCTACGATCTCGATGAAGCCGACCACGAAAATGAACGAACATGAGCGTTGTAACCTTGAAATTTTGAACTTAACGCTTACAAGGCGGCGTCTAACACATGGCAGCATATTATTGCAGTCGGCAATGACTATCAGTACTACCTTCGTCCTGGTTTGTAGGTCCCCTTTGTAGTTTGTGCCAAATTTTGACTAAAGATTTAACTAACAAAATGTTAATGCATGTCAAGAAAAATTATCTCATTGGATTCGTATTTGAACATAATTGTCAAAAATATAATGTTTGGTGACATGCGTGAACATTTTGTTAGTTTAATCTATGGTCAAAATTTGGCACGAAATACAATGGGGACCAATAAACCCGGAGGGAGGTAGTACTACCATAGCGCACAACTATCGACATTCAAGCTAACCATCACTAGAATGGTTGACCTAAGTCTGGTCATAGTGGGGAGTATCATATATGATACTACATCTATAGTGCATAGTATCATAGATTAGTATCATAGATGATCTCATTTATTACCATGCATACACATACTAGCATCACACTTATTATGCTACGGTATCTACCTATGTTACTATAATCATCTCTCTTTTCTTTAATTCCCTGTCACATAAGCATGTTCGCGAGTCCCAAGTGCATGATACTACTTATGTTACCCCCACTATGGCCAGCCTAATCAACTCTACTGCCAGGCGCATAATACTACTTATGTTACCCCCACTATGGCCAGCCTAATCAACTCTACTGCCAGGCGGCCACCTTAGTTTTTGACCCCACCCATGCTCACTGCGTGATGTTGCCCACTTGACCTCCACATATCAACACTAATAGACGCGTGCAAAAATATATGCAAAAATGCGCAACTAGAAAAAGATAACTTGATAAAGTTTTTTTTTGGCACGCACACACGGATGTGTGTGGTTGTTACCTTGTTGGCTCTTCGGTTGTGTCGATCCATCTTTGTCAAGGACAATTTCCTCAGACCAAACTTGTAAGCAACCAATGCAAGATGCAATAATGCATCTTTCAATGTGGCAAGGATTCTATTTTGTTTGTCGACAACATGATCATGACATGAACCACACAAAACCCGCTACATGCCCTTTTTTTTTTCTTTCTGATTAATTGGGTTTCACAATTTACACATTTCTGATAAGTTAACATGTGCTTCCTTGTCCAGGTCTATTAAGGCCCCTCTTATTTTGCCTCAAAATTTGACCACAGAGATAACAAATAAAATGTAAACTATACGTGACCAAAAGTATACCTTAAAAAAACCTCTTTTGAATACAAATTAAAATACTATAACTTTTTAGCATATATTTTATATTTAATTAGCCTTATAGATGGTCAAAGTTTAACCCGAACTAATTAGTAGACACTGCTACGGTTTGCATTTGCATGCGAATAACTGTGTGTCTATCCCCGCCAAAAGACAAGAAAACAAAAACTGTCTACCAATCTAACTAATTGTTAGAGAATATTTGACAATGATTTTTCTAGAAGAATCAATTAGCATTAGGCACTGCATTAATTTAACTTTCTAGAAACGGAGAGCACACAAGAACAGAATCCAATGGTTCTCTCGACACCATTTAACATGCATGCATCAAGGCAAGAACCAGTATGCATAGCAGCACCCATGGCAGCAATGGCGCAGGCGACAGATCGACGCCGCTGGTGGCCAATAATCACAGCCGTCAGGTGGGTGGTGGCCTGGGACACAGCTAGGAGAGGACCGAGAATCTTATCACCGGCGCGCTTGATTGCCTCACGGTCTCACTAATTCGCAGCCCACATGGCATTACCAGCTGAAATATTCCACTCAATCTTTCTCTCTCTATCCGTTCAATATACTAATCCAGATGCAATGTTCTCCCTGGGATTGAGGCCGGCATCATTGAGACCTGTCCATGAGTGTAAAACAACGGCAAGACTACCAAAAAATATATATGAATACAACACCTACTCACACTCTAGAATTAGTGAACATTTTCCTTCAATATAATGTCGGGAATGTAAGTACATACGCATCTAAATGACTCCACATCATCCAGGTTAGTCGGGACGATCATATAACACGGAAGCGAAGCAACGAGGAAATGAGAGATCTTCCTTTGTGTAAAAACATGCGTACAATATGCTGCTACCTATCACTTTTTTCTAAAAAAAAACAATATATATTTTCCATTTTCTTTTTACAATGAGGCCATGTAGGCTTGGTTGTAGGAAGAGTCCATCTCGTGGACGACGAGTCTAGTGGTGGTGACCCGGGTTCCTGTGGCATTGTTGAAGAGGTACACCCCAGCGTTGGCGTAGATGGCCTCCGTCGGGTACACTCGTGACGTTGCCGTCAACCTCCCACCCATCGCAAAGCTCTCAACGATGGAATGATCCAACAGCACCCTCATTGACAGTTCCTCGCCATCGAGCACCGGCACGGTATGGCCTACGACCCTCTTGACAATGTCGTTGGCACGAGATGAGCGTGTCTCATCATGGCAGAAGTGTGTGTGCAAGCCGCCGTCGAGGCCCCTGGAGACATAGAAGTAGACGGCAGTACGCTCCGCATCACCTCGATGGCGCCTGGCGTCGGCAAGAACAAGGAGGCCAAAGGGGCCGAGCATGCCCCGCCCTGCGGCCCCACCGCTTGTGCTGCAATTGTAGCCCACATCAGCCTCGTTGGCGACGGCGATGTCTAGCGGGTCGAGGCGGAATGTGGCCTCGATGTCTAGCTGGGTGGCGCGATGAAGGCGGAGTGGAAAGACGGAGCCGTGGTCAATGGTGACGCCGCCAAGGTTAGTGGAGTTGGTCCGGAGCGTCTCCACCTCCTCCACCGGCCACTGAAGGAGGTTGCTTCCCGTCTTGGTGTCCAGCACCACCGTGCGAGGGGTCGACTGTAGCAATGACAAAATAAAACATTAATTAGCCATTGACTATAATTAATTATTCAGCAAAGAATCATAGGTATCAATCATTGACAGGAAAGAAATAGTGTAACTAACCGCAGGGTAAGCAGACAAGACAACCATTTTCCTTGTCTAATCCCAGTTTGGTTGGTACTAGCAAGAATTGTTTAGTTTTTGGTTTGTTGCTAGTACCAAATTAACAACTTTTGTCTGCCACTAGATCACATGCTACCACATGATTGATTCAGAGTCTGTAGGACACACCCTTCTCTTATCTAATCCCAGTTTGGTTCATGCTAACAGAAAAATGTTTATACTTATTATTATCCAGTTATGGTTAGGTACTTGCACCAGATTACCAGTCTTGGCATACGACTAGGTTGAAGGTATCTGCAACTAGTTTAAACTGTGTGCAAGCTAAAGGAAGCTAAGAGACAATTGACAACGAGATGACAGCAACATTGCTGTAGCTGCTATCTATCCATGATTCGTCCCATGTGGCTGCTACTATTATTTGCACTCATTGACCATGGCCCACCGGCCGTTGCCACCATCCCGAAATGTCTGTGGAACCCAGCAAAGGAAGCATGCAAGCTCCCAGTCAAGCAAACTAAACCACTCACAAAGCAACATTTTCTTAAGAATCAACTACTGGAGGTTAATCAATCAATTGACTTTGACATCTTGTACAAGAAGAAGATGATGAAGATGTCAAGTACCTGGAGCGAGGCCCATCCCTTGGCGACGTCGGCGCGCTCAGAGTCAGTCTCGCCGACCCACCCCCACAGTACACGCCGCTTCTTTGCCGGATCGTAGAACGTCTTGGACGCGTAGAACTTCCCCCAGTCGTACCTCAGCCCGATGCCGAGATCGGCGTCGACGTCCAGCGGTGTCCATGTGTTCTTTTCCGCGTCATACCTCCCCAACGCATAGTAGTCGTGCCGGTCATCATCAGAGCTCTCCTTCATCACGTGCAACACATCGTCACCGCCATTGGTGGATGCTGCCGCCACCGCGTCCGTCATGTCAATGCCCCTTATGCCTCCGACCGGGTATAGGTCGATGCACTCCCACATCCCCGTCCCCGGCACCCGGTGAAGCAATCCGGGGACAAGCTTGTAGTCGATGAAGTCCTTGGTCTTGTAGGTCATGACCATGCCGGCATGATGGTCATCCTTGGAGCCGATGACGAGCCGCCACGTGTCATCGGAGCCGTCAAACCATGCAGTGGTCGGGTCCCTGAAGTCCTTCTCCCCGACGCCCGGTGGCGGGTACATCACTGGGTTGTTCTCATACTTGGTCCAGTTGATTAGCAACGGGTCAGATGGATCAGTGGGGAAGGCTAGGCACTGGACCTGGACAGAGGCGTTGGTGGAGCCGGTGTAGAGCATGACGATGCGGCCGTCGGGGAGGACGGTGGCGGAGCCTGACCAGACGCCATTGATGTCATACCACTGGTCCGGAGACATGGCAACTGGGAGGTGGCGCCACCGGAGGAGGTCGCGGGACGCGGCGTGGCCCCACGCTATCTTGTTGCCCCAGATTGCTCCGTCGGGGTTGTACTGGTAGAAGAGGTGATACCACCCCTTGTAGTACACCGGACCTGCATTTGCATTTTGCATCAAACAAAAGAGTTTTACATCAATAATCACCCCTTGATGTAATGATGGAGGATGGAGGAAATGTTAGTTACCATTGGGGTCGTTCATCCAGTTCTTCTCGGGCTGGAAGTGGAATCCGGTGCGCTGCCACTGGAGCATGGCATTGCTCCACGGGAACGCGTTGCCGCCGGCGTCCGCCCCAAGCATGCCGCCATGGACATCGACGGTTGCGGCGCCCGACGTCTTCTCTGACACGCCGGACTCGGGACCCCTGCTGCTGGTGCTCCTAGGCGCCACGTCTACCATGCTCGGGTGGCCGGACAAGTTGACGCCGGCGGCGGCCGGCAGCTGGCCGGCGAGCCTGACGCCGGCGAGCGCGGCCACAGCAAAGAGAACCGCGGCCAACGTCAGGAGAATCGCGGTGCACAGTGGCCCGGTTCGGCCTGGGCGCGCGCGCCCGGCCTCGGCATCATCCGGCAACTGTGCGTAGGAGCATGGCACCGAGCCACGGTCTCCGGTGTCCATTGACATAGAAAGAGATCGGCGGAGGAGAAGGACACCAGAGAAGGGAGAGGAATTGGTGGGACTGATCAATTATCACCTCTGCTAAGCCTAATCTTAACAGCAGATGAAGCTAGGTGTGTGCATGTGGGTGTTTGCCGTGGAGCTTCTCCCTTCTGCGTCTGGTATTTATAGTCTCCATGCCACCCGTTAACGGCCTACCTGGCGCGGCCCCATTGGCCGGCGGTGGCGCCTGTCAGTGCTAATCATCGTTCATCCAGGCCATGTTACCCAGCTCGATTCATGATTACGCCCTGTCGCACTGATTGTTCCGAGAAACAAACTAATAATACTACTAGCCGGCCCGTCGGCTCAGGCTGGATTTCATGCATCTGTACATGTTCGGGTTCTTCCATGCATGATCCAGTCGGGATAATAATTGTTATTTACCGGAAAACACGCTTGCTTTGTTGTATTGTAGAAAACCAGTTGGATTGCCCGGCCGCGGCAATGTCGGCTTAAATCCTTCCCTTCATGTTATCCAACATTGTTCTTCCATGTGTGAGAGTTTTGAATTTCGGCCGAGAAAATTAAGTTCTGCTGAAATTCGGCTATCTCGGCCAGGCCCGGTACAACTTCTGGAGTGTTCCCAAACATTATATTTGTACTCCTCAGGGTTATGTTGGATTTTAAAGCTCTTGTTCCACTTGATTTCAAATATTTACCAAATTTTGGCATTTTTTGTTTCAAAATTAAAATTTTGGTTTTGCTATTCCATCTGAGATTTTACCATAATTTTTGAAATAGCTGAATTTCGGCCATCTCGGTCAGAGCTGAAAGAATACACTAACCAAAAACCAAAACCTTGTGCTTGTGTCGTCAGCTGGAGAGCGTGGTAACTGGATAAGGGACATGGGGGAACGGGGAGAGGAGCCATGACCCAAGTATTGGCGTCGTCGATGCTGAAGGGCATGGCCATTGCTCCGCTTGGGAGAAGGTGGCGGCCGGTGTGTTACGGGTGCAGGATGCCACCAAGAGCCTTGGCGGGTAATGACATGAGGAGGCTCACGGAGAGGCGAGAGGCGCGGTGGAACGGTGGTTACGGGACACCAGAGATGTCGTCAACAGCGAGAGATGGCGGTTCATGGGGTGGTGAAAATTTTCTTGACATGGAATGGAACTAGTGCAATTTGACCACATAAACAGGCAGCTAAATTAGTTTCTCCACTAGCTATGACCTAGTCGTTTCACCCATTGATCCATGCCCATCGGCGTGAATTGCTCTCTGTGCATATGCGACGCTAGAATCTATGCTTGCATGACCTGGGGAAGGTGCATGATGCATGCATGTGTACTCCCTCCGTTCCCAAATATTTGTCTTTCTAGCCATCTCAAATGGACTACAACATACGGATGTATGTAGACATGTTTTAAAGTATAGATTCACTCATTTTGCTCTGTATGTAGTCATTTGTTGAAATCTCTAGAAAGACAATTATTTAAGAACGGAGGGAATACATATGAGTTCATATGTGGACAGTGGGCATGCCTAAAACAACATACTCCGGTACTAGAAGCCATAGATTCCGTTGAGAGAGAAACAGGGCCCCCCAAAATAATTCGGCGAACCGAAACCGATGGGTGGCTCATGGTCATGGCGGCCCCAGCCAGCTAGTAGCTGTAATATACTCCTCTCATGGGTTACACTAGAACATGGTGAGGGAGGATGGACGTGTTGTTAAGCAATGCCAAGTGGCAGCTTAGCTGCCGTTTTGGTCGTGACTCTGCCAGCATTGATTGCACACACACACCACATCCACGAGGTGCTGACTCACCATTGTCGGGAAGAGATTCTAGAGGATGTACAGAGCCACTCATCAACTAGGTAGTTAAGCAAGGATCAACTACTAGTCCTGCACTCCGGCTGCTTCTGCATGATGCTAACCACTACTCTCTCTCTCTCTAAAGAAATATTAGAGCATTTATTAGATCACTAATGCTCTTATATTTCTTTACAGAGGGAGTATTTTTTTTGTTAACCACTAATAAGTAATAGCAATCAGCAGTAGCTTAGGTTCCACACAAACTACTAATCAGTCAAAAGAAACTAGACAACGAGGATGATTAATTTTTTTGGTGATCGTAATAGTAGTAATAGTAATGTATATAGAGAGGGAGAGTGGATGTGGGGTGGTGGTCACATACGTCTGTCTTGTCCTAGGAGGACGGCCTTTTCCATGGAACCAATCAACCAAGAAGCTCTTGCAGATCCAGCATCCACATCATTACACCAGTACCATAATACCCAATAATGCAGACATCTATGGGAATTAGGATAGAGACCTTTGCTCCATCCATGTGGTGCCAGCTAAAGCTTTTCTTCCAATACTCACTGAGTTGAAGGAAACCTAGCTACTCCTGGTTGTGGATTACTCCACCTGGCAGGTGCCACGTATCGTCACACCATGTTCATTGAACTTTGCACTGCAGAGACGCAAGCTTGACCCTGTAGAACGTCTGAAATGGTCTAACAAGGCCTAACAACATGCATTGGATCATGGAATGATCCAAGACGACAGGAAGAGATGGTGCGGGAGCAATGACAGTTACTAGTAATATGTACACAAGATTCATTGGTTCAGAGAAGAGAAACACAACAAAACTGTGACCAATAGACGGTAGTGATTATAAGCAGGGATGAAGAGAAATCCGCACCACGAGAAATGCAGGCCGATGTGTGTCACTCTCCTAGCTAGCAGTTAGTGTGTCCCTCCATCTTGCGCCGACAATGGTTAGTCAGTACCTCTATCCATTGATGTCCTTTTGCGTCAAATTAACACTATTACAGCTCCTGTAGTCTAGCGGACCCGGCAACATCAACATGACAATAATACGCGTCGTGGGGATGGAATGGTCCACTCCACTCGATTGAAGCCGCCCGGAATTCCCCGAAGCCAACTCCTGGCCAAGGCAGGTGGCAATTGTCACTCCACCCGGATGTCTGCCAGTCACTCACTTCACACATGCACATGCTTTTTCCTTCTTGCACTTTATTAGACAACACGTTGTTGAGAGTTGTAAGGGAGTGTTTTTTCTACACCCAGCATAATACACCCTCCGCAAGAAAACATAGCAAAACATTTTAAAAATTTCTGAAACTTTGTGGGGATTATTATGAACAAATATTATAGGTCTTGCAAAGTTTGGTGGTCAAATGACATCGGAGGAGCTCTGTACAGAAAAACAAAAAAAATTACGATGTCTTCTCAAACATGGAAATACATTTTTTTGACAAAACAAATGAGAATGTAGATTCCACGGAATGAAAAAGCAGGCCCCACAAATAATTCAGCAAACCGAAACCGATCTCGTTTTTGTCGGACTCTCTTGCACCATCAGCATGGGCACCCACCTACCTCACTCTCCGATGACCTTTCTTATCTGTATCACCAAACCAAACCAAACCACACAAGATGGATCAGGGATGGATAGATGTGTGGCCGGGTTAAGCTAGCTAGCAATGCCTGGTGGTGGTGGCACTGGCAGGTTCCGTTTGGGTCATACCTTGTTGGATGTGGATTTGTAACGGACATGACGTTGCATCCTCCTTGTGTACTCCTGTCCATTGGGCAACAATCCATGGCCTCTCGTACACTTTGCCATGTATGCAGTGCACGCCGCATGGAGTGTTGGGTACTCTTGTGACAATAAGTGAGGTGTTGAGTCACCATTGCCGGTGGGAGAGAGAGGGGCAGGAGCTGTACAGTGATCCATCCATCTAGACGTACAGGTACCTACCAGAGCCAATCAGCACCAGCTAGCTAGCCAGGCCAAGCAACAATTACTTTCTGGGGTAGTACTGGTCCTGCACTGACTATAGCTCCACATAATCACAAGAAAATAAACATGAATGGATGGATGATCAAATGACCAAATCCGTCGTGGATAAGAGAAATGAGGAGCTAGTACTCCAGGGAGCTACCTTTGCGTGGTCACTGCTCTAGCTACGCTAATTAAGCTTGAAGGATCTTGCTCTCCGGGGACACTGTTCTAGTAGTTGCAGATTCGACATCGTTGCTAGTTCAATAATGCAGGTCCACGTGTCCAACGTAGCCGATTCTAGCTACTCCCTGCGACACTAGTGTAGTGTTAAAAATGCTATTATATTATGGAATAAAGGGATTAATAAGTGTTAGAATAAATTCAAGGCATACCGTCGATCATCCGAGGACCAAGCAATCACACGAGGCACGAAACCGAGATTTGTTAACAAGGTTCACCGATATGGCTACATCCCCGGGGCCTGACTATGGGCGCTCCTCTCCATGACACCGCTATAATACCGCACCCGGTCGCCCTGGACACCGGCACATGCCGCCGGCTTCCCCTACGTTCCGGTGCTATTATGTTGACATAGGTTACATCGTGTGTCTACCCTCGCTATATAAGAGAGGCCTAGGATACAAGTGTCTTACTTGGACACGACTCCATATCCTGTAAACACAATACAACTACAAGTCCAACTGTAACCTACCTTGTACACTATATCGACACAACTCTAACAAACTCCACCTTGGCGAATATTCTCCACCACCTTGAATTCGTCAATGCGTCAAACTTACATGTACATTGGACTTGAGCTTATCCCATGAGTACCGCTGCTACTCCAAAGACTCCATATGACTCCACCTGCAACTTGTAGTCCCTTCTTTCCTTGACCACAGTCAACACTCGAGCAAAATTAAGTTCCTTGTTACTCTAATTTGTGCATCCAACTTCCAAAGTATCCGTCCAACACCATCACACACTGATCACTGATCTGCGTGAAAGTGAACAACTCACATATTGGGTGTCACACATAAGAGTTACTTGAACTCAACAACACCGCTCCTTTCTTGACCGCATGTCTGAAACTTGAAGGAATTTCACCATTGCTTGTAGTGATCATCCCGAGTCAAATTCGCAGTTGTCTCACCACATGTATGACCACCAGAGCCCTGGCCCGTCTCCATGCCCCGTGCGTACCGCACGCCTGGCCGCTATTACCGCGTCGAGCCTCCGCTGTCCCGGTCGAGTCTCAAGGGTCGCAAAACCACACCACTCAACCCTCATTGCAGAGTACCACCGATCATCACCGACCGATGACGAGTTTCACGCTTCCATCAGACCATTGGGCTCCAGTCCAAATTACGTGTCCCTCGCTTTTTCCACTGAATAGGCTTCGATTCTCTGGATCCTTACACCGTAGCCCCTTAATCCAGCTCCACCTTCAACATGACTCCATGGTAGATGATCAGTGCACCCTCGCGTCCCGTCGACTTCAAGCTCACATGCGTACGCCATCTTGAATCAACCCCACGCCATAGTCTTGTCGAAACCACACAAGCCCTCGGGGCCTGCGTCACGTGTTTCCACATCCAGAAGTCGGTCACCATCAGCATCACGCTCCTATGTCGCTGTCGCTGATCCCACCACCGTCTTCTGTACCAACCGACTTGCGTAGATCCCGTCAGACTGTCCAGTCCGACCCGGCCGAACTTGTCCGACTGCACGACACGCTCCAGACTCAAGCCGTCACCGTGACCATTGCCATCCATACACAAAACGTGCACCGACAAAGAAAACCAAAGCAAGCTCCCCGATAGCCTTCCCGTGTGAACCAAAAGAGATCAACAAACTCTTAATTCACCACACATACGTAGCTTCTGGATCTTTTCTTTCTTTCTTGATAGCAAACAGATCATGACCAGGCTCTGTCGCTGTGCCGTTTTCTTTTCACCAGCAGTCTGCTCCTCGCGATCGATTAGGTCACAGCGTCGTGCCTTGATGCCCCCCGCTGGCTCGGGCCTTTGCCTAGGCCGCCTAGACATGTAGGAAGCCAGCGCCTGGCCCGCCAGCTCCAAGCGTCCGCCCCGCTGCTTAGGACATCTCCAGCCGTTGGCCTCCCAGGAGGGGCAAAAAATCGCCCCTGGGGGCGCACCGGCGCTAAACCGCGCACTAGGGGCGTGATGTCCCCCAGTCGCGGCGCCCACGGTTAGTCAAAAAAGTCAAATACGGCGCAAAAACGACTCAAATTTAACGCAAACATCGGCGAGTTCGTTCAAACTTAAAAGTATTTTACAAAAAAAAAAAACTACCGCGGGCTACCCCTGCAGTCTCCCTCGCCGCCCGCCCACGCGGTTCTACATGCCGAGGAGGCGGTAGAACCGCGTGTACTCACCGCCGTCGTCGTCGTCGTCGTCGTCGTCGCGCGCTTCGCTTACGCCTCGCCGTCCCTCGCTGCATCCTCACGGTTGGCGCGGCGGGTTGACGGTCCGGCGTCGTCGTCGTCGTCGTCGTCATTGCCGAGGACCACGACGCCGTGCTCGTCCTCGCGCCCACGCTTGCGGGCGGCGATCTCCTCCAGGGCCCGGCGATGAGGACGACGAAGGGCCGAGAAGAGAGCCGTGTTGCTGACGCGGCGGGCCCGCGGCTTTTTCGCACCAAAACAGTTCGCCCGGCGCCTGCGGGCGCCCCACAGCGCGCCGGGTTCGTGCTGGGTCCGCCGGCGCTGTTTTCGGCCCAAGCCGGTGAAAATCGGGCTCCTGGGGGCGCGACTAGGCCGTTTTTTCGGCGCCGGCGTGAAAAAAACGCCTGGGAAGGCCTTCCTGAGGACGCGGCTGGAGATGCCCGCCTAGTTCGATCTCGCCGAGAACTCTGCCACCTTCCGATTGCTATTCCAAAAACAGCCGCTGTTCGGATCGGCCCTCGTCCGTACTTGCCGCTTTGTTGCGACGTCTATATGGACAATGTAAACCCACAACGAGCGCTTTTCTCCTCTAGATTGACACAACTGGCCTTTAATCAACCTAGCTCATGATACCACTTGTTAGAATAAATTTGAGGCGTACCGTCGATCATCCCAGGACCAAGCAATCACACGAGGCACGAAACCGAGATTTGTTAACGAGGTTAACCGATATGGCTACATCCCCGGGGCCTGACTATGGGCGCTCCTCCCCATGACACCGCTACAATACCGCATCCGGTCGCCCTGGACACCGGCACATGCCGCCGGCTTCCCCTGCGTTCCGGTGCTATTATGTTGACATAGGTTACATCGTGTGTCTACCCTCGCTATATAAGAGACACTACAAGGATTCCGGTCTATTGCAACAAAATTTATTGCTACAACTACGTTTTGTTGCAATAAAACGCAATATTACCACAAATTCTCTCGTTGTGGTAATAGGTCGCACATATTGCCATAACTTAGTTTGGTCACGATAAATACTAACTTTGTTGCAATAGAGGCCTCATATTGCAACAAACTGTATCGGCGTTGCAATATGGCAGCGGTATTGCGACAAACAGATTCCGTTGTGTGAGAGCAGTCATTTTGTTGTAATAGAGACTAGGTATTTCGACAGAATAACTATCTGTGGCAATATTCGGAAAGATATTGCAACACAGGCATGATGTTGCATTAGTTACAAATATTGTTGCAAAAAAGTGGCTAGCTATTGCAACAAACTAAATCGGCGTTGCAATATGGTAGCGATATTGCGAAAAAAAATCTGTTGCGCGAAGCAGTCATTTTGTTGCAATAGAGACTAGGTATTTCAATAGGATAACTATTCGTGGTAATATTCGAAAAGATATTGCAACATTGGTGTGACGTTGCATTAGTTACAACTAAAATAGTGGAAAAATATATTATTCGAATTTATAGATATTAAGTTGTATTTTTGCAAGCTCTAAGGAGTAATTAAATTATTTTAAATTGCACCAATTTTAATTAACCAAGACTATGGAAAAACTTTATAAATGAATAGAACACACTTTCTTGATAGGAATACATATTTAACTCGTTACATTTGTATTTCAAATGGCCAAGAAATGTTCGCCTATGTAAAAAAAAATACTTGTTGACAAGTTCCAAAAAACATGTACGCAATTTCAAAATGTTTGTGAATTAAAAAAAGATTCAAGAATTTGTAAAGAAGTTCATGAATTTAGAAAATGTTCGCAACTTCAAAATTACGGTGGACATTTTTTCAATGGTGAAAAATTTTAAATTTTAAAAATGTTCACCCCAATTTGTAAAAATGTTTACCATTTTGAAAAAATCATGAATTTTAAAATATTCACAATTTCAAAAAAATTATGCGTACTGAGTGCAGGGGTTACACACCGGCCGCCACACCAAATAGGAGATCGCCAAAAAAATGAACACGAACAAAAAACTAGAGCACACAGAAGACAACTGGGCCATAGCTTTAAAACAAAAAATACATGCCCGTCCAGCCCGAAAGAAAAGACTATGTATACCTAAATGGATTTCTGTTGCTGAAAAAAACCTAAATGGATTTCTTTTCTCAAAAAATTTAAATAGATTTCTTTTCACCCAATAAAAACCTAAAAAGATTCCTAATAGAAAAGACTTATACTTATAAGAAGTGCATCTCCACATATATAGCACATACACGCTTTGTCTGGTGGTTAGCACGTGCTTCACCAGCGCACAGGTTTCAAGTTCGACACCCCCGCTTGCTGTTTTTTTCTTTTTTTTCTCATATATCCCACTGACATATGGGCCCATTCGGACGAGCAGGACCGGGCTAACTGTCATACTGCAGAATACACTGTACATGGTTTGCATTGTTTGACAAAATTCCCAACAATGTTCAGAAAATGTTTATTCCCATTCTAAATATAAACGTGACATTTAACGGAACTAGGTAATTGCCCATGCGTTGCAAGGGAGCAAACATATTAAAGTGGTCGAACACCAGTTACATCTTTGATTATTGTATAAATGTCAATATATTTGTACACATATTTGTACTTATTCCCCCATCCGCCTCTCTGGTGACTCTGTGCAATCCTCTAGCTTTGTTACAAATTCTAGGTTTGTTTTCCTGTGTTGCCATGAGAGCAGAACGATTTTCCATGAAATAAGAGCTGCGTGAAGAAATACGAGGGGGCGGGGAAGGAGAAAAAGTGGCGGCGGAGGCCCTGTAGGGGAGGGCTACGCGATGGATGAGATGGACGGGTCGCTCGTATTGAGGGGTGATAGAGGGAGAAGAAGATGCCCACCCATGGCGGCGGCTCCATCCGGAGCCAGCGACGAGGGAAACTTTGGATCGCGGGGATGGCACCTGTGATTGGAGAGGACGGGCGTGGTGGGAGGCGCCCGAGCCGCGGCGTAATCCATTGGCGGATCGCCGATGGGGAGGCGGCATATCAGAGGAAGGCCGCTAGGGGTCAGCCCTGCAGGGGAAGGCATCCGGCGTTCGGAGGCGGCATGGCGGAGGAGAGGCAAATTAAGAAGTACGGGGGGGACTTAAGGCTGTGTGGGTGAGTGGATTGTGTACGGGGGGGACGAGGCGCAAATTAAGAAGGAGATTATGGAGACAAATTAAAGCCTAATTAATGGTTTTCATTAAAAACGATAGAAAGCTGGAAAATCAAATCGGGAGAAGGGAGAGTCGGACGAAGGGACTAACGTAAGACGGGAAACGGAACCTTACGATTCTTTTAGGTAGTAGAGATACATATTTCCAAATAATGTATGTGAAATTTTCCTAAATGTTTATACAATGTAAAAAAATTGCATAGTTTACAAATAATATATGAGAATTTTACAAATGTTTTTACAATGTAAAAGAAAAGTTTGCGTAGTTTGATAAAATTCCCAATAATGATGGACTAATAATTATTTTGGAACTCGTCGACAAATTATTTTTGCATAGGCGAACATTCCTTGAAATTGGGGAACAACTTTTGAAATTCAGAAACATTTTTTGTGAAGAATATTTTTTAAATTCATGAATTTTATTTCGAATCAGCAAACATTTTTATAAAATTGAAATATTTTAAAGAAATTCCGAAAAATTGTTTTGAATATGTTGAAAAAAATATCATGGACATTTTTTGCGGACACGAACTTTATTTTTCTATCATGAATTCTTTTTGGAAGCGATGAACATTTTTTATAAAACTCATGAACATTTTATAAATTTACGAAATTTTTAAAAGACAAGTATATCTATATAATAGATAATGCATCCCCATATTAAACATATCACAGATTTGGCCTGGTGGGAAGCGATGAATGTTTTTGAAAAAACTCATGAACATTTTTTTATGAAATTTTTAAAAGATAGGATATCTATATAATAGACGATGCATCCCCATATTAAACATATCACGGATTCGGCCTGGTGGTTTGCTTGCCCAACGATGGGGCAGAAGCTTAAGCGTGCGAATCCCTCGTCGTGTTTTTTCCTTTTATTTGTCGGCACGCTTTTTTCTTTGTATTACTCGGCCCACGGACGAATGGGCCTGTTAGCTATAGAAATACAAGATACTATGCAGCGTGTAGAGTCAGGACTGCTGTTTCAACCTCAGAGACCGTATTGAGCACATATTTTCTTTTGTCGGGACCGTATTGAAGCACTTTGCAACCACCGGGACCAAGTTGGACCTTGCCAGCCAGCGACTACAAGGACGATAGATGCAATTATCTCGACTATAAATCAGAGAGAAAAATTTCTATTCTGGAGGATGCGGAACTTAATCAGGAGCAATAATCTACACTGCAGGAGAGTGAGAGTATCAAATAAAGGATTATTACTTCAAAGCAGGAAAGTGACCAAGTGGCAACTCGCAAAATCAAAATCCCCAACCCAATCAAATCACGAAGCACTACATAACATATGGACGACTCGAAGGTACGGAAAAATCCTGTGCGATCGACACACAAAATACATGTCTAAGCCAGCTTGGGTTGTTGCTTCCTGGCGCTGATGGACAGGGTCCACCACACGACCATAGCCCGGAGCGCTCTCAGCGCCCCAATTTGAGGGAGCTTAGAAACATAGAAGGTTTGCACACAATTTTCTTGCTGGCCGGATGAGATTTATTTTGTGTGTGAAATGATAGGACTAAATTTAACTTCATTGCAAAGCAATATTTGTTCTCAAAGTTTGAATTTTGTCATGGCAACTAGGAAGTAAACAAAGATACACAATTGTAGATCCATGATGTAACAACACGTTCTAACACAAAAGATCTCAGAACGAAATTGGTTTAGTTATTAATTTACACAGCTTAATCTCTATGGTTTTCGTTGAAACAAAAATGACATAATTATGTTGGACCTACTCTACCACGGAGGAACTCTCCACGAATTGTTTGGTAAGATGAAAGATGTTTAGATCACCCCATCTCAAGGTCAAAATGTGAGATCAAGACTGACATAGATCGACCATCTCATCAACCCATCCTATCTGTACTTGTGTTTCAAGGCAAAAATATAACCTAGTAGATTTAAATTGAGGGTCACATAAAGTTTCCGTGGGCTATAGTTCAAAATTGGCCAAGTTTTTGCTACTTTTTGAAATGATTTCTGAAATTGTAGTGCAAACCTGGTTGTACCTACAGCCGGGTCGTCCGGCGACAATGGTCTAGCACCGGTCGCAACCCCTACTTCTGCGGGACGGCAAGCCCCGTCCGGCGAGCCGCCCCTCTGACCTTGCGCGCCGCTCCTGGTCGGCCATGGCTCCCGTCGCCCTCTTCCTCCATCCTCGGTGTTGACCAAGCAGTTCCTCTGTCCCTCTTCCCGACCTTCGCCCGCGAGCTCGAGCCTCTCCACCGGCCATGGATGCGATCTTCCCACACGCCGCCTACCGCCGTACTTAGGAAGATGACAGGCGTGAGACGATTTCATCGGGAATCTCCCGATCTAGTTCGGAAGGAAGATGGCAGTCGTGAGACATTTGTCGGGACTTGAAAACACTCGATGAAAACAACAATGCAAAATATGGTATCCTCTAAACATATGATGCCCTGGATTGGTCACGTTGAACTACTTATACATACCATACATGTATACTAAATAACCGGGAAACAATGTATAAATAAGAAATATACAAATATCGACGACGAGAAAGTTAGAGCGGAAGGCGCCGGATCGCCCCTCCACGATTCTCGGATTTGGTGGTCTTTTCAACAAGAAATAACTTTTGACAAACATATTTTAGTAACATTATTTTTAGGAGCATATATATCTCATATTGCTTTGAAGTATTCTTTTTCCAACTTATTTTATTATTCTAAACATTCCATCCAAAAATAATTACTTTCCCACCACATAATTTTGGTTTACTGTAGTTTGCGCCAATATTTTGTGTTCCCACCAAAAAAAAGTCTATTTATCCTTGCCTTCCTAAACTACCCACGATTATACTATTCTAAACCAAATCACACGGCGTCTTCACGGGCGATTGGATCTGAGCTCTCGTCCTGGTTCCTCCGTCACGGCGTTAACACAACGAACCACACCGGAGTCCACTGCACGATGAGGATTCGTCGTCCTCGATCTCGCCCTCTCCTCCGTGCCCGCCGATGCGGGCCGCGTCTCCGTGTCCTCGGCCATGCTACCAGCGGCAGCGATGCGGTCTGGCGTCGGCGCCGACGGAGTTCCCGTCTTCTTCCCTGCATCGCGAGCACAGTGCCGGCCTGTCTACGCTGGGGCTGCTCGCCACATGGCCGACCCGGAGGTGGAGACGCCGCGACCAGGTTCATCACTAAGTCGCATCCCTGAACCTCCATAGCGAGCGATGTAGATCGATCTTTTTTTGTGTGTTTATTCCCTACTTTCCTGCTTCAATTGGAAGCCAATTTGGCTGCAACTTGTATAACCCTCCAAGTTCCTGGCACCTGGACCGGCGGCAACTCTCTGTAGTTTTCGTTAGATTGCCTAGGCTGAATTGAAGTCCGCGTCGTGTAGCTTCAGATAAAGTTCCATCTACTCCTAGATGTGTTTTCTGTTAATATGTGTCTGTATGATTCTGTTCTGCATATTCGTCTTAATGTATAATTTTAAATCAAAACAAAAGGTATTAATTATTGGCCCGACGTCCATAGAAACAAGCTGTGTACCGTGGAGGTTAACTGAAGAATTGTTCACCCAAAACAATTGTACTCAAAGAAGCAGAGTAGAGATGTGAGAAACTTGAGAGAAAAGTGAGAAGTAATTGACCCAGTGTGGTACAATCAGGACCTTTGATAGTGCGATTGGATCATGGGGAGATAAATGAATCTGCTCCAGAAGAGAAATAGAACAGAGAGAATTGAGGAGGAGACGTGTGTGAGGGGCTCGGCGGCGAAGCTGCACGTGGCAGGCCTTATGGCGCGGGCGCGCAACAGTGCCGTGGCGGCTGCGCGGCGGAGGGTGTCATGCGTGAAGGAGGCATGTTCCTCCCGCTTCCGGCGTCATGTGGCATGGGCCTCCGTGTCATACTAGCCTATATGTTTTGTTTCTTCGGATTCTTATGAACATTGAAGGAATCTCCTGAAATTTCCCATCCATTGAAGTCCTATAGAACTCTCTAATTTGGTCCTAATTTTTGGTTTGCAGGTCATGCAATTGCTGGGCTATTCTTCTTCTGCTCTACGCTGTGGTCGCTGTTGTTGCAACAAATATTACAGGTTCTCATCGAGTTGCTTCTGACAAGAGCATTTGCAATGCATACTTTCAGAATCAAAGAAACCCCATTTGCGGTTACAGTTGTATCCTGAAACACACCGTATCTACCGTTCTTCTACTAATTTTCTGTCCATTGACTGCCTTAAAAGGGTGTGGATATACTCTCAGCCTAGAAAAAAGCTAGATAAATCTAACATATAGATTCAAAACTTTCAATATTCAAAACTTTATCAAAGGTTGGATATACTCTCAGCCTACAAAGAAGAGAAAAACAGAGGAGCTACAAATCAGTAACAAAAACACAAAGGTGTCAGCTGAACCTGTAACTATTTGCTCAACAGTTAAACTAATCATTGAGTAAAATTTGTTTTCCTAGCATGATTTTTGTTCTTACTAAGGAAGAAAATAAACTTTAAAATGTGAATGGAAAGTGTTGTTGTCGACCTCTAATTGATAAGTATACTTATTATTATTTTGGACACTACAAAAAAATGATGAACATGTTCAACCTTCTTGCTCCCAGGTTTATTGAGCACGATTACCAGCAAGGGAAAGCTGGTGGAGCTCATGACCACCGCCATGCACAAGGACTGACCAAGCCCATAAAAGTAGTTTCGCCGCCAAAACTGTATTTTTTCTACCATATGCACTCAAATGTTTTGCATTCCCTTGGGATTTTGGTGGATATGAGCATAATTAATGTCTGTTTAACTGAATTTCTCTAATACTGTTTCATACAAAAAATGTCCCGCGGGTAGAAAATAAATTTTCAAATATTGAAGTCAATAGAAAGTGTTGTTGTGGGCCTCTAATTGACAAGCATACATATTATTATTTTTCGCGGTACAAAGAAGATGCTGAACATGGTCCACCTTCTTAGGTTTATTGGGCATGATGACCAGCAAGGTGAACAAGGTGGCGCACATCACCACCGCCCTGCACAAGGAAATGTCAAGCCTGCAAAGGTAGTTTCATTGCCGAAACTGCATTTTTTGTCTACCATATGCACTAAAATGTTTTACATTTCTCTTGGGATTTTGGTGGATTTGAACTAAACGCTTGTTTTAACTGAATCGTGCTGCAGAGCCAATAGGAGAAAATCAGCAGCTTCAGGCCCTTGGTTAGTGTTGATGATTTATTCGGATGCAGGATGTTTTGAAAAGACCCTTGGTCATTACTCATTAGTTGTTGTCTCCATTGCTATTTTACTGTATGATGAAGTAATCATGGATCTTGTAAAATACTTGGTAATTACGTGTCTCAGTTCTTAATTTAGTGTTTGGAAGTAACCAGGGATACAAAATTATCATTACATATTTTTTCCATTCTTTATTTATCATAGGAGGAAATCCACCCGCCTTTTCCGATTTATGAAAGTTTAAGATGATTTTGGACAAATCAAGCTTAAAGAATATATCTTGCAAGTTCGATAACTGTCAATACATCTTGATATTTTTGATTTTGGACTTGGGCTTTGTCGATTGGAAAAATAGTTGATCCAAACAAACACCATGTAGTCTTATGGACGTATGGTTTCGAATATTGTAATTGAATTCCTCTATTTTTTACGGTTGCAATAGGATATTACCACAACCCACTTTTGGTTGCCACATGTTAGCACCATGAAAATTTTATATTGTCGCAATAGTTTCTCGCTACAAACAGTTCACCCGTTGTGATATCTATTTATCACCACCAAAACTAGTATGTTGCAATTTCCTGTTACGACAATTGGAATATTTGTTGCCATAACTTAATGCCACAAGTGTAGCGGTTCGTAGCAAAATGCCTAATGCCATGAAAGCAAGGATTGTTGCCATAGTTTATTGCGACAATTGACTATTGCCACGGAAGACTATGTGCCACGAAACAAACATCGTTGGCATAGGGTGTTGCCACAAATGTCTATCGCCACGAGCTACTAGTCGCCATGATTTGTTACATGTTGCATTAAACCTATCTCCATAAAGAAAATTGTGGCATCAGGTGAGTGTTGCCACGGGAAAACATGTGGCAACTTCCCACATGTTGTTGCAATAGCACACTTTATTGCCACAAATGCTTTTTTGTGGCAATAACCTATTACCATGTGTCCAGTCGCAACGGCTGCCAACGAATGTTGTTTCGTGGCAATAGGTACTTATCGCCACAAATCAGCATGTATTGCAACGAACGATTTTGTTGCAATAGACCTGAATCATTGTAGTGAGAGGACTAGGATACAATTGTCCTACTTGGACACGACTCCCTGTAAACACAATACAACTACAAGTCCAACTGTAACCTATCTTGTACACTATATTCGACACAACTCTAACAATAAGTATTCTCTTTGTTCTAAAAATAAGTGCTTCAACTCTAATACAACTTTATACTAAAGATAGTATAAAGTTGACACATTTATTTTCAGACGGATGGAGTAAAAATTAAGCTACTGCTAATCAAGAGATCAATCATCTATATTTCTTAGTACGATAGAATCAAACTACGCTCGTGGCTGCTAACCTCACCAAGGTTCAGCTCGATACATTAATTTTGTTGGCTGGTGGGTGCTACCACGTCAGCAATTCATTTTTAACACTTACTAACCATGTGACGAGGCAACTAACCTTTGTAACAGGTGGCGATAATTGATGGCAGCTAGCTGGCTAGTCGTTGTAGTAACTTGCAAGCTTGCCAGCCATGCATGAAGCGCTAACAACCAACAACCAAATCAACATCACAGTCAAAAAATATTCAATAACTAGCAATAATGGATATAGGAAGAGAGACTGGGGGCCTAGACGTGCAAAGAGGAGACTAGCGCGCATGTGCGTGCGAGAGAGTGTGATTGTCCAAGCTACGATTTCGTTCACCATCAAGCGTTATAGTTTCGCGAAGATTCATCGGCATGGGGCGACGCCAGGGGCCCCAACCCTAGCGCCGCCAGCACCTCTCCCTCCACCCCTTCCTGCTGCCGCTGCCGCCGGCGTGGGCCGCAGTGGCGGCGGGCCCGGTGCCAATGGTTCTGGGCGGGGGGAGGCGGCGGGAGCGGCCCTTCTCATGCGATCCAACGGCGGCGGCTAGGACGGAGATTCCGGGCTGTGCGGCGGGGGCCCGAGCACCATCGCCGGCGGAGCGGCGGCCTGCATGGACGGCGGCGGTGGCGGCGCCCATCCGGCGAGTGGGCTGTCCGCTAGTGATGGTGACGACGGCTATCGCGGATCCAACGCCCGTTTGGATCCGTCGCGAAAACCTTTCACCGACCGGGCGCGTGGAGGGACCGGTGAGGAGATGCCGGATCTCCGCCGGAGTACCGACGGCAACATACGTCTTCATGGCAAGGTTCCGCTCGGTTTCAGCCAGCCACGAGATTGGGAAGACGTGGCTTCCGGTGAAAATCGCGCCAGACAGCGGTCTTGGCGGACGATGGCGGCGTCTCAGACGTCGTTCCCTTCTGGAGGCATCGTCATTGAAGGTCTCATTAACCTGATCGGGAAGTTCCGGGGGAAACCCTAGATCTGGGTCTACCGGGTCGGACGATGATGGTGCTATCGGTACCGTTCTCCTCCCCGGGGCATCGTTTTGGAGCGAGTCTTGGTTGGAGGGACAAGAGGAGGCGGTGTTTCATCTGCTCCATTGATGACGGCGGATCTCGGCGGCGTGGCGCAGTGGAGACTCGGCGCCTGATGAGATAAGATGGACTCGCGCAGAGGTGGCGCTGCTGGCGTCATGGTGGCGTCGGCGGCGCTTGGACCGCCAAGGTTGGTGCAGCGAGACAACTCTTAAGATGGGTTCGTGGCGGTGGCTGCGGCGGTCTCATACCCGGCAGGGTCTGGTTGAGAAGCACGCCGGACTGGTGGGTGCCCATACCCGCAGCATCCCAGGTGGGACCTCAAGTCTTTAGATGGTTATGTTTGGCTGCGTGGTCTGTTTGATATGAGGCCAGACTTTCAAAGACTTTACATCAACCTGGATAGGGATAGCGACAGTTGTTGTTTAGTTTGGTGGCTTTAGACTTATTGTTGTATGACTCTGTACGGTCTTGTGTTAATATTTAATAAAATAGCCGTATTCATCGTCCAGATGCAGAGGCGGGGCCCTCCTCCTTTTCTAAAAAGAAAAAGATTCATCGGCATCAGACAGGTACAATAATGCGGGCGGAGGTAGTGACCATGAATCTGTGATCAGATTCGAGTTTAGTCATGCAACTTCTCACACCCATCCATGGAATCCAAACTTCTGGACATGGCTCTCTCCACGTTTCGCTCTATATGGTCCGTGCATGCCATGCCGGATGTCCTTTCTCTTTTTGTGGTCGGCACACCAACATTGTGTGCTTGCGCATCATGACATGTGGCAATAGTTAGAACATATAGCAATTATTTGGAAGGCGCGTGATGAGGCTATCAGCCATAGTTACTTACAACCGCAATGATGTCGGCCACAAAAAATGAACACACATGTGCATAGTAACCTTGAAGTTTCGAGCTTGACGCTGACAAGGCGACGTCTGACAAGTGGCACCATATTATTGCAGTCGGTAATAATAATCTCAAGTAACTACTATGGTACGTTCAAGACATTCAAGCTATCCATCACTAGAATAGTTGACCTGGCCAACTCTACTGCTTGGTGGCCACCTTAGCATTTGACCACACCCATGCTCACTATGTTATGTTGCCCACCTACCCTCCAACTATCATGGCTTATTCATGCTTGGATCAATATGTATGTGATGTGCGATTAGCAAGATAACTCGAGAAGGTTAAGAATAAACTATGCATACACTTGGAATGCACACATGGGTGTATGTGGTTGTTACCTTGTTGACTCTCGGGTTGTGTCTATTTTGTTAAGATTAGATTAGTTTATGGTTGTGTATTAATTATCATGTGCTAATTACAAACAGTCATTATGAATCGTCATTAGTGAAACAATGCGAGGGTTGGGTATGTGCAACCCGCACAGTTGCGTCCGACGTTTAGGAACGGACGTACCCTTCTTTCTCTCTGTCCCTTGTAACAGACGCCTTTTCATCGCGTTGCTTCCACTTGTATATATTGCTTGAATCAGTGAAATCTAAAGAGTGTTCGTTCAATCACTTTACATTCTTACACATTATCACGCACAAAGTAAAGTACCGAAAGAGCACATCACAGGATAAAACAGGCAGAAAGGTAAGAAAAATCCATGCATGCCATTGTATCTACCCTTGTTCGCTCCATTAGACGCGAGATCCGTCCATCTGCAAGACGCCGCCATGCCTAAACCCGTCACCATCGTGGTCGCCATGGTCCCCGTTCTAAAGTCATCACAATGTATTCAAAATGGATCCTATTTGAAACCGCTCATCACGAGAAACACGAATATAGAAATAGAACTTAATTTGGACTTTTCGTTTAACAGATATAGAACTTTGTCTAAATCCTCGTCCACTTCAAATCCTTCCATGCATTTATGATTGAGTTTGGTTTATTGTTAATTAGTGAAAGGCACCCTTGCTCTGTGAAAATAGAAACCCACTTGGATTGGCCGGCCGGCCATGTCGATTTAAACTCTTCTCTTCATAGTACAATTGTTAGACCATTTATAATCCATCTGCAACAGTTTGTTGTTGTTGTTGTTGTTGTTGTTGAGCGTACCCTAGTCATGTCACCGACTGATTCATGTGGATGGGCGTGAACTGCTCTCTGTGCATATGCTAGCTAGAATTGTTGCATGACCTCCGGAAGGTGCATGATGCATGCATGTGTACATATGAGAGCATATGTGGACAGTGAGCATGCCTAAAAGAACATACTCCGGTACTAGAAGCCATAGATTCCGTCGAGAGAGAAACAGGACCCCGCAAATAATTCGGCGAACCGAAACCATGGGTTGCTCATGGTCATGCATAGCGGCCCCAGCCAGCTAGCTGTAATCTACTCCTCTCGTTGGTTACACTAACCAACAACAAATACTAGAAGATGGTGGGGGAGGATGGACGTGTGGTTAAGCAATGCCAAGTAGCAGCTTAGCTGCCATTTTGGTCACCACATGAAGGAGTACCAGCATACTCATATGACGATCTACGAGGTGGTGACTCACCATTGCCGGGAAGATTTTCTAGAGGCAGTACCAGAGCCACTCAGCAGCTAATTAAGCAAGCAACAAGTACTGGTCCTGTACTCTTGATGCTGCTATTGCTGCATGATGCTAACTACCAATAAGTAGCAATCAGTAGTAGCTTAGGCTCCACATATACTACTACGAGCATGGTTAATAGTATAGCCAACTGTTGGCTATATGATGTTTCCATGTCATATATATAGCCATCATTTATACGAAAATGCTAAATGGAGGACAAGCTCCATGGAGCTCTTTGTTTTGAAATTTTTAAAATCGCGTTTTGAAGTTTCAGAATTTTCTGAAAAAAATCACGCACATTCATATGGATGTATACTACATATGTACTCCCTCCGTTCGGATTTACTTGTCTCGAAAATGGATGTATCTAGACGTATTTTAGTTCTAGATACATCTATTTCCGAGACAAGTAATTCCGAACGGAGTGAGTATATATTAAGGCGAGAGCTACAAAAAAGACAAAATCATGATTTTGAAAATGATGGACAGTACATGCACTGTTCACAATAAAAAATGCACGAATTTGTTTTTTTTTGTGTAGCTCTGACCATAAAGTTTTTCATCGTCAAACTTTATACACATATAAAACACATCAATATAAACATTTATTTTTTTTAAGAAAATGAAACTTCAAAAATGTGATTTTGTAATTTTTTTAAAAAATGAGCTCCATAGAGCTCATCCACCAAAATGCCCTACTCTCACATATAGCCACTCGTACAATAAGGTTATTTATAAGGTTGGCTATATGAATACTACTTTTTCTCAACTTCTTTGTATCTCTTTCTTATTGTATCGGCCAAGGAATCCGCATATAGTTAGGCTCTTGCTCTAATCAGTCAAAAGAAACTAGATAACAAGGGTAATTTTTTTGGTGATCGTTATTAGTAATGAAGAGAGAGAGAGAGAGAGAGAGAGAGAGAGAGAGAGAGAGAGAGAGAGAGAGAGAGAGAGAGGATGTGTGGTGGTGGTCACGTACGTCTGTCTTAGGAGGACGGACTTTTCCATGGAACCAATCAACCAAGAAGCTCTTGTAGATCCAGCATCCACATCATTGCACTAGGACCATAATACCCAATAATGGAGACATCTATTCGAATTACGATAGAGACTTTTGCTACATCGATGTGGTGGCAGTTAAAACTTTTTTTCCAGTATTCTCTGAGTTGAATGGAACCTAACTACTCCTTGTTGTGGATCACTCCACCTGGCAGGTGCTACTTATTATCACTCCATCAGTCAACAACGGGCGACAACGTGTCGGCAGAGCATTGTTCATTGAACTTTGCACTGCATAGACGCAAGCTTGATGCTGTAGAACGTCTGAAATGATGTTGTCAAGGCCTAACAACATGCATTGGATCGTGGATGATTCAAGACGGCAAGGAGAAATGGTGTGGGATCGATGACAGTTACTAGTAACATGTACACAAGATTCATTCATTCGAAAAAAACAACAACCAATAGACGGTAGTGATTGTAAGCAGAGATGAAGAGAGATCCGCACCACCAAAAATGCAGGCTAATGTGTGTCACTCTCCTAGCTAGCTATATACAATCCATTGATGTTCTTTTGCGTCAAATTAACACTATTACAGTTCTGGTAGTCTTGCGGACCCAGTAACATCAACATGGCAAAAACACGCGTCGTGGGGATGGGATGATCCACTCCACTCGTTTGAAGTCGCTCACTTCATGCATCCACACGCTTTTTCCTCCGTGTGCTTTATTGGATGACACGTTGGTGAGAGTTGTAACTCAAGCTTGCGAACCCGACTAATTGCCCAAGTGATGATGACAAGCCGGAGAGACAGATGGTGACGATCGGCATTACTAGCACTGATCCGGAGATGAAGTGTGCCATAGAAATAATCCACCTAATTTTTTAATCGAACAATCCACTTAGCTGACCATATTGCAAGATCGCCACCTATAACCGTAACTCCTTTAACTCGATGTCTGCCGCCTCCCACTTATTACCCAATACTACTACATGGTTGTTTGTGTTGAGTATTTTTTTGTCTGCTCTTCCTTGTTCAATTCAAACCATAGTAGCTGGGTTTGTGGTACAAGGGTGCATTCCCTGGCCGGGGGTTGCCTAGAACGACACAGGGTCGGCCAGGGTCGTTGGATGGACCGTGAACCCATCGATGGGTATGATTCTATATCAGCAAAGAAGAAATTGCAAGAATACCTATGGCGTGAGTCATGGAGGTTTACCAAGCATTGTCGTCAAGATTTTGGAGTTCGCGCGTCTGCCATGCGCTCGTCAATCTGCCCCTTGACGCTCTCATGCCACTGCTGAGACCGGGTAAGTCGACTAGAAGGTCTCAAGACTTTAGTCGAGGAGGCAGATGAACAACGGTGGAGATTAGAAGCCATTTTTTGTTGGAAAGGTTTGTGGGTGAAGAGGTTTGGGCCTAATGCTCCGTGGGGGAAAAGTAATAGGAAATGAGAAGATTTGCCGCCCTAGTGAGTCGTGATAGATGCAAAATTTCTGGCGTGTTTTTTCCCTCTCCAGGTTTGTAGGGAAGAATCACGGGAAAATCCATAATATTTTGGAGAAAAACAGCAAAATATTTCCATTTATTTCATGTATCGTACTGGATAATCGAACCAAAACTATCGGGAACACGATCCACGTCCCAAAATAACGTCTTGAAGATGCGTATACCCGGCGTCGCATTTCGTCCCGGAAGGGTGGCGCCCACGACCCGTTCCTGGTTGCATGACCCGGGCGACCCAGATCCCTGCCAACTATGGCTAAAAACATGGGAATACATTTTTTAACATACACAAAATGAGAATGTAGATTCCATGGAATGAATAAGCAGGCACCACAAATAATTCAGCAAACCGAAACCAATGGCATTTTTGTGGGACTCTCTTGCTTGCACCATCAGCATGGGCACCCACCTACCTTACTCTCCCATGACCTTTCTTATCTGTATCACCAAATCAAGATACACAAGATGGATCAGGGATGGATAGATGTGTGACCGGGTTAAGCTAGCTAGCAATGCCTGGTGGTGGTGGCACTGGCAAGTACCGTTTGGGTCACACCTTGTTGGATGTGGATTTGTAACGGACATGACGTTGCATCCTCCCCGTGTACTCCTGTCCATTGGGCAACAATTCATGGCCTCTCGTACAATTTACCATGTATGCGGTGCACGCCACATGCACCGCTCGCATGGAGTGTTGGGTAGTCTAGTGACAATCAGCGAGGTGCTGACTCACCATTGTCAGTGGGAGCTGTACAGGGATGCGTCCATCTGGACGTACCTACCGGAGCCAATCAGCAGCAGCTAGCTAGCCAGGCCAAGCAACAATTTCTTTCTGGTGTACAGTAGGTAGTAGTGGTGCTAGTTATCGGTCCTGTAGTGGCCTCAGCTCCACATAATCACAAGAAAACAAACATGAATGAATGGCAGATCAAATGACCAATCCATCATGGATAAGAAAAATTAGGACGTAGTACTCCAGGGAGCTGGCTTTGCATGCACACTGTTCTAGCTTTTTTTTTCTATGCTAATTAAGCTTGAAGGGTCTTGCTCTCCGTCCAACCAAAACGAGAAATAAGTCGTTTCAGATTCAACATCATTGCTAGTACAATAATGCAGGTCCACCTGTCGAACGGAACCAATCCTAGCTAGACTGTACTCTCTCTGTGAAGAAATATAAGAGTGTTTAAACAAGAGGGAATACTAATTAAGCTAATGCTAATCAAGAGATCAATCCTCTAATTTTCTTACGATAGAGTCAAACTAGGCTCGTCGCTGCGGACCTCACTAAGGTTCAGCTCGATCCATTAGGCTGATCGTAGTGGAGAGTATCATAACTTAGTATAAGGCATATGACACTAGTATACGATACTACATTCATAGTGTATCATAGATTAGTATCATAGGCGGTCTCATTAATTGACATGCATGACACATAGTAGTATAGAATTTAATATGATACGGTATCATAATGTGATACTCAACCCTCTCTTTCTTTATTTAATTCTATGTCACCTTATCAAAATTTCCTAGTTGACATGTATGATACTAACTATGATACTTCCATTTCCAGTAATCCCTTTTTAATTCTTACTACTAACCATGTGACGAGGCAGGGTGTAACAGGTGGCCATAGTTGATGGAAGCTAGTCGTTGTAGTAACTTGCAAGCTTGCCATGCATGAAGCGCTAACAACCAACAACAAAATCAACATCACAGTCAAAAAATATTCAACAACTAGCAATAATGGATATAGGAAGGGAAACGGGGGCCTACACGACGCACAAAGAGGGGTCTAGCGTACGTGTGTGTGTGTGTGTGTGTGTGTGTGTGTGTGTGTGTGTGTGTGTGTGTGTGTGTGTGTGTGTGTGTGTGTGTGTGTGTGTGAAAGAGTGTCATTGTGCAAGCTACAATGTCTTTCTCCATCCAGTGCGCTATGGTTCCGCCAAGATTTGATCGGCATCAGGCAGGTACAATAATGTGAGTGAAGGTAGGGACCATGAATCTATGATCAGACTCGATTTTATTTATGCAAATTCTCTCACCCATCCTTGGAATCCAAACTTCTGGCCGTGGCTCTCTCCACTTGTCGCTCCATATGGTCCATGCCATGTCGAATGTCCTTTCTCTTTTCGCGGTGGGCACACCAACTTGTGTGCTTGCGCAACATGACATGTGGCAAACAGTTAGTACAAATAGCAATGATTTGGAAGTCACGTGATGAGGCTATTGGCCATAGTTACCTACGGCTGCAGCCATGTCGGCCACAGAAATGAACGCATAGGCGCATTGTAACCTTGAAGTTCCGAGCTTGACGCTAACAAGGTGACGAGTGACAGATGGCAGCATATTATTGCAGTCGGTAATAATCTCAAGTGACTAATATGGCACCTTCACCACATTCAAGCTATCCACCACTAGAATGGTTGACCTGGCCAACTCTACCGCTTGAATCAATATGCATGTGGTGTGCGATTAGCATGATAACTCAAGAAAGGTTAAGAATAAAGTATGGACACACTTGGCATACACACATGGGTGTGTGTGTGTGGGTGTGTACTGTGTTACCTTCTTGACTCTCGGGTTGTGTCTATTTGTCTTCGCCGATGACAACCTCATTGGACCAAACTTGCAAGCAACCAACAAGCTGCAATAATGCTGGGTTGGACATGGCAATGATTCAGTTTTGTTTGTTGACTACAATAGCAAGTCAGGAACCACGCAAACCGGTTGTGTTCACGTGTCTTTTTTGTTTTTTGCTGATTAAATAGATTGAACAAATTACTTACTTTCGATAAACTAAAATGTAGTAGATACGACAAAGATTTGCATGTGAACTACTAGTTGTATACCCCCTGTCAAAAGGCAACAAAATAAGGACTATCTATCAGTCAAACTAAACCCATTGTGAATATTGTATTCGCAATGATTTTTTTTTAGATAAAAGGCCAGAGCCCGACTTTATAAATAAAGCCACCAGGCAGAGTTAATACAGACCCAAGAAACCAGCACGAGAGCAAGCAAAGTATCAACCCAAACAACACGAGAGAATAGTCTAAGTACATGGCTCCCAGGCAAGTACACGGCTCGCAGGCCGGAGATAGAGAGATAACGAAAGCCGACCACCAGCAACTAAGTGCCTGCTTGAACTGGGGAGATGGAGATAGTAGAATTTCGGATCTTGGCCAACATAGCGTCGAGGGCGTCCCTGTCTTCCTCCTTAGTCAATGATCTCCACTGCTGCAGGAATATACAGGTCTTAAATAAGCAATCAGTAGGCTTAGCAGGGAAAACATGTTCGATTGTAAATTTATTCCTTGTCGTCCAAAGGGACCAGCACATGTTCGATGGTATTTGCAATGATTTGTCTAGAAGAATTACTTAGCATTAGGCGCTACATTATTTTTCCTTTCAAGAACCGTGAGCACACAAGAATAATGAGCAAATCCGATGGTTCTCTCGACACCAACGAAACATGCATGCATCAAGACAAGAAGAAACCCATGGCGCATATTAGTATTGGCAGAGGCCACTAATTCCGGCCGTCAGGTGAGTGGTGGAGAAGATCCAGAATCTTATCATCAGCATCCTTGGTGGCCTCACGGCCTCACCGTCACCATTTTTTGTTGAAATTTTGAATTTGAACGCAAAACCTTGAACAAATAAAGCAAGGACGGTCGTATTGGCTGAACTGTGTTGTGGCCGTGGTGGTAATCAGCAGTGTAGGTGTCATGAAGGTCCTGAGATCGAAAATCTCCAACTCGGATGTGGTTGCTCCTCGCTGTAACACTATGGTAGGATGATTTACCTCCATTAATCGGGCATAAATATACTTATTGTTTTCTTAAAAGAATTTGAATTCAAAATTTGTTTAAAGTTATCTTGGTGGTCATTGGTAGAAAACAGAAATGAGAAAAAAAGACTTGGTGGAGATCGATCAGACGACGCAGAAAAGTTGCAACGAAGAAATGAGAGCGACCTTCCTTGGTCTAAAATAGTACATACAATGTGCTATCTATCATATTTTACTAGACAAAAATAATATTTGCATTTTCTTTTTACAGTGAGGCCATGTAGGCCTGATTGTAGGAGGAGTCCATCTCGTGGACGACGAGCCTCGTGACGTTGACCCGGGCGCTGGTGGCGTTGTTGAAGAGGTAGACCCCAGCGTTGGCATAGATGGCCTCCGTTGGGTACACCCGTGACGTCGCCGTCAACCTCCCGCCCATTGCAAAGCTCTCAACAATGGAATGGTCCACTAGCACCCTCACTGAAAACTCCTCGCCATCGAGCACGGGGACAATATTGCCTACGACCCTCTTGACAATATCGTTGGCATGAGATGAGCGCGTCTCGTCATGGCAAAAGTGTGTGCGCAGGCCACCGTCGAGGCCTCTGGCGACGTAGAAGTAGACGCCGGTCCGCTCCATGGCGCCACTGTGGCACCTGGCATCAGCAAGAACAAGGAGGCCGAAGGGACCGAGTGTGCCCCGTCCAGTCGTGCCACCGCTGGTGCTGCAGTTGTAGCCAACATCCGCCTCCTTGGCAGCGGCGACGTCGAGCGGGTCAAGACGAAATGAGGCCTCGATGTCGAGCTGGGTGGCACGGTGAAGGCTGAGTGGGAATACAGAGCCATGGTCGACGGTAACGCCTCCAAGGTTGGTGGAGTTGGTCCGGAGCGTCTCCACCTCTTCCACCGGCCATTGCAGAAGGTTTCTCCCCGTCTTGGTGTCCAGCACCACCGTGCGAGGGATCGACTGCAACAGTAACAACAGAAAACATTAGCAACTTGCACTAATTATCTTTTGAGAACCCTCTTGGTTCCAATCATTGTGACAGCATATATAGAAGTAGTTAACTGTGGGGCAAGCAGACAAGATAACCTTTTTCTAGTCTAATCCTAGTTTGGTGCAGACGAGACCACATGGTGGTGCATGATTGATTCATGGTTATGAGTTTTGCTTGTAGGACACACACAACTAAGCTAGTTGCATTGGTGTATACTATACTACTGCATTATATCCAAATAAACGGCATTAGCAACTGTCACAATTGAACTTCTTCATCATCCATGTCAGTTCCTTCTAGCAACTGCCACCCTTTTATCATTGTTTGCTTTTCCTTTTAGAACCCAGGTATCATCACTATGACAGCAAAAGAGAGGGTATACTAGGTAACTCAAGACAAAGACATCACTCTTCTTGTCTAATCCCAGTTTGGCTCGTGCTAACAGAAATTCTCTATGCTTATTATATCCAGTTAGGTGGTTCTTGGCATGCAACTAGGCCACATGGGGCGTTAAGAGTTTGTTTGTTGGACACAGCTACAATGGCATTGTGCATTGAAAGTATCTCAACAGTAGCTGGAACTCTTTGCAAGCTGAAGGAAACTAGGGGACAATTAATTGACAACGAGATGACAGCAACATCTCTTTAGCTGCTATCTATCTATAATTCCTGCCAAGTTGCTGCTATTATTATTTGCATGCTCTGCAATCATGCCGACGTGTCTACGAAACCCAACAAAAAGTGCTTGCAACACTCCTAACCATCCAAGTTTGTGCTAACAAAGCGATAGTGTATTAAGAATCAATTAATGAAGGTGTTAATCAAGCACTTGAAGAGGATGATGAAAATGTCAAGTACCTGGAGGGAGGCCCATCCCTTGGCGACGTCAGCGCGCTCGAGTCCGTCTCGCCGATCCACCCCCACAGCACGCGTCGCTTCTTTGATGGATCGTAGAATGTCTTGGACGCGTAGAACTTTCCCCAGTCGTACCTCAGCCCAATGCCGACATCAGCGTCGGTGTCCAGTGGCGTCCATGTGTTCTTCGCCGCATCATACCTTCCCAGGCGTAGTAGTCGTGTCGGTCATCATCGGAGCTCTCCTTCATCACGTGCAAAACATCACCGCCGCCGTTGTTGGACGCCGCGGCCACTGCCTCCGTCATGTCGATGCCCCTCAGGCCGCCGACCGGGTACAAGTCGATGCACTCCCACATCCCCGTCCCCGGCACACGGTGAAGCAGGCCAGGGACAAGCTCATAGTCGATGAAATCCTTCGTCTTGTAGGTCATCACCATACCGGCATGGTGGGCATCCTTGGAGCCGATGACGAGCCGCCATGTGTCATCGGAGCCATCAAACCATGCAGTGGTCGGGTCCCTGAAGTCCTTCTCCCCGACACCCGGTGGCGGGTACATCACCGGGTTGTTCTCATACTTGGTCCAGTTGATGAGCAAAGGGTCGGAGGGGTCGGTGGGGAAAGCCAGGCATTGGACCTGGACCGATGCGTTGGTGGAGCCGGTGTAGAGCATCACGATGCGGCCATCGGAGAGGACGGTGGCAGAGCCCGACCAGACGCCATTGATGTCGTACCATTGGTCAGGGGACATTGCCACGGGCAGGTGGCGCCACCTGAGCAGGTCGCGGGAGGCGGCGTGACCCCAGGCGATCTTGTTGCCCCAGATGGCACCGTCCGGGTTGTACTGGTAGAAGAGGTGGTACCACCCCTTGTAGTACACGGGACCTGCATTTGCATTTTGCATCAAAGAATGAGTTTTGCATCAACAAGATTACTGCAACAAGTATCAACTATTAGCACGGATATTTTGTAACGAATTGACAGGATTCCATCGTGGAATCATCTAAAAGAGATTACTGCAACAAATATGTTATGTACCGTTGGGATCGTTCATCCAATTCTTCTCTGGCTGGAAGTGGAAACCGGTGCGCTGCCACTGGAGCATGGCATTGCTCCACGGGAACGCGTTGCCGCCGGCGTCCGCGCGCAGCATGCCGCCGTGCGCGCCGGCGCCTGACGTCTTCTCCGAGACGCCAGACTCAGGCCCCCGGCTGCTGGCGCTCATGGGGGTCGTGTCGACCGTCGTCTGGTGGCCAGACATGACGACGAAGCCACCGGCGGGCAGCTGGCCGGCGAGCCTGACGCCGGCGAGCGCGGCGACCACGAGGAGCATGGCCGCCGTCGCCAGCAGCAGAGCGGCACAAAGCGGGCCTGCAGTCCGGCGCGTGCGCCCCACCGTCGCGGCGGCCTCGGCATCCTCCGGCAGCGGCGCGTAGGAGCACGGAAGGGGCGTTGAGCCGCCGTCTCTGGCCTCCATTGGCACAAAATTTAAGTGAAACGCAGAGGAGAGATTAGTGGAAGCTCCCCTGCTAATCTTAACAAAAGAGGAAGAGAATGTGTGTGTTTACCGAGGAGCTTCTCCTTTCCTTTTTATAGTCTCCATGCCACCCGTTAGTGGCCTACCTGGCGCGGCCTCATTGGCAGCTGGCCGCGCCGCCATGGGCCCGGAGTGTCAGTGCTAATCATCAACTGTCCAGGCCATGTTATCCAGCTCGAGCCTTGTCGCACTCACTCATTGTTCCAAGAAACTCTACTGGCAGTACTACTAGCTAGCTAGTGGCCCAGGCTGGATCATTATAATCTTTACGTACGTTGTTTGCGTTCAGATCCTTCCATGATCGGGTTGGATTATAGATTCCGTTGAGAGAGAGAACCGAAACCGCTGCTCATGGGGTTGATGGATCATGGGGCCCCAGCTAACTTAGCTTAATTAGCTTAGGACATCACCAACTTGATCCCCAAAACGGACACACCTTTGCCAGTGAATTGGTCCAGACCAGTTTGCGTAAATCGATGCAAGAGCCGGACATTCTCATCTAAGATAACGGGATGTTCAACATAAATTTTGAATCGAGACAGCTAAATCGCAGTTGACTGAGACCTAGTCTCAGTCGATGCTATATTCGTGTGATCTTAGTGAAGATCCATGCAAAAAAAAAAATTACATGTTATGTCACTAGACTTAGACTTGAGATCTAGCCACACCCTTTTTGAATTCATTGATTCCAAATTCAAGGATACTCGAGTGAGAATCGACATATGTCGTCTCACACATACTACCCTTTAATGTCATCTAACAATGTATAGGCGTGAATGACCTGCTCGCTTCTGTAGTACATCATGGCAGCGCGTGTTGGTTGTACAACATGTAGAGCAACACTGAGTAATGAATGAATTAAGAAATACTTCCTCCATCCGGAGATACTTGTCGGAGAAATGATATTTTCGGACGAAGAGAGTATGTAGAGCAAGAAGAAGCGATACGTCGGAACAGGAGCATGCGGATGCAAATTAAGAGATGGCGGGGTGGAGTGATAGAAAAGTGGATTGGAGAGAGATTTGAGTGGGTCGAAGCGGTCAGAGTTCTACATGGCCATGGTCCACAGACCGACTCCGTAACCGCTTGCCGGCGGTGTTTGTCTCGCTTCTCTAATTTACTCTTTCGGTTGCCTACACGGCCTCTTCTAAAACAAACATCTAGACCAGTCTGCGGACCGACGGGTACCATGTTAGATGGTAAAATGAGTCCGAACCATTCAGTCCGTGTCCACAGCGGGTGACGCCTGGCCTGGGGGCTGCCTGGAATTTCCTGCTGCATTTTGGGTTCCGTGCCTGGCCTGGACAGGGCCTGGTGGAAAATGAGGCAAGATGATTAGCCTGGTCCCAGGCGTCCTTTTTTGATGCCTGGACATGCCTGGTGCAGCAGCCTGGAAGTAATTACATATATTATTTGATGTGGTGCAGAAAACGAGGCAAATAGGGAGCAAACAGCGACGGGTCAGAATCCACTAGGCCAGTCTATGAACCAAACACTTTTTCCATATGCATGACCAGGCTTTATTTATTGGCCAGGCAGCAAAATTTCCCAGCCGTGGAGTTCGGGACATGAACCAAACTGCCCCTATGAGGCTGTGCCGGAGCCGGTCAGCAGCCAGTTCGGCATCAAGTTCTAGAGAGATCGATCAGTACGTAGCAACTACTCCTACTGGTCCTCCTCCTGCTGCTGCATGATGCTGCCAATAGCAATAAGTAGTAGCTTCGGCAAAGGTCTCTGTCCTAATTCCAATACATCGTTGTATTATTGGATTGAGGTTTTACTGTACAAGTGTGATGTCGTCCATGACTACATAGCACGATTTATGTATATACCTACAATATGACTAGCCTTACGCCCTGTAGTTCCTAAGATCGTTTTGCCTAATGCGGCCTAACTTAGCGACAAAGCTAGATTCCGTGAAGGGGAAGGTGAGGAGCCCATGCATGAATAATTCAGCGAACCGAAACCGATGGCTTCCTCGGATTCTTCTTCCCTGGGAGATAGCTGTCAGCACCATGCATTAGTTGTTATATTGTGCACCTGGCACTCTTCTCCTATTACTTGCCCATTTCGTGGCAGCCGCTTCTTTCAGGCCAAACCAAACCATGGGATATATGGGATTAGATGGATGCCTGTGTGGTTAAGCATTGCTCGTAGCTTCTTCCATCATTACCAGTAAGCATCGGACATGACCACTGCATCCTCCTCCTCATGTCCCTCCGTCACTGGCAGCCTCTCGTTTCGATCGCCGGCGTGCACTGACTGCAGGCCACATGCATCGCTGAGTACCTAGTGACGATCCACACACAAGTTCTAGAGGGATCATGCATACATCTCTACGCGGCTGTATGGGAACAGAGGAGCCTCTCGATCCATCACCTGCAGCCAGGTAACAAGCATGCATGGTGACGGAAGACTAGTCGTGTTTCAGAAAAATAATACTAATATTTATCTTTGTTGTTTTTCCAATTTATTCATCAACTGTTAAAGTAAAAACACATCCATCCGTAAAAATTACATCCACTACAAACAGATGACGCAGTGACACCTCTGTAATCGCCCTGGAATGGTATTTTATCATGTTATCAGAAGGAAATCATTTTTATCACGTTATCAAAAGGAAATCATTTGTTTATTGGGAAGAAAAGCAATATGGATATGATAGGATCAGAAGAGGTATGTGGTGATCTGGCCACTGTCCTAGCTAAGTAAGGACTTCTTTCCATGATTCATCAGTGAAGTGCTATAATGCAGAGGAATGAAGATAGAGGGATATAGGTAGAGTGGTTAGGAGGGATCCACACCACCAAATGCAGGCCAATGAGTGTCACTGTTACTATTTGCATCAAACCCCACATCAGGATCAACGGGGACATATGCAGTACAATAATGAGGTGGTAGGGATGGGATGATCCACTCGGTTGAATCGATTCAAGCCACCCAACATTCTCAGAACCAAGCTCCTGGCCATGCCACGTGCCAAGTGTTGCTCCATCCGACGTGTGCCACATCAGTTGGTACGCGCGTACAATCCCTTTTCCATCTGACTTCCTCTTTAATGAATGACACGTAGGCCGGAGTTGTAACCTCGAGCTGGTGAGCTTGACCACCGAGCCTGACCCGCCGATAGGTCCATCGACGATGACAAGGCAACATGTACAAGTGGCAGCAGTTAGCGTGACTAGCTATGCTTTCTATAGAAGCAATATATGTGTGACAGCAAGCGATGTACATGTGTACTTTTACCACATAACAAGTAGTTCCTCTGTTCCAAAATATTTGAAGTTCTTGATTTATCCTAGTTCAAACTTCTCTAGGTTCAAGAAGAAATGGAACGTCGCCCTCGCCGCTTGCGTCGTCACTCTATGGCATGCTCGGAATGATCGAGTTTTCAACAGTAAGTTTTGGTCTGGTCCATACACAAGGTTCTATGCTGCGGATTTGCTTCGTCTTTGGCTGCACAGAGCTAAGCGGCAACAGGACAAGGATGATTTGATGGCCTGGCTGCATTGTTTGACGAACTAATTATGTTGTTGTTTTTGATGTTCTCCCTCTTTCCTTCCTCTCTTCTCTGTATCTTCGCACCTTTGGTGCGTTTCTCCTGGTTCCTGTAATGGACTTTTTGTCCCCCGGGCTACGGCCTGTTTGAAATATATAAAGTAGAGCTATCTCTACCTTTTCTTTCAAAAAAAAACTTCTCTAGGTTTAACCAAGTCTGTAGAAAAATATACCAATATCTACAACACCAAATTAGTTACATTACATTCATCATAAAGTATATTGTCGGACTACATACAGTTGATGACGTGGGTATTAGTAATTTTTCCTATATACTTGGTCAAACTTAAGGAAGTTCGACTTAGGACAAACCTAAAACCTCAAAAAAAAAAACGGAGGAAGTAGATCAGTTTATGGAGCCCGAAGTAGAGAGATGACTAGGTTCCAATAAGATTAAACTCACATATATACACTTGGCACGCTGATGTGTATGTGGTTAATTGTTGCCTCGGGTTCTGTCTGGTCATCCTTCTCGATCGTGGCCTCTCGTGACCAACCTACAAGTAACCGAGCTGAAATAATGCAATGGTTGTCATAGCAATGATATTTTTTCCCATGGCATGGATACAACAAGAACCACACATCAGGTGTCAGCTGATTCTAATTCTACGATGAAATTCATACTATAGTTCCTTCCATCAGTACTAATTTTTTATAACAGGACCCTTATTGACACAAACATCGCATCAAGATGATACAAACCACATACAGTTCAGACCCGGATTTGTAATAATAGTGATAATCACTCCCTAGGTTACATGCAATAATATATATATATATATAACTTTTTGTGAAGTTAAGCATCGTAAAGGTTGACCAAGTCTATTGAGAAAAATGTCAACTGCAGTAATACAAAATAAATATAATGTCAAAACATGTTTCACCTATGTATCTAGTAATATTTATTTGTTATTGTTTTGTCAGACCAAACCAAACCATGAGATGGGATTAGATGGATGTGTGGCTAGTTCAGCATTGCTCGTAGCTTCCTCCATCATCACCAGTAAGCTATAAGCGTCAGACATGAGCACTGCATTATCTGCATCGTCCTCCTCATGTCCATCGTTCATCGGTAGCCTCTCGTGTCAATCACTGGCGTGCACACTAAATGCGTGCCACAAGCATCACTCGCGCCTACTCCAGTGACGGTCCACAAGTACACAATTTCTAGAGGGATCCATGCATGCATCTGTATGCGGCTGTACCAGACCGACAAGTGTTTTTCTGCAAGAAAATAAATAAATAATCTTTAGTGCTATTTGTATCTAAAACTCTATATTAGTTAATGACACAAGATATAACTTTTATACCAAGTAAACACAATAAAGTCATTTTTCGTCACCATAATTTTTGCCCACACAATCAGAAGAAAACCAAAGGCATTAGGTGGATGATGATCAATAATATTGAGAGGATAGGAGCAGGAAATGTATGTGGTGACCTGACCACTGTCCTATAGCTACCCTAATTACAAGTCGTTTCCATGTTGCATCAGTGAAGTACAATAATGCACAGGAATCCACGCCACCAAAAGACAGGCCCAATGTGTGTCACTGTCCTAGCCATATACAATGTCCCATGTGGTGGTAGGGATGGAATGATCCACTCGACTCGATTCGAGCCACACACAAAATTTGGAGCTTGCCATGCGCCAAGTGTCAATCCGTCCGATGTGCCATGTTAGGTACTACACACATCCCCAGGCTTTCTCTCCCCCTTACTCCTTTGGACGACACATAGGAGAGAGTTTATAGCCTCAAGATCCCTAGCTTGATGCTTGAATCCGATCGACCGGTTGCCCCGTCAATGGTGACAAAGCAACATGCAAGCCCTCGATGTCCTAGCTAAGCTAATCAAGAGATCAATCATATACATTTAGAACCTGGTCGGATAAAGATTAAACTGCACATACGCTTGGTGTGCATATGTGTGCTGGTTGTTGGCTCTCGGCTCATTTCTAACCGTCTCCGTCGAGGACAATCTCCTCAGATCAAACTTGCAAGCAACGAAGCTGCAATAATGCAGCCCCCGATGTGGCAATGATTTATCATTTTGATCCACATTTAATCAGCAGGACAGACCGGAACCTCTCAATCTGGTTCTACTCACGTAACCGGGTTTTGCAAATTACTTCTGTATAAAGTAACCTGTTGGAATTATTGTGGTTTTTTCATGTGAACATCATTTTATTCATAGCAAGTCACATGAATTTTATATCTATCTACCATCCCTGAGCGCGAGTAATGCTACACGAACAAAAGGACACAACCTTTTACATAAAGGTGGGTTTTGATTGGAGATTAAGGGGGAGAAGGGGCTCACCCCCATGAAAATCAGGGGGGAGAGGCTAGTTAGTTTGAAAAGATCCTAGTCAGTGAGTAAGTAAAACCATGTAAACCTTTGTATGTTTAGTATTATTGCCTGCGCGCACACACACACAACTATCTATCAATCCAACTGATTGATTGTGTATGTATGAATGAGTTTGGCAAGGGCACTACATTATTTTCCTTGTCTCTCGGCATGCAGCAACTAACATGCACCAGGGCAAGAACCGGTAGCATGCATATGCGACCAATCGAGGCCGCGGGCGGCAAATAATTCCGGCCGTCCAATGAGGGTGGGTTTTTTTTTTTTGACCCAACACCGTAGAACAAAATGTTCTACGGTAAGTCAGGGACACAGGTAGAGGTAGGAGAAGATCCAGAATCTTATCAACATCATCCCCGTGGCCTCACTGATTCGCAGTGCCCATCTTGCTAGCTAGGCACACCACATGCCTGCCAGCTCAAAGCTTCCAGTCCAATCTTCCTTTCTGTATCAATCAAATATAATCCAGATGCAATGTTCTCCCTGGGATTGAGGCCAGCATCATCGACACCTGTCCATGACTGTAGTACTCAGTACCCCCAATAATTTCTATTTTTTTAACCAAGAAACCCCATTTGTTTGTGCAAGAGGAGTGTAGATTCTCTGTGATAATTGTTCGCCAATAATGCACTATTCTAAACTAAGTAACTGACGGATAAGTAATTGCCGGCGCAAGATCGCATACAATGCAATCATCAGCACATGCATGGAGATCACACAAAAGAACAGGAGTTCATTGGAGTGGAAGAGCACATGCATGCAGGACATGGATAAGAAAGGAATGAGCTAGAGGGAAAAATAAAATATACTACTCCCTCCGTTCCAAAATATAGTGCTTCCTCTATTCCCGTGCTTCAACTTTGACCATAAATTTAACCAACTTCCTCTAAAGCTAAACGTGGCACGAAATGAAAAGGAAAAAGACATAAACTTTCTGCGAGTTCATGCAAATTCTAGTATTAGTTCATGGAATCCAATCTCCAAGTTCTACTCACGCATGTGTCTTTGTCCTCGCTAATCTGCTGGGCTTTGCAAAATGCTTCCGGTAACAAACCTGTAGACACTAATTAGGTTTGCATGCGAAAAGCTGTTTTTCAGATTTCTTTTTTCAGGGAACTGGTTTCAGATGAAGTCACATGAACTGAGCATCTATCTATTGTCCCTGGACAATGAAAAATAAACTATCCATCATCAAACTAATTTATTGTAAATACATGTGAATTCACAATGATTGTTTTGTATAAGAATTAGCATTGTTGAGCACAATAATATTATTCCTTTATAGAAGCATCGAACACACAAATAAACAGAAAATCAACCAGCATTCATGCATGCATCAGGGCAAGAACCGGTATGCATGGCAACAGAGGAAGGAAGCTGCTGCTTCTTCCAGAACAGGAGATGCAACAGATCGACGCCGCCGGGGGCAAATAATTCCGGTCGGTCAGGTGGGTGGTCATGCATGGGACCAAGGGAGAGAGAAGAAGATCCAGAATCTTACCACCATCCCTCGTGGGCACACTAATTCGCAGTCCACATGCCATTGCCAGCACAAATCTCCAATTAAACTCCAATCTGTCCAGCAAAAATAGTTGGTACTACTACATAATGCAGACGCGGGAGATGGGCGCCGGGCCGCCGGCAGCCATGATTGAAACTCGTCGTAGGTGTGCGGCGTACCTCCAATAACTCCCATTTGTTTATGCAGGACATGTTTACCTAGATTATGTGTGATAATTGCTCGCCGATAATGCACTATTCTAAACTACTCCCTCCGTCCTATAATATAAGAACGTTTTTGGCACCACACTAGTGTCAAAAATGCTTTTATATTATGAGACGGAGGGAGTAGTTAGCTGGAGGGTATGTGTGTGACCTTATTGTGCCCTGTCTCGAGTGCAAGCAAGCAGGCAAAGCTAGAAATCACGTGTAGGGAAGCAGCTCGGGACAAAGTGAATTTTGATAAATCAGCCACCGCTAAGAAGAAGCCAAAGACGCAGAGGAGCCTGTGTATAAGCAGCGATCAATATCTCTACTACTCCCTCTGATCCATATTGAGCTAATTGTCGCTGCTTTATTACAATTTTTATACAAAATTGTACTAAACTAGTGAGAATTAATACATATCAGAGGGAGTATCTATCTACCGTCCATGCTTGTCCTTGCACTTATACACACGCCGTGCGCACACAAACACACACAAAGAAACTATCTATCAGTCCAACTGATTGATTGTACTATATGTATGAACATTAATTTCATCGTGATTTATTTTTGTAGAACGCACTATATTATTTTCTCTTTTTGCGTGCATCAACCAACATAGTACACGCATGCGTGCAAGCATCAGGGCAAGAACCAGTAGCATGGGGCAGAGGAAGGAAGCATCATCTTCATTCTGGTGCCATGCCATGTCACCAACCGCGGTGGCAAATAATTCCGGCCATTAGGTGGGATAGGTGGTCAGGGACACAGGTAGGAGTAGGAGAAGATCCAGAATCTTATCACCATCATCCCCCGTGGCCTCACTGATTGGCAGTCCCCACCTTGCTAGGCACACACACCACATGCCTTGCCAGCTCAAATCTTCCACTCCAATCTCTCTTTCTTTATCCATCAAACATAATCTAGATGCAATGTTCCCCCTGGGACTTAGGCCGGCATCATTGACACTTGTCCATGAGTGTACTTAGTACCTCGAATAATTCCCATTTTTATCCATTGATCCCCGTTTGTTTACGCAAGAGGTGTGTAGATTCTCTGTGGTCATTGTTCTGCAATAATACTACTCTAAACAAAGTAGCTGACGGGTATGTATATGGACTTGTGCCCAGTCTCGGGTGCGAGCGCGCAGCCAAAGCAATCATCAGCACATGCATGCGGTGCAGAGCATGAATCCCATAGTCAGATTCACGCCTAAACCTGAGCTCTCTCAGAGCTTACGCAATTTGGACCGTCGGACATCGATCCAAATTGATGTTGGTCGTTGGATATTTACCCTATCAACGTCAGCCGTCGGATAAAATTCCAATTGCATCAGAATGTAAATATCCTTGCCTCTGCCGGGGCATTTTGGTCATTTCATATACAAGTATAAAACCGCAGCAGCACCGTGGTGAGTGAAAACCTAGCCACCTTCTCCCACACTCGTGCCGCTCTTTCCTCTTCCCAGCTGCGGCTGCTCTCTCTTCCTCCCGCACCTCGCGCCGCCACCCTTGCCTCCTCCCGCCCCCCGGCCGTCTTCCTTCCCTCCCGCCAGCCGTCCTCCTCCTCTTGCATCTCATCCGCGTCGCACCCTTCCTCCTCCCCTCCCACAGTTCCACTCCCCTAACCCTAGAAACCGATTAGGAGGCCAAGCCGCCATCCGCCGCCGGCCTTCGACACCTCCTGTTCGACCACATAGAGGAGCACCGGACCGTCATCCTTGCGTTCGTGCTCCTCCAGGAAGATATATATGCATGAACGTGTACTATATGTAAAAAGGGCGCCCTTTTTTTTATCCGGTCGATGCATGGAAGCAACTGTGGATGCAAGTATGTAAACACCACACGTATTACTCGAGGCAAGCGGACTGAATTGCAACCTCTCATGCACGGGGAAGTGGAACGCACACTCCACCATCTTCTGAATGGAGACCCCATCCACATATACATGCCTCCCCAAACGATTGAAAAATGTTACCACCAGTGGTCAACTCGTCGGGGCACGGGACGTCTAGGTAGTATTCTTTGTCGTAGTTGTGACCGTTGATGGTAACATTCACCAGCGGGCTGTTGCCTTCTGCAAGCCTTGCAAACTCGGGTCACCGTTGAAACACGTTAATATTATTATGTGATCCGGTCATGCCGAAGAAAGAGTGTCAGATCCAGAGATCTTGTGAGGCCACGGCATCGAGTATGACAGTGCAAGCCCTAACATGGCCCTTATACTGCCCTTGCCAAGCAGAAGGGCAGTTCTTTCACTCCCAATGCATGCAGTCTATGTTGCCAAGCATCCCTGGGAAGTCCCTGCTGGGGTGTCAAACACTGATTGGTGCTTTTCTGCAGGCTTGCCAACAAGCGGGCTGTATCTTGAGCATTGGGCTCCGTCAAGTACCCAGGGCCAAACAATGCAATCACAGCCTTGCAGAACCTGTACGGAGACTCTAGGCATGTAGACTCGCTCATACGGACGTATTCATCTCTAAGATCACTGGGCACTCCATATGGAAGCATCCGGATAGCTGTGCATTTCTGATAAGATGAGAAACCAATCTTTCCAAGGGCATCCTCCTTGCACTCTAAATAATCATCGTATCCGACTGCCCCTTCTCGAATACGGCTGAAAACATGCCTAGCCATATGGAAACGCCACCGGAATTTGTCATGTTTGAACAGCGGGTTGTCTGTGTCGAAGTAATCCTTCCAAAAAAGGAAATGGCCGCTCTCTCGGTTGCGATTGAACGCCGGAATGTGCCCCAGGATGAAGCCATGGAACAACGGCCGCTAGCTATTAAGGTGGTGATGGACCAACACGGCAGCCAAGGTCTCCTCCTCATCATCGAACAAGGAATCGTCGCAGTCGCAAAGGAAATTATGAAAAAAGAACTCGTCGGCGGAGTCCATTTTGTACCTTGGTAAACTATCGAACAGCTTGCAGGCATCGACGAAGGAGCCAGCCGGCGAAGCGAGGCGCACCTTCCTTGGACCAGGTGGCTGGCCTGGAGACGCCCCACGAGCTTTCCTGCGTTAGGGCGAAGGAGCTGGCGGGGCCGGTGATGTGGCTTCCTGCTCGCAGCGTCGTGGGGGAGGTGGGGGGGGGGGAGCTGCGTCGGTAAGATGGTGGTGGCGGCAATGTGGGAGGAGGTGGCGGCGTTCGGGGAAGATGTGTCGGCACTATTGTTGGCAGAGGCATCGGAAAATGGGCGGCGATGGCGACACGGGGTCAGGGGGTTTGCTATCAACCTTGGGGTGGGAGAGGATGGTCAATGTACCGATTAGTGGGCCAGGGGGAAGGAGTAGGCGCGCAGCGCGCGCGCGTCCGTTTTGTGGCCGCGCCGACGCAAATGAGGCTCAAAAATGGGCTGGGAATGGATCGGTCGTCGGATGAAAAGCGGACGTACCTCTATTTCGGTCGACGCGTTGGGCCGATTTTTCCGTCCGTGTCGATCTAAACGGACGCGCGCGTACGAAATGGATCGACATCTCCTCAAAATCGAATGTGACGAACATACATATCGATCCATTGCGTAGAACCCACCCGACAATTGCATGAAAGCGGGGATCAGGCGCCCTTTTTTTACCCGGTCGATGCATGGAAGCAACCGTGGATGCATGTAATGTAAACACCACACGTATTAAGTACTCGAGGCAACTCCGGAACACGAGCTCTCGTCAACTCGTCGGGGCACGGGACGCCGTGCGCGCCCACGCGCCCTCGCGCAATCGTCGGACGGATTGCCACACCGAGCATCTCGCGTCTTCCGCGCAGGTCGCCATGCCCCCCTCGCCGTGCATAAATATATGCCGCATCTTCTTCCCCGTCCATGCCCATCTCATCCCGCAGTAGCCTTTTATAGCCAAGTAGTAGCAGGTAGTATAGTCGCCGGCAGGAAGCAGCAACCATGGGTTCTTCCAAGCGTAATGGCAGCGCTCTGTGGTGCCTCCTGCTCGCCGGGCTTCTGCTGCTGGCCGTGACGGCGGCGAAGGTGGAGGCCGGACGGGGCTGCGTTGATAGATGCGTCAAGGGAGGTGGTGGGGACGCCTACGCTTGCTCTTTGGTCTGCATCCGGAATCTCCGGCGTGACGGCGGCACTGGCGCCGGCAGCCGGGCCAAGATGCAGGGAGAAATCCTTCCGGTGGAACTGAAAGGAGAGAGAGAAGACTGCATCGAGAGATGCATGGATTTAGGACTGGACTTCTTTGAGTGCTTGTTTCATGTGTGCTGAGAGTAGTGTCTGTACATGTTGTTTCCATGCTACAGCTAGCTATAGCTCATGTTTGACGTGCGGCGTGCGTGTTCTTTAGATCTATCCGGCCGGCTTATTTTCTTTCTTTGAAGCGCAAATCGGTTGCTTGAAATAAATGTGGCCTCCTTCTCTTTTTACATTGCATACTAGTACATTTGCCCGGGTACATTTGCTATGTGTTGCTATATTTTTGATTGATTTGAAATTACGATGGGAAATGGGATGAATGCGTGTTGACTTAGCCTATGTAGATTAGTTGTAAACATTGGGGAAAATTATTGTTGTTGATTTGTATTGTAAATCGCATGCATAGGAATTTGTATGTACATATGAATTAATAATCACATACTAAATTATATTATATGATTGCTTATAGAATAATTGTTGAGGGTTGAGATTGTTTAGATGCTTACATATGAAGGTGATAAAACACCTTCGTTTCACATGGTAGATTTTCATTCAAGTACATGGCAAATATTTGTCAAACCAATGTCAATGTTTTTTATAAAGATTTTTAGTACCTATCGAAGATTGTTGAAATGAATACATATGAAGCAATGCACAGGAACTTTTCCCCTCGCGCAAGGCTAGGGTTTCTCTCCTCTCGGGCGACGCCGTCGCCCCTGAGTATCCCACCCCGATCGATCTACCTCCCCGTGAGCGGCTCTCTCGATCGGCCAAACCTCGCTCCTCCCTGCCCCTCGGTAGCGATGGAGCCTCCCGCGGACGCCCTGTCAGGCACCAGCGCTGGCGGCGGCTCTCACGGAACGCCGGACCTTGGAGATTTCATGGAACAACTCAACCTGGATGATGAAGACTTTGATGATCTGGTGATAGATGAGGCTGATCCGGAGATCAATGAGAGCGTGAGATGGCTCGCGCTGGCTAGGGTTCATACCGAGAAAACCTTCAGCCAAGCGGCCTTCTACAAGGATATGCGGGCGGCTTGGAACCCCGTGCAACCGGTAAGGTTTCGCCCGGTTGGGCCGAAGCTTTTTGTTGTACAAGCATCATGCTTGGGAGACTGGGAACGTATGCTGCATCAAGGGCCTTGGCTATTCAGGAATTTACTCGTGTTGATGGTTCCATATGATGGTTTCACAAAGGCAGAGGAAGTTCCCATGGTGTTTATGCCAATTTGGCTACAGATTCACAAGATCCCGGAAGGTTTCTGCAGGAAGAACATTGTGGAAAATTTGCTGAAAAACTCTGGCGAGGTCCTGGAGATGAGACTGAACGGGAATACCCGTTGTGACTACATTAGGGTTAGGGTTCGGCATGACGTGCGCCGGCCTCTCACCAAGTTTGTCAGTATTGTCAGGGGGAAAGAACGTCAAGTCTACTTGGTGCGTTACGAGAAACTCGCACGCTTCTGCAGTGTGTGTGGGCTCATTGGTCATGATTGCAAAGAGTGCGGATCAGGGGTGCATGAGGAGAAGGACAAGAAGTATGGGTCTTGGCTCTATGCTGATGGACTAAATAAACCGCCGTCCAACGATAGTTATTGCCGGGGAAGGAGTCAGAAGCAACATACGCCTCAATCTCACCAGCAGAGGTCGCCGGGAAAGACAGTGGTCGACCCGGACATTCTAGATACGGCTACAAGCCCTGCAAAGGAAGGACACATATCCAAGCAAGGTGATCCAGCAGCTCGCAAAAGACTCTCCATGGAGGATGTTGGACCGGATGCCAATGCATTGGTAGGGTCGAGAGGTGTGCTAGCACTTACCCAGGGGAATGGTGAGGATGGTGCACATGCCTCGCCTACCAGCAGTGCTAGCAGTAAGAGGGCTCGTGTTGAATCAAGCGGTATGTCAGGTGATAGATCGGCGGCCTCCTTTGAGGAGGACCGCCGGATGCAATGAATATCCTAGCTTGGAACTGCCGGGGGGACCGCGGACAGTTCGTGATGTGTTGGCCCTCTCTAAAGCCAACTCCCTGGGGCCTGTTTTTCTGTCGGAAACAAGACAGGCCTCTTCAAAGATGGAGAAACTGAGGTGAAGATTGCAGATGAAGGGTTTTGCTGGCGTGTCGAGTGACGGCCTTAGTGAAGGCCTTGCACTCTTTTGGGATGAGAAGTTGCAAGTGACGGTGCTGGATTCTTGTGCACGGTACATTGACGTGCGGATTGTAGATGTGGCAAATGATAAAAGTTGGAGAACGACGTTTGTCTATGGGGAACCCCGAGTTGAAAACCGTCATCTCATGTGGAGTTCTCTTTCCCAGCTCCGTGCGGTTTCGTCAGAGCCGTGGTTAGTGTGTGGAGACTTTAATGAGGCAATGTGGCAGCACGAGCATATGTCTAGAGCCCAGCGCTCTGAAAATCAGATGGGGTTATTCAGGGACTGTTTATTGGCATGCGAATTATGGGACCTCGGTTTCTCGGGGTATCCATTTACATATGATAATGGGCAGATTGGAGAGAGGAACGTGCGAGTTCGCCTTGATCGAGCCTGTGCGGATGAGGGGCGGCGGGAGCTCTTCCCGGCCGCGCAAGTTGTTCACCTTGCTACGTCATGTTCTGACCACTGTCCGATCGTGGTTCGATTGGCTCTTGAGGATTCGAGGAGGACTATAGCCTCTCCTCGGTATGAGATTATGTGGGAACGCCACTCGGCGTTGTCAGAGGTGGTGACGAGTGGATGGAGGAAAAGCATACCGGCCGGCAATCTGGCGGCGGTGCGGGACGCCCTACATGGAATGATGAATGGCCTTAGGGCGTGGAGTAAGAAGAATTTCGGCCATGTTGTCACAGAATTGGAGAAGTTAAGATCCGAGCTGGTTGACCTACAGCTAAAGGATGCGGATCGTTCGTTGATTCGCCAGAAGATGGCTCAACTCGATGAGCTGCTATATAGGGAAGAGATGATGTGGTTACAGAGATCGCGCATTACGTGGCTGAAGGAGGGAGAACGAAACACGGCATATTTGCATAGGCGAGCTGTGTGGCGGGCGCGGAGGAACTACATACAGAGACTTCGGCGTACTGATGGATCATGGTGCTCCTCTCCATCGGACATGGAACGCATGGCTACTTCCTACTTCAAGGAAGTGTACACCAAGGACCCGACTCTCAACCCCGATGTCGTTCTTGAGGCTATTGGCCCTAAGGTAACTGAACAGATGAACGCCATGTTATGTGCGCCGTTTACCGAGGAGGAAGTGTCGAATGCACTGTTTCAAATTGGCCCGCTTAAAGCTCCGGGCACGGATGGCTTCCCGGCAAGGTTCTATCAACGGAATGGGCAGCTCTAAAATCTGAAATCACAGCTGTTGTGTTGGAGTTCTTTGTCTCTGGCTCCATGCCAGGAGGGGTTAATGATACGGCGATCGTCCTCATCCCGAAAGTTCCTCGTCCCAAGGAGCTCAAGGATTTCAGGACGATCAGCCTCTGCAATGTTATTTACAAGTTGGTGTCTAAATGTTTGGTTAACCGCCTCCGTCCCTGTCTGTCGGAGTTGATTTCTGAGAATCAAAGTGCTTTTATTCCGGGTCGGCTCATCTCGGATAATTCTATTATTGCCTTTGAATGCATCCATCACATACAATCGTTGAAGAACACCAGTCGGGCGGCCTGCGCGTACAAACTCGATCTTTCAAAGGCGTACGATCGGTTCGACTGGGATTTTCTGGAGAAGGCGCTGAGTAGATGGGGCTTCTCGGAATAGTGGATAGCTTGGATAATGTCTTGTGTCAAATCTGTCCGTTATTCGGTTAAGCTGAATGGGAAACTTCTGGAGGTTTTTTCACCATCGCGAGGCCTTCGTCAAGGTGACCCATTGTCTCCGTTTTTGTTTCTCTTTGTCGCTGATGCGTTATCTGCTCTCCTATCTAAATCAGTGAATGAAGGTAGCTTGAACGGGGTGAGCATTTGTCGAGGTGCACCGGAGATATCTCATCTCCTCTTTGCGGATGACACCTTGCTATTTTTTGAAGCTTCAGGCCAGCAGGCGAATGTTGTTAAAGGTTTGTTGAACACTTATTCCTCGGCGACGGGTCAACTTATAAACCCCAAGAAGTGTTCCATCCTTTTTTCTGACAATTGCGGTGGGTCAGTCGTGGATGAGATCAAGAGTACATTGGAGGTAACGCAACAGGTGTTTGAACCAAAATACCTTGGACTCCGGTCCCTGAAGGAAGAGTTCACAAGGGGCAGTTTGAGACACTGCAAGATAGATTGAGGAAAATTCTTATTGATTGGAGTGAACAATATGTTTCAGGTGGAAATAAAGAGATTCTTATCAAGGCCGTGGCTCAAGCGATTCCCACCTATGTAATGAGTGTGTTCAAATTGCCCGCCTCAGTGTGTGATGATCTAACCAAGATGATGCGGCAATATTGGTGGGGGTGGAAAATGGCAAAAGGAAGATGGCCTGGTTAAGCTGAGAGAGGATGATGTTACCCAAAGCAATGGGGGGCATGGGATTCCGAGATATGAGGGCGTTTAATCAAGCTCTGCTTGCCAAGCAGGCTTGGCGCCTCTTAGATAGCCCAGATAGCCTTTGTGCAAGATTATTGAAGGCCAAATACTACCCTAGGGGAAATTTGCTTGATACTGTTTTCTCGTCTAACAGTTCGGCGGTCTGGAAGGGTATTGTTCATGGACTTGATTTGGTGAAAAAGGGCATTATATGGCGCGTTGGCAATGGCACAATGATAAAAACCTGGAGAGGTGCTTGGATTCCTCGTGGTCACGATTTCAGACCGATCACTCCTAAAAGGAACTGTCGGTACAATCGGGTGGCTGATTTTCTGAATGAACATGGAGCATGGGATGTGGAACGGCTTAGGGAGCATTTTTGGGACATGGATGTCAGGGAGATCGTGAAGATACGCACATCTCCAAGGAACGGGCGGGATTTCATCGCTTGGGCCCCGGAGCGGTCTGGACAGTTCACTGTGCGTAGTGCTTATCATCTAGCAACGGAAGTCCAGCACTCCATGCGGCTCAGCTCGTCAAGCAGTAATTCTTCAAGTCGGAGGCCCATTTGGCAGCGGATTTGGAGCTCTAAAGTGCCTCTAAAGATGAGAATTATGGCCTGGAAGTTTGTCTCCGGTGCTTTAGCTACAAATGAATGCAAGAAGTATCGTCACATATCTACTAGGGATAGCTGTCGGGTGTGTGGCCGAGAAAAGAAGACTAGCTTTCATGCTCTAGTGTCATGTGAGCATGCGCAGAGGATATGGGATCAGATGAGAACTGTTTGGCGTTTGCCGAGCCAAGAGCTCCTTCATGATACTGGGAAGGAATGGCTTTTAAACGTCCTGGCTAACTGCGATGATCACATGCGGGATTGCACGATCATGTTGATATGGAGGATTTGGTCGCTACAAATCGGACCTTACACACGGAAAGGATGCTCTGTCCGTAACGACACGTCGGATTACCTTCAAAGTTATATGAATTCCTTGAACCTGTGTGGTACTTTCTCCATGAATGATATTCTCAAAGGGAAAATGCCAGCGGTCTGGGAGGCAAACGCCGAGGTACCCGCCCCGCCAATACCTCTTCACTGGCCGCGGCCGCCCATGGGATGGGCTGCGCTTTCGGTGGATGGTGCCTTCATGCAAGAGGACGGGTCGGCGGCAGCAGGTATGATACTACGGAATCATGAGGGTGGTGTGATCTTTGCGGCATACAGATGCATCTTCAACTGCAACGACGCGCTGGAAGCGGAACTACACGCAATAATGCAGGGTATGTCCTTGGCCCTGCAGCACTCATCCTTGCCAATTGTGGTTCAGTCAGACTCATCTACGGCACTAGCTGCAATGACCGAGGACAGCTTGTCCAGGTCTGTTTATGGGCATTTGGTACTAGAGATCAAGCGTCATCTTCAGGATCGAGAGTTTGTTCCATCAAAAATAAAGCGTGAGCAAAATAGGGTAGCACATCAGTTGGCATTGTATAGTCGTACGGAGTCTACTACTGCCGTATGGCTGGGAAGGAGCCCACCTTGTATTGAGGAGTTGGTACCTCTCGATTGTAACCCTCTGATTATGGAATAAAACTCTCTTTCTGTTGCAAAAAAAAAAAAGAAGCAATGCACAGGAAGTAGTTTGCTCATTTGTACTTAGCATAGGAAGTATGGTTACACGTGTATGATAAGCTTGCAAGTTACTACAACTAGTGAGCTAACTGCTATCCATTATCGCCACATGGTGCACCCTGCCAAGTTACAAAGTCAGTAAGAGTTAAAAATGGATGCATGACGTGGTAGCACCATCCAGACAGCCAAATTAATCGATCAAGCTGATACTTGGTGAGGTCCACAACCACAAGTGTAGCTTCATTCTATCCAGAAAAAAGTTACTCCCCCCGTCCCATAATATAAGATGTTATTACACCTGACATACTTACATAGTGGTTGCAATAACATATTTTATTATGAGACAGAGGGAGTATTTTTGGCATTTAAAATATGTTATCTGAAGTGGCTTCATATGTACCCGGGTTCATCCATGCGTTTCTCCCTTCAGCCAGCCAAATTAATTGATCAAGCTGACACTTGGTGAGGTCCACAACCAGGACTGTAGCTTCACTCCATTCTAAAAATACCTCAATCCTGTTAGATGTTATTACAACCGATATACTTACACATCGGTTGTAATAACATCTTACATTATGAGACAGAGGGGTACCAGGACCATACATACCTCTTCCAAACAGCATAGCGTGCTATTTAAAATGTTTGTTCATTTATTTGGACCAAATTTTTTTAGCGCAAGATCTTTTGTAAACGCTATAGCATTGCTATAGCGGGCTATTTTAAACCCATACCACTTTATGAACAACCCATGGAGAACCATCAAACTTGCGCCTAAGGAGTAACAGACAGTACCATTCGCCGCTTGAGCTTGCGAAAACTGCGAATCCGACATGTTGGGCCTACAGTGAGGTTGCATGGCGAAGACTAATCCAAGTCAATATTTGACCAGCAGAGTTGGACAAGGGTCCCACCTATCTGACACTCATCTTCTTTCCCCACTTTCTTATTTCTCATATTTTTCAAATCACACATCATGGATGCCTGACCAGTTATCGCTGCGCTAGCCTGACAAGCGGGCCCAACCAGTCAGTTTCCTTGTTTCCGCGAGCTCAGGCGACTATCAGTGATATGTGTTCATCACAAACATGGAGTGTAGGGAAGGATCCGAAGAAGCCATTGATTTCATTTCGATGTATTATTTGTGCTTTGTCATATACGGCGTCGTGGAGTGCAGTTACAACACCCATGTGCATTCATTTCTGTGGCCGACTTCATCGGTGTCGTAGATAACTATGGCCGCTAGCCTCCTCACATGCCTTCCTAATCATTCCTAGCTATATCAACTGGTGCCACCTGTCATGTTGCACGAGCATGCAATGTTGACATGTTCATCACAAAAAAGAAGGGTATGGCTAGGTCTCAGTCGACTGAGATTCAAATCTCAGTTAAGTGACATAATATGCAAGAGAAAAAAAGTAGAAAAAATTGCACGGATCTTAATATAAGATCTCACGGATATAACATTGACTGAGACTGAACGAAGTCAGTTGGCTGAGACTTAGATAGACTGAAAAGAGAAAGGACACCAGAGCTGGCAGAGACCATATAGAGCGACACGTGGAGAGAGCACAGGCCCATGGCCAGAAGTTTGGATTCCATGGATGGGTGTGAGAAGTTGCATGACTAAACTCGAATCTGATCACAGATTCATGGTCCCTACCTCTGCCCGCATTATTGTACCTGCCTGATGCCGATGAATCTTCGCGAAACCATAGCACTTGATGGAGAACTCACATCATAGCTTGGACAACGACACTCTCGCACACACATGCAGGATGCATCCCTCTATGCATGACATGTAGGCCCCCGGTCTCTCTCCATATTCCATTATTGCTAGTTGTTGAATAATTTTTTACTGTGATGTTGATTTTGTTGTTGGTTGTTAGTGCTTCATGGATAACAAGCTTGCCAGTTACCACAACGACTAGGTAGCTAGCTGCCATCAATTATCACCACCTGTTACACCCTGCCTCGTCACGTGGACCGTATTTTAGGATGAAGAAAATACTTACTAATCCCTCTGTCTCATAATATAATAGCATTTTTGACACTACACTAGTACTCGTAGGGAGTAGCTAGCGGACAAGCATTATTGTACTAGCAATGATGTCGAGTCTGCAACTAGAACAGTGTCCACGGAGAACAAGACGCTTCAAGCTTAAGCTAGAGCTGTGACCACTCAAAGGTAGCTCCCTGGAGTACTAGCTCCTAATTTCTCTTATCCACGAAGAATTGATCATTTGATCATCCATCCATTCATGTGGAGCTATAGACCAGTACTACCCCCACTGCCACCTACTGTACTCCAAAAAGAAATTGTTGCTTGGCCTGGCTAGCTAGCTGCTGCTGATTGGCTCTGGTAGGTATGTCTAGATGGATGCATGACAAACTGTACGAGAGGCCATGAATTGTTGCCCAAGGGGACAGGAGGACGTGAGGAGGATGCAATGCCATGTCCGTTACAAATCCACATAGTACAAGTTGTGACCCAAACGGTACCTGCCACCACGTACCACCACGCATTGCTAGCTTAACCACACATCTGTCCATCCCTGATCCATCTTGTGTGGCTTGTTTTGTTGATACAGATAAGAAAGGCCATAGGAGAGTAAGGTAGGTGGGTGCCCATCGATATCGGTGGTGCAAGAGAGTCCGACAAAAACGCCATCGATATCGGTGTGCCCAATTATTTGTGGGGCCTGTTTTTTCATTCCATTGGATCTACATTCTCATTTTTTTTTGTCAAAAAAATGTATTTCCATGTTTGAGAAGGTTTGGTAAATAAAATGTACAGAGCTCCTCGGGTGTCATTTGACCATCAAACTTTGCAAGCACCTATAATGTTTGTTCGTAATAATCCCCCGCAAAGTTTCAGAATTTTTTGAAATGTTTTGCTATGTTTTCTTGCGGGGTTGTATTGTGCTAGGGTGTACAAAAACCGCTCTCTTACAACTCTCACCTACGTGTCGTCTAATAAAGTACAAGAATGATGAACAAGCATGTGGATATGTAAAGTGAGTGACCGGTGCACATCGGGGTGGGGTGACAATTGGCACCTGCCCTGGCCAGGAGTTGGCGTCGCGGAATTACGGGCGGCTTCAGTCGAATGGAGTGGATCATCCCATCCCCACGACGTGTATTATTGTCATGTTGATGTTGCTATGTCTGTAAGACAGAACTGTAAAAGTGTTAATTTGACGCAAAAGGACATCAATGGATTGTATATAGCTAGCTAGCTAGGAGAGTGACATACATTAGCCTGCATTTTTGGTGGTGCGGATCTCTCTTAATCTCTGCTTATCACTGTCATCTATTGGTCACGGTTTTGTTGTGTTTTTCTTTTTCGAACGAATAAATCTTGTGTACATGTTACTAGTAACTGTCATCGATCCCACACCATTTCTTCCTATCGTCGTGAATCATCCACGATCCATTGCATGTTGTTAGGCCTTGTCAGCATCATTTCAGACGTTCTACAGCCTCAAGCTTGTGTCTCTGCAGTGCAAAGTTGAATGAACAATGCTCTGCCAACGAGTTGTCGCCCGTTGTCTATTGATGGAGTGACAATACATGGCACCTACCAGGTGGAGTGATCCACAACCAGGAGTAGCTAGGTTCCATTCAACTCAAAGAAACTGCAAGAAAAGCTTTAATTGTCACCACATCGATGGAGCAAAGGTCTCTATCCTAATTCCAATCAATGTCTGCATTATTGTGTATTATGGTCCTAGTGCAATGATGTGGATGCTGGATCTGCAAGAGCTTCTTGGTTGATTTGTTTCATGGAAAAGGCCGTCCTCCTACGACAGACGTAAGTGACATCCCATGCATCTCCCTCTATCCATTACTACTACTATTACCATCACCAAAAAAAATTAACCGCCCTTGTTGTCTAGTTTCTTCTGACTGATTAGCAGTATGTGTGGAGCCAAAAAGCCACTACTGATTGGCACTTATTAGTGGTTAGCATCATGCAGCAGCAGCAAGAGTGCAGGACCATTGATGGTGGCAGACTCGTGGTGAGTCAGCAGCTCGTGGAAGTGGTGTGTGTGTGTGTGTGTACAATCAATGGTGGCAGACTCATGACCAAAACGGCAGCTAAGCTGCCACTTGGCATTGCTTAACCACAAGTCCATCCTCCCCCGCCGTCTTCTAATGTTTCTTGTTGGTTTAGTGTAACCCACGAGAGGAGTAGATTACAGCTGGCCGTCAAGGGCCGCCATGACCATGAGCAACCCATAGGTTTCGGTTCGCTGAATTATTTGCGGGGTCCTGTATCTCTCTCAATGGAATCTATGGCTTCTAGTACCGCAGTACGTTCTTTTGGGCATGCCCATTGTCCACATATATATGTTGTCATATGTACCGCAATATGTTTTCAAGGACTTCGAAAAGGCCTATGATAAGGTCAAATGGTCGTTCCTTCAACATGCCCTGAGAATGAAAGGATACTCCGATAAATAGCGCGAGTGGATCTTGTTACTGGAGGTAGTGTGGCTGTCAAAGTCAATGATGACATAGGCCATTACTTTAAGACGAAAAAAGGACTACGACTTGGTGACTCCATGTCTCCAATGTTATTTAACATCGTGGCTAACATGTTGTCTATTCTGATTAATCGTGCCAAGAAGGACGGTCAAATTGCAGGAGTAGTGCCCCACCTTGTGGATGGTGGCCTCTCTATTCTGCAATATGCCGATGATACAATTCTTTTTATGGAGCATGACCTGGATAAGGCTCGAAACCTGAAATCATTGCTTTCAGCGTTTGAGCAAATGTCAGGCCTTAAAATTAACTTTCATAAAAGTGAATTGTTCTGCTTTGGAGAAGGCAGGGAGGCAGTGGCTGAGTATGCCGACCTGTTTGGTTGTGCACAAGGCCAATTCCCGATTAAATATTTGGGAATTCTGATTCATTATCGGCGTCTCAATAATGCAGAATGGAAACATGTAGATGCACGCTTAGAGAAACGGTTGAGTAGTTGGAAAGGCAAGTTGCTCTCTGTTGGAGGACGACTGGTCTTAATCAACTCAGTCCTCACAAATATGGTTCTTTATATGCTCTCCTTTTTCCAACTCCCAAGAGGGGTCTTGCAGAGGCTGGATTATTTCAGATCCAGATTCTTTTGGCAAGCGGACAGTAAAAAGAAAAAAATACAGGCTAACCAAATGGAGTTGGTAGGCCGAAGGACCAAGGTGGACTTGGAATTCATGACCTTAAGGTCAAGAATGATGCCTTACTTAGTAAATGGTTGTTCAAACTACTTACTGAGGATGGCGTTTGGCAAACCCTGCTGCACAATAAGTATCTAGGCCAAAAAGCTGTGTCACAGGCCTATTGGAAACCTGGTGATTCACACTTTTGGGCTGGTCTAATGGCGGTGAAGAAACATCTTTTCCGTTTTGAATCCTTCGCGATAAAAGATAGGTCAGAGATTCGTTTCTGGGAGGACAACTGGCTAGGAAATGCCAGCCTCCAAGAACAATATCCAGCTTTGTACTGCATTGTTCGCCATAAGAATGATACTCTAGCGTAGGTGCTCAGTTCATTTCCGCCGAATATTTCTTTTAGGCGGGATTTGATTGGCCCCCGTCTTATGTCATGGCAAAATTTATTATCTCGATTGGAGTCGATAAACCTGACACAAGGACGGGATGTGTTTCGCTGGAACCTCACTACATCTGGGTCCTTCATAGTTGACTCTATGTATCGTGCGCTAACGCATTCAGAGGTCCCGGTGGATAATAACAACAAAATTTGGATGTCGAAGATTCTGCTGAAGGTTAAAACCTTTATGTGGTATCTTCGAAAGGGAGTTGTGCTAACCAAAGACAATCTTGCCCGTCGCAATTGGCACGGAAGAAAGAAGTGTAGTTTTTGTACTCATGACGAGACAATCAAACACCTCTTTTTTCAATGCAAGTTTGCACGCTCTACGTGGTCAGTCATCCAAATAGCGTCCAATTTGTATCTGCCCAGAAGTGTTGCCAATATTTTTGGTCATTAGTTGGACGGCATTTCAAATAGGTTCAAAATGCTAATTCGGGTGAGAGCATATGCCTTATTATGGGCACTTTGGCTATGTAGAAATGATTTGGTTTTCGAGGACAAAAATACCTCTCCTTTGCAGGTTATTTTCCGCTATACGCACTCGCTTCATACGTGGTCTACACTACACCGAACGGAATATCAACCGCTATTCAAGACGGTGTGTACGCGGTTGGAGCGGGTGGCCAGGGAGGGTTTCGCTCAGCATGGGTGGCAGCATAATCTATGGATAGCCGCAACAACTCCTTTGACTTAGGCGGACTGTCGGTCCTGTAGGATCCTATTGTTGCTGATATGTCGCCTTTTTATCTTCTTTCAAATTGTTTTTGTTTCGCTGTGTACATCTTAGTTATGCATAGGTTGGGTGATGTTCATTATGTTTTGTATCCGCTTGATGCTACATTTTGAGTCAATAAAAATGCCCTTTATCAAAAAATGTACTACACTTGAATGCACCATGTGTTGAAATATATTGCCCGTCTCTCTCCATCAGTTCGGACTTTTGAATGAGTTGACTGAAGCATGAATTCAATATGGTATCCGAGCGAAGAGGTCTTTAGTTTAAGACCCTGCGGACGCAGTATTAAAAATGATTCTACGGCCTACATCAATCCCACGTCTAAGGACTAAAACAACCTAGACGTGATGCAACGATTCTAGTTAGTGTATGCACAGAGAGCAGTTCACGCCCATCCACATGAATCAGTCGGTGATACGACTAGGGCATGCTGAACAACAACGACAACAAAAAACTATTGCAAATGGATTAGAAATGGTCTAACAATGGTACTATGAAGAGAAGAGTTTAAACCGACATGGCCGGCTAGCCAATCCAACTGGTGGGTTTCTATTTCACAGAGCAAGGGTGCCTTTCACTAATTAACAATAAACCTAACTCAATCATATAGGAATGGAAGGATTTGAAGTGGACGAGGATTTAGGGCACGCGAGTGCGGGGGCACCAAGGTCATTGGTGCCGGCTGTTTGTTATGGCTTCAGATTTTTACAGTTCTATATATTTTAAATGAAAAATCCAAATGAAGTTCTGTTTTTATATTCGTGTTTCAAATAAGATCCATTTTAAATATATTTTGATGACTTTACAAAAATAGGTCAAGTTTCATTGTTGAAACTTAGTACGAGCGAACGATAAAAAATAATTATTTCTGTCTACGACTAATAAAAAAATTGCTTAAAATTATGTCTGAAACTGGTTGAAACTTGTCAGTTTTATATGCAAAAAACCATAAGTTTGACGGTTGAAACGTAAAGCTAATGTGCCCTCGTACGGGATCCAACTACTGCACGAATCGTGACGGGACTTAGCAGACGAGTGCCCCCACACTCGCGTGCCCCTACGAATCGCGAGGCAAATCGAGTTAGCGGCAGAACATGTACAAACATGTATACTGATGAAATCCAGCCTGAGCCAACTACTCCCTCCGTTTCTAAATATTTGTCTTTCTAGAGATTTTAACAAGTGACTATATATGGAGCAAAATGAGTGAATCTACATTCTAAAATATGTCTACATACATCCGTATGTGATATTCATTTGAAATCTCTAAAAAGACAAATATTTAGGAACGAAGGGAGTAGCTAGTACTACTAGCTTGTTGGCCCGAACAATGAGTGGGTACTAGTTTCATAGGTCGTCTGTTATGGATCTAAAGGAGTAAGTCTTAGCCATCACCAAGCTACTTCCTAATTTTAAGCTGATGCAGATCAGTAGATAGGCTAATGTGGTGGCTCACCACATAGCTAATTTTAGTTTTAGCTTCGATAATAGGTCTGATCGTTTTCTATGTAGTAACAATTTTCGTCCCGTGTGGAGAATGCTGTAATGAACGATTGTTTCTGCATTTTAGTTAATTAATAAGGAGAGGGGTTTTAATAAAAAGAATAATGATCAGGTGCGACAAGGCTAGCTATAATCATCATCGAGAGCTGGATAACATGGCCTGGATGGATGATAATTAGGCTACGAGTGTGGTTTTCTGTAGCTCGGGCTACATAGTACCCCTTATCTTTGCCATCTATTTATGCATCGCGATCCGTGCAGACGCATTTGTCTTTTTTGTTTCTCTCAAACGACACATTATATAAACTTCAAATTTTGCAAAACAACAATACATTCTGACTACAATCCGGGAAAAAACTTTCAGATTTTTTCATGCATTTTAAATACTTAAGATAATATTTTTAGTCAAACAAAATCTCATTTTGTATATTTATATCGGACCAAAAAATCTGAAAGTTTCTTCACACATTGATGTTCTAATGTTTGTTCGATGAAATTCATATGTTGTTTCATTTTAGAGAAACAAAAAACAAAAATCTGCTTGTTATAAGTTAGTTGGAGAGTACGGATCTCAAAGCAAGGCGGGAGGGTTGAGGATAAGAGGTTCCATGTAGCCTGAGCTACAAAGGAACTTTGTGTTAGGCTACTCATAGTGGTTAGTATCATGTACTTGAATCGTGTATACGATACTCCCTCCGTTTTTATTTAGTTCGCATATTAGCTTTGGTCAAAGTCAAGCTTTACAAACTTTGACCAAGTTTATAAACAAAAATATTAAGATATACAATAGGAAATCAACAACATTATATTTATTATTGAATGTACTTTCACATGGTATAGATTTATTATGATAAATGTCTATATTGTTTTCTATAAACTTGGTCAAACTTTACGAAGTTTGACTTCAGTCAACTCTAATATGCAGAGTAAATAAAAACGGAGGGAGTACTAGTGTATGATACTACCTCCATAGTGCATAGTATCATAGAGTAATATCATAGATGATCATATTTATTATCATGCATGACAAGTACTAGTGTATGATACTACCTCCATAGTGCATAGTATCATAGAGTAATATCATAGATGATCATATTTATTATCATGCATGACACTAAGTAGCATATCATTTAACATGATATGGTATCTACCTATGTTACTCAAATCCTTTTTTTTAATTGTCTGTCACATAAGCATGTTGCTAGTCCCAAGTTCATGATACCGGTTATGTTATCCCACTATGGCTAGCCTTAGCACTGACACCCTGGCCGCGGCGCCGCAGAACCCGGTGGCCAATGGGGCCGCGCCAGGTAGGCCGTTAACAGGTGGCATGGAGACTATAAATGGCAGAGCTCCTCAGCAAACAACAGGCACACAGACACATTCTCTTCTTCGTGTTAAGATTAGCGAAACGACTCCTTGGCGATCAATCGCGGGAGCGATTGATTCCGACCGCGCTCGGCGTTCCACCTATTCCATGCATAGTATAGTATGTAAAAAGGATACACACATACACGATGCAAATTACATTGAATAATGAAACTGCAAAAGTTTACTACAATTGATGTGTAGAAGAGGGAATTAATGGTTATTGGTACGTGTAAGAATACCCCAGCTCACATGATGAATTGGTCAGATCCGCCGATTTCTAGCCGCTGGATTAATTCCATTTCGGGCTTAAGATCTACCATCAGTTCTTCAACAATCTTCAGATTCCAGTAAAAAGAAACAATCTTTAGATTAGCTCTCGGCCAGTCGCCTTTGTTCCTGACTTCCTATATGCACTGAAAATACAAGAAGGGGAGATACATAAAGCTAGCAGACAGGCAGATCGAGCGCAGGTGTGAGGCGAGACAGTCGGCATAATATAGATAATCTTTAGCTCAGCAGAAACCAAATAGGTTATTCAGAAGTCACTAGAAGATGGGTGGATTGGAGAGCAAAAGGTATAGGTCACTCAATCGATTGTTCAAGTTTCAAAAGAAGAAATCGGTCTTATATATGCTTGTAGCTGGGATAGCTATAGGAATTAAAGATGGAGACAACATATTGCAAAGCAGCAGGATCATGATGCTAATTGAGCAATTGTTTGAGTCTTTCGAGCCAGCCGAATCGAGGAAACTTTCGAATGGAGCATCCAGATGCGAGTTGCACAAAGACGCACTAAAAACACCAAGAAATGAAATTGTATGCAATTAATTATAGTGAGGGGCAGTCTGTACTGTATTAGGGTCGGTGCCCCAACACAATATTAACAAGTGGCACACCATCTATCTCTGAAAGATGGTGAATGAGCTTTACTCCATATATGCCAGCCTAACAGGTAAAATAGCACATCAAGTCCAAGTACACAATGGCACACTGCACATATATAAAACTAGCATGGGAACAGACACCATCCCTGCTAATTCATAACAAGTGACAATATTCATAATACCACAACAAACAACACCACACACACATACTCACAACCATCATCGTTTATGTTTACAAATTACAATCACCCCATACCCGACAATTCATACCGTAATAAGGAACCACACATGCAGAATGAGCAAGCAGTGACACGAGCGCTCATATGAGCTCATGTGCTGAATGCCCACTCTGATTTATTTCACATTTGCTCGAGAGCTCTGAGCAAAGATGATCAAACAAAACCAAACCAAACCAAATCAAACTGGAAGCTGCACCGGCGCAGCAAGGCAACACAGATGTAGAGAGAAGAACACCACAAACCAATCAAGCGGGAAGCAGGGCAAGCAACGCACAGAGACACACGGCAGGAAAGCTTCTGTTACATAGGAGGTAGCACTGCATGCGTGATGATTGATCATTCATATTTCCTTGAAAGAAGCTCAAGATCGATTACCTGCAGCATACAAACCAGCAATGGTATGAATGATTAACCACACATACTACTTCAGTACTAGGCTAAATTTTTGTGTAGAAAAAAGAGAGTAATAATGAGGTTCAACAAAAAATCTTGCTAGCACAGTGTATGTATGTACTAAGGAACATACGTACAAGTGGAACTAGATGGAAAGCCCACCTGAGTACGGTGCCTCTGGGCAGTTGGGCCTTCTTGTAGTACAGCGAGTGACTCGGCTCATAGAGGGAAGGATGATGGTTCTCCTCCAAGCCGTCCCACTCCAGGTTGTCCCACCATTCCTTCTCGCAGTCCACCTTGGGTGGCTTGGTGTCACGTCCGACGGTAGGCAGACGCCTGAAGCTCCAGCAACCCCTGATCTTAATGGTCTCAAGTTTAGGCGTGGACATCCTGCGTCTACAGATGTGCTGCAGCATTGGGAGCTCGTGCAGGTGGATACGCCTCAGATTGGAGAATTTTAGTATTTTATCCTGCTCTTGAAGCTCAGGACTCAAAGGGAATACCTCCGCGAGATCACCACAATACACTATCTCAAGGGTTTCCAAACGGCTCAACACTGTCCAATCGCCTAGGCATAAGGGGAGTACATGTACGAGCATGGGGCAGTAGTCCAGGTGTAAGAACTTCAGGTTGAAAAAGTATGCTTCAACTGGCATGTCCCAGATGAAGCGTGCAGAGAGGAGTTGGGATGCCCAGAATGTCTCCAGATGATAAAAGGTGTATTCGCTGTACCGGGGAACAGTAAAGACTGTGTCTAACTTGGGGCACCTCTCCACCCGGCACCATCCTAGCTTATGCCATCCTTGTTCAGGCACGGAGATACTGGTGATGGAGGCGTTATCATACATGTGCATAGATGTAGCCCGACAATGTATACAGTAAGGAAATAATAATGCGTTAGTACTAGCACCTGAAGCATCCTCCAAAAGTTTGTTGTCCTCCATGAGCACCTTTATCATAACTGTATATTCAAGTTCACGAATGTAAATCTTGGGGCAGTCCCACACCATCAAATCTGCAACTGGGCCATTCTTCAGTACATCTTTGTACTTGGAGTCCATTATGGTACTTGTATGCGGTTGTACTTGCACTAGTTCGTAGCAGCTTGTTCCTTGGATGTTTGCTGCAGCACATATATCAATATGTAAGGATGACTCATCTAAAAAACTTCTGCCTGCAGGACAAAGAGACCTAAGGAGCCGAGTGTCCGTAACAGAAATCTGCCATCCACCCTTAAACATTTCTTCTTTCTGCTGGTGGAGGGATGGATCAGCTTGTGGATGTGCAAGTGATGCCTCCCCACCATAAGCTGATGTTGATGGTGAGGTTGTGTCAATGTGCACCACTTTCGGCCAGCTTTCTCGCCAACCATCTATCATACTCCTTGGCCACAATATTGCACGGAGCTTCTCAGAGTCTAGCAGGACGATCTGCTTGGGGCGTATTTCACTCCTCCAAGGTCGAAGATTTTCACTCTTGTGCATGAGAGTTCCAGCTCCTCGAGACCCCTCAATAATCCTTTCAACAACACGTTTGCCAATTCATTGCATCCCCTAAAAGAGATATTTTTTAGCCCATCACATCCATCAATAATGACGCTCTTAAGGCTACTGTTGCTTGTTGTCCCAGATAAGCATGTCATGCCTTGTGTGATGTGATTTCCCGAAAAATCAAGAAGCTCCATGCTTTCCATCCCTGAGAAGATGTTGTTGTTGAAGAAGCAGGTGGACTTTGTTACCCGGAGCTTGCGGACGGTACAAAGCCGTCCTCGCAAATGGCTCATGTCCCAGTTGTGAGTGTTAGGAATAAGCAACTTGTATTCCCATGAGGCCATAGGCCGATATATATACATGTACAGGTGTGGAACATATGCAGAAAACCCCTTATACAACGGGATAAATACAAAGGGGTACATGAGTTATATTATAACTCTAACACCCCCCCTCAAACTCATGGTGGATGAACAACACTGAGTTTAGAGAGGTAAAAGCCATGTTGTGCTCTAGTCTGGGCCTTCGTCAGAAATCCGCCAACCAGAACTTCGGAAGGCACATCTTGAAGAGCAATAACTGATCCTGCACACCAGCAGCACACATAGAAAGCATCAACACCAATATGCTTGGTGAGCTCATGCTTCACAGGATCGCGCAATGCTAATAGCACCTGTCTTTGTCGATAAGAGCAGAGTCGGTGTAGTGACGAAACACCAAAATCCTGAAGTAACCACCGTAACCAAGTCACCTCTGCCGTCAAAGAGCCATTGCTGCAACTCAGCCTCGACACTCGAGCGGAAACTGCAATCTGTTTCTTCGTCTTCCGTGCAATGAGAGAACCACCAAGAAAAACATAGTAAGCGAGAAAGTGAGCAGCGATCTGAAGGATCACTAGCCCACGTAGCATCCGAATAGGCTGAAGCTGTAAAGAATCGGGCGAGGAAAGAATAGACGGTGAGAGATCGTGCCCGAAGATATCGGAGAACACGAAGGAGATGACTATAGTGAACCGATGTGGGAGCAGAGACAAACTGACTCGAATATGAACCGGATAAGAGATGTCCGGACGAGTGACAGCTAGATAGACAAGACTGCCAACAAGAAGACGATAACGCGTCGGTCGGGGAGAGGATCACCATCGAGCACGGAGGTGAACATTGAGCTCCATAGGAGTCTCAACAATGCGCCGTCGATAAGAGCAGCACGAGCAAGAAGATCCTGGATATACTTTTCCGGGATATAAAATAGCCATCGAGGTAGAAGAGACTTCAATCCCAAGAAAGTAGCGAAGAGGTCCAAGATCAGACATAAGAAACTGCTCACTAAGACGGGCCTTTACAAAGGCAATATACTCGGAGTCATCCCCAGTGATGATCATGTCATCAACATAGAGAAGAAGAAGAGTCCGACCACGAGGAGAAAGATGAATAAACAACGCTGGATCATGATCACTTGCTGAAAAACCAGCGGCAGTGACTACAAAGGCAAAACGCTCAAACCAGGCGCGGGGGGCTTGCTTAAGGCCATATAGAGAGCGACGAAGACGACATACCATGCCATCAGGAACAGAATACCCAGGTGGTGGCTGCATGTACACCTCCTCACGCAGCTCACCATTAAGAAAGGCATTTTCTTAACATCAAGCTGAGATATAGACCAGTGGCGTGCAGAGGCAACAGCAAGAAGTGTACGAACAGTGGTCATATGGGCCACAGGAGCAAAAGTCTCGTCATAATCACGACCATGCTCCTGCTGAAAACCACGAGCCACAAGACGAGCTTTATGACGCTCAAGAGAACCATCGGAGCGAGTCTTAACCTTGTAGACCCACTTACAAGTGATGGGACGGACTCCGGGAGGAAGAGAAACAAGATCCCAAGTACCAGTGCGTTCAAGAGCAGCAATCTCCTCTGCCATCGCAAACTGCCATTCAGGATGAACAACAGCCTGACGATAAGAAGTCGGCTCAAGAACAGCAGCACCAACGGTGGGAAATCCAAAGCGATCAACAGGCGGACGAGGACGAGAATGCAAGCCATAAGTAGGCTGAGAGGAAGATGACGACACATCCACAGAGGCATCCACAGGTCGTGAACGACGAGTGTAATGCTGAGGAAAAGATGGAACAATAGAAGGAGGAATCACCAAGGTAGAATCAGGGGGAGGCGACGAAGAAGTCACCGGAGATGAAGGTGTAAAATCCGGGGACATGCTAGGCGAGGGGACGGGGAAGATGGTGGCTGCAAATCGGCTAGAGGTGGAGAAGCAGAGGGAGTGGAACGAAGAGGCACAGGCTCGACGGGGGTGATAGGTGAGTCAGGAAAAGTGAGGAAAGAGATATCCTCCACTGAAAAAATCGTGGAAGATGGGCATGGGTAGAAGGGACGAGACTCATCAAAAGTCACGTCTCGAGAGATACGCATCCGACGACCGATAGGATCCCAACGACGATAGCCCTTATGCTCATCATCAGTAGCCTAAGAAGACACACTCAACAGATGAGCGGTCAGTTTGTGCGTTCATGAGGGCAAGAAGAACATAGCAAACACAACCAAACAAGCGAAGCATCGAATAATCGGGAGAATGATCAAAAAGACGCTCGAAAGGAACACCACCCTGTAGAGCAGCGGAAGGTTGTATATTGATAAGATAGGTGGAGGTAGAGACGGCCTCAGCCCAAAAATGAGGCGGGAGAGAGGCAGCAATCATCAATGCACGAGCCGTCTCAAGAAGATGTCGATGCTTTCGCTCAGCCACACCATTCTGAGCATGAGCACCAGGACAAGAGAATTGAGAGAGAGTTCCTTGCTCAACAAGAACACCATGCAACAGCTTAGAGATATACTCGCCAGCGGAGTCAGCACGAAAAAACGAATGGGTGAAGAGAATTGAGTATGAACCATGGCAGCAAAACGCTTATAAATAGACAACACCTCACTACGAGAAGTCATGAAATAAAGCCATGTGTAACGGGAGAAATCATCTATGAAAATAATATAGTATTTATGACCACCTTTCGAAGCGAAAGGAGCCGGACCCCATACATCAGAATGGACTAAATCGAAAGGACGCTTAGACACTGACTCACTATGTGAATATGGTAACTGAATCTGCTTGCCAAGACGACAACCCTGACACTCTAAAGAGACATCTCCTGAGACAGACCCCAGAAGACCTCGACGAACTAAAGACGACAACCGAGAACCACACAGATGACCAAGTCGATGATGCCACTGCTTGAAGGAACCAGTAACGGAGGCGACTGAAGCGGAGGAACTGGCGATGGTGGTGGCAGCGGAAGGAACATGAAGCCAGTCCAACTCCCAAAGACCCTGAGAATCACGGCGGCGAGGGCCAGCCCCAACCAGAGTGTGCGTGCGACGGTCCTGGACAGAACAAGAGTCAACGTCAAGGATGACGCGACAACCAGAATCGATAAGTTGACCAGCGAAAACAGATTCATGGTAAGTCGAGGAACATGAGCAACATCAGGAACAGAATAAGAAGGAGTGAAAAGATTGCCTCTACTAGCAACAGAAAGTGGAGTACCATCAGCAGTGAAAACATGAGCAGGAGAATCCAGCGATCGAAGAGAGGACAAAGTGGAAGAATGAGAAGATATATGAAAAGAAGCTCCAGTCCGAACCCATGGGGATGTACCGACGTAGAGGGCGGTTGCTCGGTATGGAAGCATCAGTCACAGAACTAGCAGTACCCGTCGAGGAAGAACCTGAAGCCGCAAGCAGACGCTTAAGTCTCAGAATATCCTGCTCAGTCAAAGCAATGGCTGAAGCTGTCGAGGTAGATGACGAAGTCCCTAAAGATGATGATCGCGCCTTGCGCAGGTGTTTCCTCTTCGTGTAGCACTGGGACTCAATATGACCATCATTGTTGCAGTAGTCGCAATGTGGACGGGGGCGACCTGATCCTCCAGAAGGAGTGGGCAAGAGTGGCGGAGCACTCGAGCGAGAAGAGGTCGGTGCAGCAGGTGGCGTTGAAGAAGACCGAGTAGCAAGCACAGATGGAACCTCCAGCAAACCAGCACCACGTAAGCGAGTCTCCTCGGCACGAATCTCAGAAAGCGCCTCCATGAGAGAAATACGGCCACGAGCAAACAACTGAGCACGCCGGGGCTCAAACTCCTTACGGAGCCGAGACAGGAACTCGTAGACGCGATGAAACTCCAAATTGGCCTGGACAGCCTGGCAACAGGGGCAAGTACGACAACCAGCAGTGCGGAGAGAATCAAGTTGGCGCCAGATAGCAGAACTCTGTGCATAGAAATCATCAACAGTAGAGTCACCCTGCTGAAGAGCATGCTCCTGACGGACCACAGAGAGGTATAAGGCATCACCCTTGGGCTCATAGCGCTGACGAAGACTGGTCCACATCTGAAATACAGTAGGAAGGCCCAAAAACTCAGAAGCAAACCGAGGCAGAACACTAGCAGTGAGAACAGCTGGAGCACGTGCATCATCATCAAGCCACTGGGTGTAAACAGACAAAGCACCATGATACGTCTGAAGAGCCTCCTCATAAGCCAAAACCTGCTCATCATAAGCACGATCAGCAGCCTCATCAACAAGCTTAGCCGCATCCTTTGCGGCCTGATTAGCATTCGCAGGAAGAACCGATGGAGTCGGCGGAGTAGGGGCCACTGGAGGAACCGGACGTGGCGGACAGCAGACCTCGCCAGAAAGAACACCCCATAGGCGGATGCCATGCATATGAATGCGCATGAAGCCAACGAACTCGGTGTAGTTAGAGCCATCAAAAATCACCGGGCAACGAGGAACAGCAACATAGGCTGATCCATTAGACATTTTTTTTGGCGCAAACGGCGGTAACAGATCAGGAGTTGGGCCCTCGTGTCCGCAACCAGCAAGTCGATCGGTTGAGCGATTACTCGATTAAATCTGGCGGGAGGCGAACAAGCGGTTGAGCTGGCGATTTGGAGCGAGCGCCACGTGAAATCGGGGAGCCGCCGATCAATCGGGAGATAAAGGGGGTTAGGTCCGACTTGAGTGCGATCGGGAGCCGAGAGGAATCGATCGGGCGACCAGACCAAGCCCGCTGCGGGCGAAGCGATCGATCGGGAGAGGCCCGACCGTGGGGCGACGGCGACCAGATCGGAGAGGCCCAAGGCCCAATCAAGGCAGGACACAGCGATCGATCGCGATCAGATCGATCGGGAAACCGGCGGGCGAACGGAAGACGACGGCTCGACTCGATCTGGAGAAGCAGAGGAAAACCACGGGGCGAGGCAGGCAGATGAAACCCAGGGGCCGGAGTAGCGGATCAAAGGCACGAGTTGCAGCGTGCAAAAAATTTGACCTAGCTCTAATACCATGTTAGGAATAAGCAACTTGTATTCCCATGAGGCCATAGGCTGATATATATACATGTACAGGTGTGGAACATATGCAGAAAACCCCTTATACAATGGGATAAATATAAAGGGATACATGACTTATATTATAACTCTAACAGTGAGCACCCATCACGTTTAGCTCCCTGAGTTGGGTCATGAGATCCATCACCCTTTCTGACAAGATCTGATTACAATCCGTGTATCGCAGGTCAAGCACCCACAAGTTTTGGAAGCATGAACACGATCTAGCGGTGTTGTTGCTGTCCAGTTCATCCTTCTCTTTGTCTTCATCTGTGTGGTGATGATTTGTGGTAATTCTTGTTAGATCATCTTGGCAGTGCTCAAGCCACAGGAACCTCAAGCTATGGCAACAGAGGAATGGAGGCGATGAGAAATTGAAGGTGCACCATGAGAGCTTGAGCACGCGGAGCCCGTGCGAGTGTTGAAACATGTTTTCGAGAATAACACTGGAGCGGCTCTGTACAAATCCACAAGTTGCTGTTGAAATACAGTATGGCATACGCTCAGCTGACTTTGTCAGGTGAGAGGATAGCATTACTGTTGATTCATCATTACTAAGTCGGTTGTCATTGTTCAACAACCGTACCTCATGCTGTACAACATCACCAACTATCCATGCCTTGTCAATGTCTGTCAATGGGATGATCCCATCGCATACCCAATAATTACTGGTGTGTATAGCCCAGTCGTAGTCAACGATGTGAGAGCCGATGCAGCACTGTTTCAGCATATACAAGACACACTCAGCAGCAATCGCTGAATCTATGAAGATATGGCTATGCTTATTGCAGGAAAGTTGTGCAGCCTCATGGCGAACTAGATAAGACCAAAGCTCTTGCGGATCTCGCCCATATCTTGAAGCTGAAAGAAGAACATGTGTTGTTGTGCTCTTCACATTGTCTGTCATCTTGGGGTCAATCCGAAACCTCCCTCGGAAAGTCCACAGCATCTTGCTATTGGCATATCCATATAGAGAAAGACCAAAACTGAAAATATCAATCTCCTCATTGCCTCCATTATGCAGAATCACCAAGAATCTCTGATTCTGTGTTCTTTGATAGATCTCTCTGACAACCTGTGTTATCTCAGTTCGGGAGCCCTGATCTAACCCATTGAAATCATCCTCCTCATCTTGCTTGTCAAACATCTCCATCACCCAATTGGGAAGGTTCAGCTGCTCTGCTATTTCCCTCTGCATTGCTCTTCTGCTTTCCCACTTTGAGCAGTCAATGTGGATGATTTTCTGAAACTCCAGCCCTGCAGGCCTTGTCGACGTCTCATTTGATACTCCGAGGCGTTTGGCTATGGCTTGCAGGACAGCAGATGCCCCAAGACCATCCCAGCCATCAAAGTAGATGGCATTCTCTCTGCTACTTGTAGTGTCTTTCCCAAGTTCAAAGAGAATCCATTCGACGGCCACATCAATAGTGTCCGCCTTGATAACCTGCATATGTGTACAGGGAGGTGAGGTGAGAATCAGTCCAAACTTCAAACTTGGAACTCAGTACTAAAAAAGAACCGCTATAAGTTGACCCATGTATTGGGCTATTGGCAATATTCTGATGCATGACTAACTGTTTTTTAAACTCCATTAACTGAGCTGCAAAATAAACACATGCACGATCCAAATTAACTACGACCGTGCTGGCAGGCATAGACAAAACTTTACCCCAAAATCTATCGTGATTATCTATATTGCAAACTGCCCTTGAATGGATAGAAAATATATATAACACGCAGAATGGAATGAAAGGTGATTTGTAAGTGCTAAAGTACCTCTGTACGCATGATGAATTGATCGGGTCTGTCGGTCTCTAGCCTCTAGATGAAGTCATTTTCAGGCCCAAGATCGACCACTCAGCTCTTCAGCAATCTCCATACTAATATGTCGATCAGTTCCGGACTTCCCGTCTACATTGAGATACAAGTAGAAGCGATAAACAAATCTAGCTTACACAAATCTACAGAATCCAACAAGCAGATTTAGTACAGGTATCAGGTGAGCTAGTTACATACCTTGGTTAAGTGAAGAAATGCGACTATGTAGAGAATCTGCAGGTCGATAGCACCCAAGCAGATCGTTCATGTGCCACTACAAGCTGGCTTGATTGGAGAGCAAAAACAAGAAAAAACAGTTGTGCTACATGGCACGACAGGATAAACTTGTGAGGTGCTTCTTTCTTGTGCTTACACACACAAATGCCTTAGACAAACTAGAAGCAAGCGGGCTCTATTCCTTGCCTTCTCCTTTTCCGTATTCTCAATCCATGCCAGGATTGCCTTTTGCTTTAGCTAAAGATAGAAATCAGTTCTTTGCTTGCAGCTGGCTAGCTGCAGGATTTAAAGATAAAGATAAAAGATTGCAATGATGTCTGCTTTCTGTCCAATCTTCCTGCTGACTGAAAAACTTTTTGTGTCTCTCAAGCCATTCGGGTTGAGGAAACTCTGAAGTAGGGCAACCACATTTGGACTTCAACTTGCATTGCCGTTACAGTAAGGTAGGATGCTAATGGGGCAAATTGTACCCCTACTACTACGTTGCGGAATGTGGCTGACATATCTGTTTGCAGCTCTCGAGAAATTTGCGACACGGATTCATATAAGAGCTATGCTAGTGTACTACAAAGCGTCTATAAGAGACCCATTACAACAAGGCTTCCTGCTCTTTAATCTAGTGTGAGGTTGACATGATATGCTTAGCTCTCCTATATAAATCCAAAAATGCTTCACGCACTGCTAGAACCTTTATGCAAAATGCAAACTACGCGCACCAAAAAATGCAAACTGACGAAGAGCTAGATCCCGCAACATGACTTATGTTGCAAAACAAATCCCGCAACACGACCCATGTTGCAAAAACATTCTGCAACACAACCCATGTTGCAAAACAAATCCCGCAACACATCCTACGTTTGCAAAAATCCACAACATAACCTCTGTTGCAAATGTCTCTGCAACAAGACATCTGTTGCAGAGTAGAATTGTCAGATTCGACGGCTCGCTAGGCGGTGGATCAAAGATCCACCCGCCGACGCGTAGCAGCCCCCAAATTGCTACTTCTTTTCCACTCCCATTTTCTTCGTTGGGCAATGCTACGCGTCAGTCGGCGGATAGCATAAAAACATCAAGCGCCTCCAGGGTTGTCCGATTGACAAAAAAAATAGCCATCAGATCTTTTCCAAATGTGCATGTCATGAATTGCAACAAGTTGGTTATTGCGTTGTTCGCTCTGCAACCGAGGCTTCATTACAAAACCACCCGAACCATTGTTTTCTTTGTTTTTTGAGCTTAAAGCGTTATTTCCTTAAGTGTCATCTTTGCAACAAGGTCATGTTGTAGAAATTTATTTGCAACAAAGGTTGTGTTGCAAAATTATTAGTTTCCGTCTTTCATCTTTTTACAGCATAGATAATGTTGCGGGAGGACTTCTGCAACATGCGCGGAATTATTGCTTTCGTCTCAAGACCTCTGCAACAGGAGCCTTGTTGTGCTCGGTCTTCTGCAAAAAGATCCTTGTTACAAGACCTTTTGAATCATTTTTTCTCCGTCTCGCAACAAGGAGTGCCTTTTGTAACAAAGAGGCTTGTTGTCTCTAAACACGAGGCCACCGGCAACAAGGACCTCCGGCCGAGCTCGCTCCATGTCGGAGGTGGGGGGATGCGAGCCCGTGTTAACCAGGGATGGCTGTGTCGTGGTCCCAGCCACGTCTTGGCTCGCCGGACATGGCTCTTCCCTGCCAGCATCGGGACAGCTTCGACGACGACCGCTCGGGCAGGTTGTGGTGGTGGAATCCCCCACTGCATCTGATAACCACGCCGCACCACGCCGTGCTTTCACTCTGGCGGGCATCCGCGCAACACTCCACGGCCCAACATCACCTCATGATTTGGGAGAAGGTGGGCGTACGGGAGAGGAAGAATGCGAGAATGAGATAAGGGTCGTGAGGTGTGTGGCTAAAAAGGGGATGTGGCCGCCAGCGGTGTGCTCACTCCGCACTGCAAGATCAAGAGGATCTGACGAGCCGGAGGCGATCGGCACAAGTGAGTTATCAGTCAATTGAACAGAATCATTTCCTCAAGAAAAAAGCAAGCAGAATTCTTTGAGAACCTTCAGAACTCCGAGAACGTTCAATAGGCTCCCATCCAAATTGTCATCATCTTTCAGATCAGAACAGACAGAACACATGGATATAAGTAGCGCTAGTGATATCGTTAATCTATAACCAAACCGTTGTGCACACCACACACACAAAACCATCACTATCATCACCACCGTTCATGTTGCAAATTAGAGATTACAATCAGTTGATTATTCAAACCACAACAAACAACTCCACACACACAATAATCACCATCATCATTCAAGCTTACATATTACAGCACCCACACAAAGAAGGAGCTCATGCTGCATCAGCCGAATGCCCACTCTGACTTATTTTCTCATTTGCTCTAAAGCAACCAGATGAACAGTGCTTTGATGGACCGAGCAAGGATGGCCAAACCAAACCAAACCAAATCAAATGAAATGAAACGCAAAGGCGTCCATGCACCAAGGCAATGCCGATGTAGAGAACACCACAAACCAATCAAGCAGGAAGCAGAGCAAGCAACATACACGCGGCAGGAAAGCTTCAGTTATGTAGGTCTGCATGATGACGTACATGCATTCAGGTTGGACGAGCTCGAAGATCAATTCACATGAGGGGTGAATTACCTGCAGCATGGTAAACGAACATTGGTAGGGACAATTAAACAGATATACTTTCATTGGATACAGTGGTAAGTTGGTTTTGTTCTAGAAAAGAGAAGCTAGTGATTTGTTCAGCACAAAATTAAGTTTGTTTGCAGAGTAGGAGAGACAGAGTTATATGTGTGTAGCTCACCTGAGTATGGTGCCTCTGGGCAGCTCGGCCTTGTAGTACAGCGAGTGGCTTGGCTCGTAGAGGGATGGGTGATGGTAATTATTCAACCCGTCCCACTCAAGGTTATCCCACCAGTCCTTCTCGCAGTCCACCTTGGGTGGCTTGGTGTCGCGGCCGACGGACGGCAGACGCCTAAGGCTCCAACAGCCTCGGATCTTGGCGGTCTCGAGTATAGGCGCCCACATCCTGTACCCATAGATGTGCTGCAGCTTGGGGACCTCATGCAGGTGGATGCTCCTCAGATAGGGAAATTCTATAACTGTATCCTGTTTCGGGGGCCCAGGGGCCAAAGGGAAGACCTCCCTTAGATCATCACAGTACACTATCTCGAGGGTCTGCAAATAACTACAGAAGAACCTCCCTGGATTTCTGCTGGCCAAGGTGAACACGTGTAAGAGCCTGGGACAGCAGTCCAGGTGCAAGAACTCCAGACTACAAAAGGTGAGAGTTGACGTAGTAAAGGTCTGGGCCGTCAGAAGCTGGGACAACCATAATGTCTCCAGACGCCTAAAGCTGGACGCACCATTGCCCTGCCGAATATTGAAGACCGTGTGTAGCTTGGGGCACCTCTCGACTCGGCACCATCTTAGACTCTGCCATCCTGATCCGTCGGGAGGTGGAGGGATATTGGTGATGGACAAGTTATCATAGACATGCACAGATGTACTCTGCTTGCATATAAAACCAGGCAATAATAAAGCACTAGTGCTAGCACTTGGGGCATCCTCCAAAAGTTTGTTGCCCTGTCCATGAATGATCTTTATCATACATGTCTTTGGTTCGTCCCAAAAAAGAAATATCTTAGGGCAGTCCCACATCACCTTCACTCCAACTGGGCCACCATCCTTCAAGACATATCCATACATGGAGTCCACCATAGTCCTTGTGTGCGGTTGGACTTGCAGTAGTTTGTTGCTGCTTGTTCCTTGGATGTTGCAACCACCAACAGTAGCTGCAGAACAGATATCAATATGTACCGATGTGGCCCTTAAAAACTCTCTTACAGGAGAAAGCGACCTCAGGAGCCTTGTATCCATAAGAGAAATCCGCCATCCACCGTTAAACTTCTCGTCTTTTTGCTGTTGGAGGGCTTGATCGCTATGAGGATGTGCATGTGATGCTTCACCTCCGTCAGTTGATGCTGATATTGAGGTGGTGTCAAGATGCAGCAAACCAGACCACCCTTCCCCTTCAAATGTCTTAGGCCACAATACTGCACGGAGCTTCCCGCAGCCTAGCAGGATGATCCGCTTGGGGAGCGAGGTGGCTACCACTTCCCTGAAGTTGAGTGTTTTCACTCCTGTGCCTGAGAGGTCCAGCTCTTCAAGACTCCCCAACGATCCTTTCAAGATTATGTTCTTCAATTCTTTGCAGTTCCTAAAAGAGATGATTTTTAACTCATCATCGGCGCCAATAATGACAGTCTCAAGGTTAATGTTGCTTGCTGAGCCAGATAAGCTTCTCGTGTAACCACCAACCATATTCCCTGTAAAATCAAGAAGCTCCATGCTTCCCATATCTGAGAACACATTGGTGTCGGACCGGCAGGTGGACTTTGTTAACCGGAGCTTGCGAATGTTACGCAGTCGTCCTTGTAAATGGCTAAAGTCCCAGTTTTTGGCTCCCATCACGTTTAGCTCCCTGAGTTGGGTCATGAGATCCATCACCTGTGCGGACAGGATCAGATTCAAATCTGTGTAGCGCAGGTCAAGCACCCATAAGCTTTGGAAGCATGCCAACAACCTTGCAGTGTCCTCCTCTTCCAAGTGCGCCCCATATCTCTTTCCTAGGTTTTGACAGTGGTCAAGCCATAAAAATCTAAGGCCGTGGCAGCAGAGAAATGGAGGTGATGAAAAGCTGAAGCTACACCTTGAGAGTTTTATCACGCCAAGCTTGTCAAAATGCTGGAACGTTCTGCTAGGAACGACTCCATCAGGGACCAGCACAAATCCATAAGCTGGTGATGCCCAGTGTGTACGCCTTTTCGGCATACCATAGAAAGCGAGAGGGAAATTCATTGTCGCGGTAGTCCATATTCCATCGGATATCACCTTGCAGTCTCTCACCAACTTGCCATGCTTCAGCAATGTCTGTGTCTTTCTGTATGATTCCATCACATATCCAATAGTTGCATGCATGGGTAGCCAAATCATACTCGCTGTCGACATAATGGCGGCTGGTGGTGCAATGTAGTGTCAACATATACAAGAAGCACTTAACAAGTATTGCAGCATCAACGCTATTCTCGTATGCAACTAGTGTAGCCTCTTCACGCAGTAGATAGTACCAGTGATCTTGTGGATTTTTCTCATAGCATGAAGCTGAGAGAAGAACATCTGTTGTATCCTTCTTCATGGCCTTGTCTTTCATATTGGGGTCCATCCGAAACCTCCCTTGGAAGGTCCATATCACCTTGTTGGTCAAATATTCATATACAGGAAGACCAAGGCTAGATATGTCAATCTCCTCGTTGCTTCCATTGTGAAGAACCAGCAAAAACCTGCTGCCCTGTATGCTCCTCTGGATCTCTATTGCGACCTCTGCTATCCCAGCCCGAGATTGCTGATCAGTAATACCATTGAAATCCTCCTCCTCTTCTTGCTTGTCAAACATCTGCATCACCTGATTGGGAAGCTTCAGCTGCTCTGCGATTTCCCTCTGAACTGCTCTTGTGCTCTCCCACTTAGAGCAGTCGATGTGGATGACTTGCTCAAACTGCAGTCCCCATTGCCATTTCTTTTCATTTGATGCGAGCTGTTGGGCTACGGCTTGCACGACCGCAGATGCCCCCAGCCCGTCCCAGCCATCAAAGTATATGACATTTTCTTTTCCTCTAGGATACTTGAGTTCATCGAGAATTCCTTCAACAGCCTCATCAATGGTGTTTGCCTTGATAACCTGCATGCATATGTGAAGCGGTGAGGACGGTGGCCACCAGTGCAAAGTAGCTACATACATAGTAGCAGTACTCCCTCCATTCCAAAATATAGTGCGCCCGCGCTTCTCGAGGTCCAACTTTGACCATAAATTTAACCAATGAGACCGACTGCGGCGGGAGAAAAAATTATATAGTTGAAAACTTCTTTTGAATACGAATTCGCTGGTATAACTTTTGCTCCCGCCGCAGTCGGTCTCATTGGTTAAATTTATGGTCAAAGTTGAAGCACGGGAATAGAGGAAGCACTATATTTTGGAACGGAGGGAGTAGTATATATATGAAACAATATGTGATGGGCAAGGTTACGCAAGCGTGATGCAATTAATGAACAGAACTCCTGAGATATAGAACACTTTACAACAAAAGATTTACCACAATCGATGCACCCACGAGGGTAAATAACCCAAATATTTTGTAAACTAGCTCGAACGGGATAAGAAAGATAACATGCACAAGTGAACGAAAAGTGATGGTACATGTAAACATACTTCTGTACGCATGATGAATTGGCAAGATACTGCAATCTCTACCCTCTAGATAAATTCCATTTCCAGGTCATCATTGATCAGTCAGCTCACTAGAAGTCTCCAGCTGAATTCCTCGAGCTCGATTGATTCCTGTATACAAATGCAATGATATGCAAGCAAGATTAATAAAATAAAGCTCAATGACCTAAAGGAGAGCATGCAAAAAATATAATTCTCTTGCTTCCACAAAATTTCAAAAAAATCGCACGTGTATGTCATAGAATACTGTGTGCAGCTGTTAAGTTTCATACAAATTTTTATATTTTTATGTGCAAAAAATAACAAAATTAGAGCACATAAATGTGCTTTTTAGCCTCTCATGATTGCTATTTTAGTTTGGACTGCATGTGAGATTTCACAAAAACTTTGCAAATACATAGGTTACTGTAATATCTACATGTGATTGTTAATGGAATTTTTTGAATCTTCGAAACTCACTTCTATTCTTTCAAAGTAAAGAGAGCACATTTGCTCAAGGGTAGAAAATCTATGTCCTGATAAAACTAGCATACATAGATACGAAGAAGCAGACAGGCTGATTGAATACAGGTGTAAGCTGAGCTTTACATACCTTGGTTATATTGAATAACTGGTACTATGCAGACTTGCAGAGAGTATGTAGCTAGGTAAAGACAGGGGCAACTAGAAGCTGGCTAGACTGGAGAGCGAAATCTGGACACACAACATGCTTCGACGGGGTCCTTGTGGTTACACACAAATGCCTTGGCTAGACAGAATAAAAGCAAGCAGTACTATTCCTTACCTTTTGCTTTGCCTTTTGTCTTTCCTTGAGGACTATCTTTTGCTTTCACTAAAGACAGAAATCAATTCTCTGCTTGTAGCTAGCTTAGCTGCAAGATTTAAAGATAAAGATTTCAAGGCCTGACCGGCCATTGTTTGATCTCGCTGCTAGCTAATCAAACAACTTTTGTGTAACTTGCATTGAAAAGAATGTGGTGCAAGTTAGATTCAAGGGTGCGGCTAATATCACTAATCCTATTTTACTATTTATAGCTTCATCTGCTACACAGATTCCTATACAAGTACTACTCACAAGGATTGCAGTTTTCTATTTGAATGTAATGTGAGAGGCTGAAATGCTTACTTAACTTTGCTACATAATAAATCAGAAAATGCTTCATACACTGCTACAAACTTTTAAGAAAGTTACCTGCATATAATATTGACACTATCAAGAACTGTCAAGGCACACTCGAAATGTACTAAATATCGACACACAATTTTTGCACCCTTCACTGCATCTGTCGATATGGTCAGAAATATCACATTGTCAAGCTAAAACATAAGTAGCCTATTGTACAGAAATGTTGTAAAGCAAAAAAGCTACATGCTGCGAAGAAATATTTGGGCTGCTTCATGCTTATCAGTGTGCACAAATACCATAGAACGCAGAATAAAACAAGAGGCAGTATCCTTACCTTTTGCTTTCGTTTTTCTCTCGCATTGGGATGATTACCTTACGCTTTGCTAAAGACGGAAATCAATCCTTTGCTTGTGTCCAGCTACAAGCAGGGTTGAAAGATAAAGATAAATGATTGCAAGACTGTCCCTTTACTATTGGATCCTCCTGCTAATTGAGCAACTTTTGTGTCTTTCAGGCCACCTGCCTGTCAAGTAGAGCATCCAGCTTTGGGTGTTAGATTGCATTGCAATTCAGTGAAGTAGGATTCATTGGGGGCAAAATGTACTACCAGTTATGTTGCGGAATGTGGCTCATATCTCTAGTGTACTATGTATAGCTTGGATAGATGTGCTGCGCGGATTCCTATATGTGCCCTATAATCACAAAATTTTCTGCTCTCTTTCCCTTTGGAGGTGATGTGAGGCTGACTTGCTTAACTTTACGATAAAATCAGAAAATGCTTCACACACCGCTAGAAACATCATATGGAAAGTACATGCAACTAAAAATGGTGACCCCTCGCACTCAAGCACTCGAACCTGCTATGGAATCTTCATGTGCACCATTTATCCTTGCTCAAAATCATCCAACCAAATTTACTACATATAGTAATACCCACTTTATCCTGCAAGAGAGAAATTAGTATAGTACATCAGTAAAGTAGAGCAAAAGTACAAAAACAGCAGGACCTGAATTTCTTTTAAGGTTGCATTATATAGTTAAGCAGCTTACGGTGTAAATAATTGCTTTCTTAGAGGCTGGGGCGGGGCAAAGTATGAAAACTGACCTGATGCGGAAAGTGTGTAAGACTAAACTATGCACAATGGAAACACACCTTTGCTAACTTTTTTTTTATCTAGAATGGAATAGTTAAGATAAGCAAAACAATTAGATTATGATCTTGACAAATATAAGCACATGTGCATTATCTTGACAAATATCTAGAATTGTCAAGCCACTCTGAACTGCACTGAATATCGAAACACAATCTTTGCACCTTTCATTACATTCAGTCATATACGGTCACAAATATTACATGGCCAAGCAAGAACATTTAAGTTTGTCAAACATGGTTAAGGAAGTGCTACAAAATCTAGCAATTTACTATATGTACTCGGAAATATTACATGGTTAGGAGTATGAGCTGTATCAGGCCTCCACTAAAACCATCAAACAAAATTCCATAATCAGGTCTAGCAAGGAACATTTTGGTCACCTACATAAAGCTGTACTGTTGTGTGCTTACTCTCACTGTAAGTTCTTAATTTGAATAGGGCAAAAGCGAATCACTATTGCGGCCAAAATGTTACCAATACAACCTCACTCCGGCGGCATGCAGAATCGAAATTCCTACTTACCGGAGTGCCAGTGTGGAGGCAAGTGGTCCGGTGGCGCAGCCCAAGAATAGCTCTGAAAGCCATAACCAGTTATCGGAAACAGCACTCATCGAGCCCAAGTAGAATTACACGTGCAATGAAAGAATGTTAAAAATAACCTCCTCGGAAGCAACAGCATCCCAACCTATCCACAATTCTCTATGCACTGCTCCATTCACAAGTTGAAGAAATAACAAACCTTCAGGAGCACTTGTCTTGAGTAAATAATTTAGTTAACACCAATACTTGATATGAATACTGCCACCAAAATCATCATCTTCCGGATCAGAACAGAAATAAAACATGGATAAAAGTACCTCTGGGTCTCAGAAAGCCTGTATCATGACTTCGGAAGATGATGATCTCGGTGGCAGATAAGTGAACCTAGCAATGGATTTATGATCAAACTGAAACTGTTGCACACTATATTTTGTTTACAAAAAATTACAGTCAGTCCATAACTGATTGTTGACTACCAGAATAGATTATACTGTATTCTAGATGCACATTATATTATATATGTAGGAACTGAATAAATATGTTGCTGTGATCTCATTGTCGAGAGTTTCACTTAGCTTCACTGCACAGTGCAGCTAAGCTAGCTAGCTGTGTCTGTGTTCTACAAACAAGCTCTGCATGCCCATGCTTCACTTGCCACCTTGTGGTCTAGTGGCATGCAAGATTTACAATTTGGTACACTACCACCAAACTAGATACTAAGCAATTTCTGCTAGTACAGCCAAACTGCTTGTACCCAACAAAGACCATCTACGCCAACGGATGTGCCTCTTCAACAACAACACCAGCGCCGGGTCACCACCACCAGCCTCATCATCCATGAGATGGACTCCTACAACCAAGCCAACTTGGCTTCACTGTGAAGAAAAATGGAAACATCACTTTCTTTATTTTATAGCATATAGTATATGTGCAGTATCCCTTCTGAATTTTTGCTTCACTTTTCCTATCTTTTATTTTTCTTTTCCATCTTAGTTATCTCTATTCATTCACCCAAAAAAAATAGTTATCTCTATTCATTGTCAAGGCCTTTCAGTAAGTTGTAATAGCCAGTGGAAGATGTCGTTACAAAGCTAGAGTTGTACATCACACCAGTCCAATTTCGACAGAGAATTTTTACTTCCAAATTTTCAGTTGGTCAATACTGTCTCAAAGCTAACAACAATTGCAGGAGGACAGTACCAATGTGACCATAAAATGCACAAGAAATACATATGATTCTTCACACATCGGATAACACTTTGCGCTGTTATATATATCAGGTATCTAAAATACACTCACCAGGCCATGTTTGGGGTTCTTGGGCATGCAGCCAGTGACTTCGCAATTCCTGATATTCAAATTGCAGTATAACTGTTCTTCAGGGCATTTCTCGATAAGTTATTCCCAATGCTTGCTGCAGCTTGTTCTCTTGTTCTCCAAAGAGCTAATGGTGACAAAACTGCAATGATCTTGTCCAAGCAGAACTGCTAGAAATATACCCTTTACATGACTCACATTGCCATCAACTACCCATATGGCAACCAGGCACTAAACTTCAACAAGGGTTGGTTCAGGCATCACATTGGCATCCTCGACGGGGGTGATAGGTGAGTCAGGAAAAGTGAGGAAAGAGATATCCTCCACTGAAAAAATCGTGGAAGATGGGCATGGGTAGAAGGGACGAGACTCATCAAAAGTCACGTCTCGAGAGATACGCATCCGACGACCGATAGGATCCCAACGACGATAGCCCTTATGCTCATCACTGTAGCCTAAGAAGACACACTCAACAGACTGAGCGGTCAGTTTGGTGCGTTCGCGAGGGGCAAGAAGAACATAGCAAACACAACCAAACAAGCGAAGCATCGAATAATCGGGAGAATGATCAAAAAGACGCTCGAAAGGAACACCACCCTGTAGAGCAGCGGAAGGTTGTATATTGATAAGATAGGTGGAGGTAGAGACGGCCTCAGCCCAAAAATGAGGCGGGAGAGAGGCAGCAATCATCAATGCACGAGCCGTCTCAAGAAGATGTCGATGCTTTCGCTCAGCCACACCATTCTGAGCATGAGCACCAGGACAAGAGAATTGAGAGAGAGAGTTCCTTGCTCAACAAGAACACCACGCAACAGCTTAGAGATATACTCGCCAGCGGAGTCAGCACGAAAAAACGAATGGGTGAAGAGAACTGAGTATGAACCATGGCAGCAAAACGCTTATAAATAGACAACACCTCACTACGAGAAGTCATGAAATAAAGCCATGTGTAACGGGAGAAATCATCTATGAAAATAATATAGTATTTATGACCACCTTTCGAAGCGAAAGGAGCCGGACCCCATACATCAGAATGGACTAAATCGAAAGGACGCTAGACACCGACTCACTATGTGAATATGGTAATGAATCTGCTTGCCAAGACGACAACCCTGACACTCTAAAGAGACATCTCCTGAGACAGACCCCAGAAGACCTCGACGAACTAAAGACGACAACCGAGAACCACACAGATGACCAAGTCGATGATGCCACTGCTTGAAGGAACCAGTAACGGAGGCGACGGAAGCGGAGGAACTGGCGATGGTGGTGGCAGCAGAAGGAACATGAAGCCAGTCCAACTCCCAAAGACCCTGAGAATCACGGCGGCGAGGGCCAGCCCCAACCAGAGTGTGCGTGCAACGGTCCTGGACAGAACAAGAGTCAACGTCAAGGATGACGCAACAACCAGAATCAGTAAGTTGACCAGCAGAAAACAGATTCATGGTAAGTCGAGGAACATGAGCAACATCAGGAACAGAATAAGAAGGAGTGAAAAGATTGCCTCTACTAGCAACAGAAAGTGGAGTACCATCAGCAGTGAAAACATGAGCAGGAGAATCCAGCGATCGAAGAGAGGACAAAGTGGAAGAATGAGAAGATATATGAAAAGAAGCTCCAGAGTCCAGAACCCATGGGGATGTACCTGACTGTGTAGAGGGCGGTTGCTCGTATGGAAGCATCATCACGAACTAGCGAGACCGTCGAGGAAGAACACGAAGCCGCAGCGCACGCTTAAGTCTCGTAATATCCTGCTCGACCAAAGCAATGGCTGAAGCTGCCGAGGTAGATGACGAAGTCCACGAAGATGATGATCGCGCCTTGCGCAGTGTTTCCTCTTCGTAGCACTGGACTCAATATGACCATCATTGTTGCAGAGTCGCAATGTGGACGGGCGACCTGATCCTCCGTAAGGAGTGGGCAAGAGTGGCGGAGCACTCGAGCGAGAAGAGGTCGGTGCAGCAGGTGGCGTTGAAGAAGACCGAGTAGCAAGCACAGATGGAACCTCCAGCAAACCAGCACCACGTAAGCGAGTCTCCTCGGCACGAATCTCGAAAGCGCCCATGAGAGAAATACGCCACGAGCAAACAACTCGAGCACGCTGGGCTCAAACTCCTTCGGAGCCGAGACAGAACTCGTGAGGCGATGAAACTCCAAATTGGCTCGACAGCCGGCAGCAGGGGCAAATCGACAACCAGCGGTCGCGGAGAGAATCAAGTTGGCGCCAGATAGCGTAACTCGTGTATAGAAATCATCAACAGAGAGTCACCTGCTGAAGAGCATGCTCTGACGGACCACGAGAGGTATAAGGCATCACCCTTGGGCTCATAGCGCCGACGAAGACTGGTCCACATCTGAAATACGAGGGAAGGCCCAAAACTCGAAGCAAACCGAGGCGTAACACTAGCGGTGAGAACAGCCGAGCACGTGCATCATCATCAAGCCACCGGTGTAAACAGACAAAGCACCATGATACGCCCAAGAGCCTCCTCATAAGCCAAAACCTGCTCATCATAAGCACGATCAGCAGCCTCATCAACAAGCTTAGCCGCATCCTTTGCGGCCTGATTAGCATTCGCAGGAAGAACCGATGGAGTCGGCGGAGTAGGGGCCACTGGAGGAACCGGACGTGGCGGACAGCAGACCTCGCCAGAAAGAACACCCCATAGGCGGATGCCATGCATATGAATGCGCATGAAGCCAACGAACTCGGTGTAGTTAGAGCCATCAAAAATCACCGGGCAACGAGGAACAGCAACATAGGCTGATCCATTAGACATTTTTTTTGGCGCAAACGGCGGTAACAGATCAGGAGTTGGGCCCCTGTGTCCGGCAACCAGCAAGTCGATCGGCTGGAGCAGTGCCTGATTCGTCCTGAAGCAGGAGGCGAACAAGCGGCTGGAGCTGGCGATTTGGAGCAGGGCGTCACGTGAAATCAGGGGGAGCCGCCGATCCAATCGGGAGATAAAGGGGGGGTTAGGTCCGACTTCGAGTGCGATCGGGAGCCGAGAGGGAATCGATCGAAGCGACCAGACCGAAGCCCGGCTGCGGGGCGAGCGATCGATCGGGAGAGGCCCGACTGTGGGGCGACGGCGACCAGATCGGGAGAGGCCCAAGGCCCAACTGCGGGGCAGGACACAGCGATCAGATCGCGATCAGATCGATCGGGAAACCGGCGGGCGAACGGAAGACGACGGCTCGACTCGATCTGGAGAAGCAGAGGAAAACCACGGGGCGAGGCAGGCAGATGAAACCCAGGGGCCGGAGTAGCGGATCAAAGGCACGAGTTGCAGCGTGCAAAAAATTTGACCTAGCTCTAATACCATGTTAGGAATAAGCAACTTGTATTCCCATGAGGCCATAGGCCGATATATATACATGTACAGTGTGGAACATATGCAGAAAACCCTTATACAATGGGATAAATATAAAGGGATACATGACTTATATTATAACTCTAACGGTGAGCACCCATCACGCTTAGCTCCTGAGTTGGGTCATGAGATCCATCACCCTTTCGACAAGATCTGATTACAATCCGTGTATCGCAGGTCAAGCACCCACAAGTTTTGGAAGCATGAACACGATCTAGCGGTGTTGTTGCTGTCCAGCCATCCTTCTCTTTGTCTTCATCTGTGGTGATGATTTGTGGTAATTCTTGTTAGATCATCTTGGCAGTGCTCAAGCCACGGAACCTCAAGCTATGGCAACAGAGGAATGGAGGCGATGAGAAATTGAAGGTGCACCATGAGAGCTTGAGCACGCGGAGCCCGTGCGAGTGTTGAAACATGTTTTCGAGAATAACACCGAGCGGCTCTGTACAAATCCACAAGTTGTTGTTGAAATACAAGATGGCATACGCCACCTGACTTTGTCGGTGAGAGGATAGCATTATCGTTGATTCATCATTACTAAGTCGGTTGTCATTGTTCAACAACCGCACCTCATGCTGTACAACATCACCAACTATCCATGCCTTGTCAATGTCTCATCAATGGGATGATCCCATCGATACCCAATAATTACTGGTGTGTATAGCCCAACGTAGTCAACGATGTGAGAGCCGATGCAGCACTGTTTCAGCATATACAAGACACACTCAGCAGCAATCGCTGAATCTATGAAGATATGGCTATGCTTATTGCAGGAAAGTTGTGCAGCCTCATGGCGAACTAGATAAGACCAAAGCTCTTGCGGATCTCGCCCATATCTTGAAGCTGAAAGAAGAACATGTGTTGTTGTGCTCTTCACATTGTCTGTCATCTTGGGGTCAATCCAAACCTCCTCGGAAAGTCCACAGATCTTGCTATTGGCATATCCATATAGAGAAAGACCAAAACTGAAAATATCAATCTCCTCATTGCCTCCATTATGCAGAATCACCAAGAATCTCTGATTCTGTGTTCTTTGATAGATCTCTCTGACAACCTGTGTTATCTCAGTTCGGGAGCCCTGATCTAACCCATTGAAATCATCCTCCTCATCTTGCTTGTCAAACATCTCCATCACCCAATTGGGAAGGTTCAGCTGCTCTGCTATTTCCCTCTGCATTGCTCTTCTGCTTTCCCACTTTGAGCAGTCAATGTGGATGATTTTCTGAAACTCCAGCCCTGCAGGCCTTGTCGACGTCTCATTTGATACTCCGAGGCGTTTGGCTATGGCTTGCAGGACAGCAGATGCCCCAAGACCATCCCAGCCATCAAAGTAGATGGCATTCTCTCTGCTACTTGTAGTGTCTTTCCCAAGTTCAAAGAGAATCCATTCGACGGCCACATCAATAGTGTCCGCCTTGATAACCTGCATATGTGTACAGGAGGTGAGGTGAGAATCAGTCCAAACTTCAAACTTGGAACTCAGTACTAAAAAAGAACCGCTATAAGTTGACCCATGTATTGGGCTATTGGCAATATTCTGATGCATGACTAACTGTTTTTTAAACTCCATTAACTGAGCTGCAAAATAAACACATGCACGATCCAAATTAACTACGACCGTGCTGGCAGGCATAGACAAAACTTTACCCCAAAATCTATCGTGATTATCTATATTGCAAACTGCCCTTGAATGGATAGAAAATATATATAACACGCAGAATGGAATGAAAGGTGATTTGTAAGTGCTAAAGTACCTCAGACGCATGATGAATTGATCGGGTCTGCCGGTCTCTAGCCTCTAGATGAAGTCATTTTCAGGCCCAAGATCGACCACTCAGCTCTTCAAAGAATCTCCATACTAATATGTCGATCAGTTCCGGACTTCCGTCTACATTGAGATACAAGTAGAAGCGATAAACAAATCTAGCTTACACAAATCTACAGAATCCAACAAGCAGATTTAGTACAGGTATCGTGAGCTAGTTACATACCTTGGTTAAGTGAAGAAATGCGACTATGTAGAGAATCTGCAGGTCGATAGCACCCAAGCAGATCGCTCATGTGCCACTACAAGCTGGCTTGATTGGAGAGCAAAACAAGAAAAACAGTTGTGCTACATGGCACGACAGGATAAACTTGTGAGGTGCTTCTTTCTTGTGCTTACACACACAAATGCCTTAGACAAACTAGAAGCAAGCGGGCTCTATTCCTTGCCTTCTCCTTTTCCGTATTCTCAATCCATGCCAGGATTGCCTTTTGCTTTAGCTAAAGATAGAAATCAGTTCTTTGCTTGCAGCTGGCTAGCTGCAGGATTTAAAGATAAAGATAAAAGATTGCAATGATGTCTGCTTTCATCCAATCTTCCTGCCGACCGAAAAACTTTTGTGTCTCTCAAGCCATTCGGGTTGAGGAAACTCTGAAGTAGGGCAACCACATTTGGACTTCAACTTGCATTGCCGTTACAGTAAGGTAGGATGCTAATGGGGCAAATTGTACCCCTACTACTACGTTGCGGAATGTGGCTGACATATCTGTTTGCAGCTCTCGAGAAATTTGCGACACGGATTCATATAAGAGCTATGCTAGTGTACTACAAAGCGTCTATAAGAGACCCATTACAACAAGGCTTCCTGCTCTTTAATCTAGTGTGAGGTTGACATGATATGCTTAGCTCTCCTATATAAATCCAAAAATGCTTCACGCACTGCTAGAACCTTTATGCAAAATGCAAACTACGTGCACCAAAAAATGCAAACTGACGAAGAGCTAGATCCCGCAACATGACTTATGTTGCAAAACAAATCCCGCAACACGACCCATGTTGCAAAAACATTCTGCAACACAACCCATGTTGCAAAACAAATCCCACAACACATCCTACGTTTGCAAAAAAACCACAACATAACCTCTGTTGCAAATGTCTCTGCAACAAGACATCTGTTGCAGAGTAGAATTGTCAGATTCGACGGCTCGCTAGGCGGTGGATCAAAGATCCACCCGCCGACGCGTAGCAGCCCCCAAATTGCTACTTCTTTTCCACTCCCATTTTCTTCGTTGGGCAATGCTACGCGTCAGTCGGCGGATAGCATAAAAACATCAAGCGCCTCCAGGGTTGTCCGATTGACAAAAAAAATAGCCATCAGATCTTTTCCAAATGTGCATGTCATGAATTGCAACAAGTTGGTTATTGCGTTGTTCGCTCTGCAACCGAGGCTTCATTACAAAACCACCCGAACCATTGTTTTCTTTGTTTTTTGAGCATAAAGCGTTATTTCCTTAAGTGTCATCTTTGCAACAAGGTCATGTTGTAGAAATTTATTTGCAACAGAGGTTGTGTTGCAAAATTATTAGTTTCCGTCTTTCATCTTTTTACAGCATAGATAATGTTGCGGGAGGACTTCTGCAACATGCGCGGAATTATTGCTTTCGTCTCAAGACCTCTGCAACAGGAGCCTTGTTGTGCTCGGTCTTCTGCAAAAAGATCCTTGTTACAAGACCTTTTTGAATCATTTTTTTTCTCCAGTCTCTGCAACAAGGAGTGCCTTTTGTAACAAAGAGGCTTGTTGTCTCTAAACACGAGGCCACCGGCAACAAGGACCTCCGGCCGAGCTCGCTCCATGTCGGAGGTGGGGGGATGCGAGCCCGTGTTAACCAGGGATGGCTGTGTCGTGGTCCCAGCCACATCTTGGCTCGCCGGACATGGCTCTTCCCTGCCAGCATCGGGACAGCTTCGACGACGACCGCTCGGGCAGGTTGTGGTGGTGGAATCCCCCACTGCATCTGATAACCACGCCGCACCACGCCGTGCTTTCACTCTGGCGGGCATCCGCGCAACACTCCACGGCCCAACATCACCTCATGATTTGGGAGAAGGTGGGCGTACGGGAGAGGAAGAATGCGAGAATGAGATAAGGGTCGTGAGGTGTGTGGCTAAAAAGGGATGTGGCCGCCAGCGTGTGCTCACTCCGCACCGCAAGATCAAGAGGATCCGACGAGCCGGAGGCGATCGGCACAAGTGAGTTATCACCAATTGAATGTAATCATTTCCTCAAGAAAAAGCAAGCAGAATTCTTTGAGAACCTTCGAACTCCGAGAACGCTCAATAGGCTCCCATCCAAATTGTCATCATCTTTCAGATCGAATGCATGAACACATGGATATAAGTAGCGCTAGTGATATCGTTAATCTATAACCAAACCGTTGTACACCACACACACAAAACCATCACTATCATCACCACCGTTCATGTTGCAAATTAGAGATTACAATCAGTTGATTATTCAAACCACAACAAACAACTCCACACACACAATAATCACCATCATCATTCAAGCTTACATATTACAGCACCCACACAAAGAAGGAGCTCATGCTGCATCAGCCGAATGCCCACTCTGACTTATTTTCTCATTTGCTCTAAAGCAACCAGATGAACAGTGCTTTGATGGACCGAGCAAGGATGGCCAAACCAAACCAAACCAAATCAAATGAAATGAAACTGCAAAGGGGCGTCACCGCACCAAGGCAATGCCGATGTAGAGAACACCACAAACCAATCAAGCAGGAAGCAGGGCAAGCAACATACACGCGGCAGGAAAGCTTCAGTTATGTAGGTCTGCATGATGACGTACATGCATTCAGGTTGGACGAGCTCGAAGATCAATTCACATGAGGGGTGAATTACCTGCAGCATGGTAAACGAACATTGGTAGGGACAATTAAACAGATATACTTTCATTGGATACAGTGGTAAGTTGGTTTTGTTCTAGAAAAGAGAAGCTAGTGATTTGTTCAGCACAAAATTAAGTTTGTTTGCAGAGTAGGAGAGACAGAGTTATATGTGTGTAGCTCACCTGAGTATGGTGCCTCTGGGCAGCTCGGCCTTGTAGTACAGCGAGTGGCTTGGCTCGTAGAGGGATGGGTGATGGTAATTATTCAACCCGTCCCACTCAAGGTTATCCCACCAGTCCTTCTCGCAGTCCACCTTGGGTGGCTTGGTGTCGCGGCCGACGGACGGCAGACGCCTAAGGCTCCAACAGCCTCGGATCTTGGCGGTCTCGAGTATAGGCGCCCACATCCTGTACCCATAGATGTGCTGCAGCTTGGGGACCTCATGCAGGTGGATGCTCCTCAGATAGGGAAATTCTATAACTGTATCCTGTTTCGGGGGCCCAGGGGCCAAAGGGAAGACCTCCTTAGATCATCACAAGACACTATCTCGAGGGTCTGCAAATAACTACTGAAGAACCTCCCCGGATTTCTCTGGCCCAAGGTGAACACGTAAGAGCTCGGGACAGCAGTCCAGTGCAAGAACTCAGCACTACAAAAGGTGAGAGTTGACGTAGTAAAGGTCTGGCCGTCGAAGCCGGGACAACCATAATGTCTCCAGACGCCTAAAGCTGGACGCACCATTGCCTGCCAATATTGAAGACCGTGTGTAGCTTGGGGCACCTCTCGACTCGGCACCATCTTAGACTCGCCATCCCGATCCGTCGGGAGGTGGAGGGATATTGGTGATGGACAAGTTATCATAGACATGCACAGATGTACTCTGCTTGCATATAAAACCAGGCAATAATAAAGCACTAGTGCTAGCACTTGGGGCATCCTCCAAAAGTTTGTTGCCCTGTCCATGAATGATCTTTATCATACATGTCTTTGGTTCGTCCCAAAAAAGAAATATCTTAGGGCAGTCCCACATCACCTTCACTCCAACTGGGCCACCATCCTTCAAGACATATCCATACATGGAGTCCACCATAGTCCTTGTGTGCGGTTGGACTTGCAGTAGTTTGTTGTCGCTTGTTCCTTGGATGTTGCAACCACCAACAGTAGCTGCAGAACAGATATCAATATGTACCGATGTGGCCCTTAAAAACTCTCTTACAGGAGAAAGCGACCTCAGGAGCCTTGTATCCATAAGAGAAATCCGCCATCCACCGTTAAACTTCTCGTCTTTTTGCTGTTGGAGGGCTTGATCGCTATGAGGATGTGCATGTGATGCTTCACCTCCGCGATTGATGCTTGATATTGAGGTGGTGTCAAGATGCAACAAACTGCACCACCCTTCCCTTCAAATGTCTTAGGCCACAATCATCGCACGGAGCTTCCCGCAGCCTAGCAGGATGATCCGCTTGGGGAGCGAGGTGGCTACCACTTCCTGAAGTTGAGTGTTTTCACCCCGTGCTCGAGAGGTCCAGCTCTTCAAGACTCCCCAACGATCCTTTCAAGATTATGTTCTTCAATTCTTTGCGCTCCTAAAAGAGATGATTTTTAACTCATCATCGGCGCCAATAATGACAGTCTCAAGGTTAATGTTGCTTGCTGAGCCAGATAAGCTTCTCGTGTAACCACCAACCATATTCCCTGTAAAATCAAGAAGCTCCATGCTTCCCATATCTGAGAACACATTGGTGTCGGACCAGCAGGTGGACTTTGTTAACCGGAGCTTGCGAATGTTACGCAGTCGTCCTTGTAAATGGCTAAAGTCCCAGTTTTTGGCTCCCATCACGTTTAGCTCCCTGAGTTGGGTCATGAGATCCATCACCTGTGCGGACAGGATCAGATTCAAATCTGTGTAGCGCAGGTCAAGCACCCATAAGCTTTGGAAGCATGCCAACAACCTTGCAGTGTCCTCCTCTTCCAAGTGCGCCCCATATCTCTTTCCTAGGTTTTGACAGTGGTCAAGCCATAAAAATCTAAGGCCGTGGCAGCAGAGAAATGGAGGTGATGAAAAGCTGAAGCTACACCTTGAGAGTTTTATCACGCCAAGCTTGTCAAAATGCTGGAACGTTCTGCTAGGAACGACTCCATCAGGGACCAGCACAAATCCATAAGCTGGTGATGCCCAGTGTGGTACGCACTCGGCATACCATAGAAAGCGAGAGGGAAATTCATTGTCGCGGTAGTCCATATTCCATCGGATATCACCTTGCAGTCTCTCACCAACTTGCCATGCTTCAGCAATGTCTGTGTCTTTCTGTATGATTCCATCACATATCCAATAGTTGCATGCATGGGTAGCCAAATCATACTCGCTGTCGACATAATGGCGGCTGGTGCAATGTAGTGTCAACATATACAAGAAGCACTTAACAAGTATTGCAGCATCAACGCTATTCTCGTATGCAACTAGTGTAGCCTCTTCACGCAGTAGATAGTACCAGTGATCTTGTGGATTTTTCTCATAGCATGAAGCTGAGAGAAGAACATCTGTTGTATCCTTCTTCATGGCCTTGTCTTTCATATTGGGGTCCATCCGAAACCTCCCTTGGAAGGTCCATATCACCTTGTTGGTCAAATATTCATATACAGGAAGACCAAGGCTAGATATGTCAATCTCCTCGTTGCTTCCATTGTGAAGAACCAGCAAAAACCTGCTGCCTGATGCTCCTCTGGATCTCTATTATGACCTCTGCTATCCCAGCCCGAGATTGCTGATCAAGAATACCATTGAAATCCTCCTCCTCTTCTTGCTTGTCAAACATCCGATCACCGATTGGGAAGCTTCACTGCTCTGCGATTTCCCTCTGAACTGCTCTTGTGCTCTCCCACTTAGAGCAATCGATGTGATGACTTGCTCAAACTGCAGTCCCCATTGCCATTTCTTTTCATTTGATGCGAGCTGTTGGGCTACGGCTTGCACGACCATGAAGATGCCCCAGCCCGTCCCAGCCATCAAAGTATATGACATTTTCTTTTCCTCTAGGATACTTGAGTTCATCGAGAATTCCTTCAACAGCCTCATCAATGGTGTTTGCCTTGATAACCTGCATGCATATGTGAAGCGGTGAGGACGGTGGCCACCAAGGCAAAGTAGCTACATACATAGTAGAAGATTCTCCTCCATTCCAAAATATAGTGCGCCTGCTTCGAGGTTCAACTTTGACCATAAATTTAACCAATGAGACCGATCACGGCGGGAGAAAAAATTATATAGTTGAAAACTTCTTTTGAATACTGAATTAGCTGGTATAACTTTTGCTCCCGCCGCAATGGGTCTCATTGGTTAAATTTATGGTCAAAGTTGAAGCACGGGAATAGAGGAAGCACTATATTTTGGAACGGAGGGAGTAGTATATATATGAAACAATATGTGATGGGCAAGGTTACGCAAGCGTGATGCAATTAATGAACAGAACTCCTGAGATATAGAACACTTTACAACAAAAGATTTACCACAATCGATGCACCCACGAGGGTAAATAACCCAAATATTTTGTAAACTAGCTCGAACGGGATAAGAAAGATAACATGCACAAGTGAACGAAAAGTGATGGTACATGTAAACATACTTCTGTACGCATGATGAATTGGCAAGATACTGCAATCTCTACCCTCTAGATAAATTCCATTTCCAGGTCATCATTGATCACTCAGCTCACTAGAAGTCTCCAGCTGAATTCCTCGAGCTCGATTGATTCCTGTATACAAATGCAATGATATGCAAGCAAGATTAATAAAATAAAGCTCAATGACCTAAAGGAGAGCATGCAAAAAATATAATTCTCTTGCTTCCACAAAATTTCAAAAAAATCGCACTTGTATGTCATAGAATACTGTGTGCAGCTGTTAAGTTTCATACAAATTTTATATTTTTATGTGCAAAAATAACAAAATTAGAGCACATAAATGTGCTTTTTAGCCTCTCATGATTGCTATTTTAGTTTGGACTGCATGTGAGATTTCACAAAACTTTGCAAATACATAGGTTACTGTAATATCTACATGTGATTGTTAATGGAATTTTTTGAATCTTCGAAACTCACTTCTATTCTTTCAAAGTAAAGAGAGCACATTTGCTCAAGGGTAGAAAATCTATGTCCTGATAAAACTAGCATACATAGATACGAAGAAGCAGACAGGCTGATTGAATACAGGTGTAAGCTGAGCTTTACATACCTTGGTTATATTGAATAACTGGTACTATGCAGACTTGCAGAGAGTATGTAGCTAGGTAAAGACAGGGCAACTAGAAGCTGGCTAGACTGGAGAGCGAAATCTGGACACACAACATGCTTCGACGGGGTCCTTGTGGTTTCACACAAATGCCTTGGCTAGACAGAATAAAAGCAAGCAGTACTATTCCTTACCTTTTGCTTTGCCTTTTGTCTTTCCTTGAGGACTATCTTTTGCTTTCACTAAAGACAGAAATCAATTCTCTGCTTGTAGCTAGCTTAGCTGCAAGATTTAAAGATAAAGATTTCAAGGCCTGACCGGCCATTGTTTGATCTCGCTGCTAGCTAATCAAACAACTTTTGTGTAACTTGCATTGAAAAGAATGTGGTGCAAGTTAGATTCAAGGGTGCGGCTAATATCACTAATCCTATTTTACTATTTATAGCTTCATCTGCTACACAGATTCCTATACAAGTACTACTCACAAGGATTGCAGTTTTCTATTTGAATGTAATGTGAGAGGCTGAAATGCTTACTTAACTTTGCTACATAATAAATCAGAAAATGCTTCATACACTGCTACAAACTTTTAAGAAAGTTACCTGCATATAATATTGACACTATCAAGAACTGTCAAGGCACACTCCGAAATGTACTAAATATCGACACACAATTTTTGCACCCTTCACTGCATCTGTCAGATATGGTCAGAAATATCACATTGTCAAGCTAAAACATAAGTAGCCTATTGTACAGAAATGTTGTAAAGCAAAAAAGCTACATGCTGCGAAGAAATATTTGGGCTGCTTCATGCTTATCAGTGTGCACAAATACCATAGAACGCAGAATAAAACAAGAGGCAGTATCCTTACCTTTTGCTTTCGTTTTTCTCTCGCATTGGGATGATTACCTTACGCTTTGCTAAAGACGGAAATCAATCCTTTGCTTGTGTCCAGCTACAAGCAGGGTTGAAAGATAAAGATAAATGATTGCAAGACTGTCCCTTTACTATTGGATCCTCCTGCTAATTGAGCAACTTTTGTGTCTTTCAGGCCACCTGCCTGTCAAGTAGAGCATCCAGCTTTGGGTGTTAGATTGCATTGCAATTCAGTGAAGTAGGATTCATTGGGGGCAAAATGTACTACCAGTTATGTTGCGGAATGTGGCTCATATCTCTAGTGTACTATGTATAGCTTGGATAGATGTGCTGCTCGGATTCCTATATGTGCCCTATAATCACAAAATTTTCTGCTCTCTTTCCCTTTGGAGGTGATGTGAGGCTGACTTGCTTAACTTTACGATAAAATCAGAAAATGCTTCACACACCGCTAGAAACATCATATGGAAAGTACATGCAACTAAAAATGGTGACCCCTCGCACTCAAGCACTCGAACCTGCTATGGAATCTTCATGTGCACCATTTATCCTTGCTCAAAATCATCCAACCAAATTTACTACATATAGTAATACCCACTTTATCCTGCAAGAGAGAAATTAGTATAGTACATCAGTAAAGTAGAGCAAAAGTACAAAACAGCAGGACCTGAATTTCTTTTAAGGTTGCATTATATAGTTAAGCAGCTTACGGTGTAAATAATTGCTTTCTTAGAGGCTGGGCGGGGCAAAGTATGAAAACCGACCTGATGCGGAAAGTGTGTAAGACTAAACTATGCACAATGGAAACACACCTTTGCTAACTTTTTTTTTATCTAGAATGGAATAGTTAAGATAAGCAAAACAATTAGATTATGATCTTGACAAATATAAGCACATGTGCATTATCTTGACAAATATCTAGAATTGTCAAGCCACTCTGAACTGCACTGAATATCGAAACACAATCTTTGCACCTTTCATTACATTCAGTCATATACGGTCACAAATATTACATGGCCAAGCAAGAACATTTAAGTTTGTCAAACATGGTTAAGGAAGTGCTACAAAATCTAGCAATTTACTATATGTACTCGGAAATATTACATGGTTAGGAGTATGAGCTGTATCAGGCCTCCACTAAAACCATCAAACAAAATTCCATAATCAGGTCTAGCAAGGAACATTTTGGTCACCTACATAAAGCTGTACTGTTGTGTGCTTACTCTCACTGTAAGTTCTTAATTTGAATAGGGCAAAAGCGAATCACTATTGCGCCAAAATGTTACCAATACAACCTCACTCCGGCGGCATGCAGAATCGAAATTCCTACTTACCGGAGTGCCAGTGTGGAGGCAAGTGGTCCGGTGGCGCAGCCCAAGAATAGCTCTGAAAGCCATAACCAGTTATCGGAAACAGCACTCATCGAGCCCAAGTAGAATTACACGCAATGAAAGAATGTTAAAAATAACCTCCTCGGAAGCAACAGCATCCCAACCTATCCACAATTCTCTATGCACTGCTCCATTCACAAGTTGAAGAAATAACAAACCTTCAGGAGCACTTGTCTTGAGTAAATAATTTAGTTAACACCAATACTTGATATGAATACTGCCACCAAAATCATCATCTTCCGGATCAGAACAGAAATAAAACATGGATAAAAGTACCTCTGGGTCTCAGAAAGCCTGTATCATGACTTCGGAAGATGATGATCTCGGTGGCAGATAAATAACCTAGCAATGGATTTATGATCAAACTGAAACTGTTGCACACTATATTTTGTTTACAAAAAATTACAGTCAGTCCATAACTGATTGTTGACTACCAGAATAGATTATACTGTATTCTAGATGCACATTATATTATATATGTAGGAACTGAATAAATATGTTGCTGTGATCTCATTGTCGAGAGTTTCACTTAGCTTCACTGCACAGTGCAGCTAAGCTAGCTAGCTGTGTCTGTGTTCTACAAACAAGCTCTGCATGCCCATGCTTCACTTGCCACCTTGTGGTCTAGTGGCATGCAAGATTTACAATTTGGTACACTACCACCAAACTAGATACTAAGCAATTTCTGCTAGTACAGCCAAACTGCTTGTACCCAACAAAGACCATCTACGTCAACGGGATGTGCCTCTTCAACAACAACACCAGCGCCCGGGTCACCACCACCAGCCTCATCATCCATGAGATGGACTCCTACAACCAAGCCAACTTGGCTTCACTGTGAAGAAAAATGGAAACATCACTTTCTTTATTTTATAGCATATAGTATATGTGCAGTATCCCTTCTGAATTTTTGCTTCACTTTTCCTATCTTTTATTTTTCTTTTCCATCTTAGTTATCTCTATTCATTCACCCGAAAAAAAAATAGTTATCTCTATTCATTGTCAAGGCCTTTCAGTAAGTTGTAATAGCCAGTGGAAGATGTCAGGTTACAAAGCTAGAGTTGTACATCACACCAGTCCAATTTCGACAGAGAATTTTTTACTTCCAAATTTTCAGTTGGTCAATACTGTCTCAGGCTAACAACAATTGCAGGAGGACAGTACCAATGTGACCATAAAATGCACAAGAAATACATATGATTCTTCACACACTGGATAACACTTTGCGCTGTTATATATATCAGGTATCTAAAATACACTCACCAGGCCATGCTGGGGTTCTTGGGCATGCAGCCAGTGACTTCTGCAATTCCTGATATTCAAATTGCAGTATAACTGTTCTTCAGGGGCATTTCTCCAGTAAGTTATTCCCAGTGCTTGCTGCAGCTTGTTCTCTTGTTCTCCAGTAGCTAATGGTGACAAAACTGCAATGATCTTGTCCAAGCAGAACTGCTAGAAATATACCCTTTACATGACTCACATTGCCATCAACTACCCATATGGCAACCAGGCACTAAACTTCAACAAGGGTTGGTTCAGGCATCACATTGGCATGTTTTAGGCTGCCTGTGGAAACACTTCGGTTGCGTAACAAAAGTCTTGGAGATTTGGAAGCCAAGCTAATAACGGAGACTCAGTGGATGGGATTCATCGCTTTGTTCCCTTTGCTGCTTGGTGCAAAGCCATAAGTGGGATCTTCTTTCAACAAACTTGAGGCCCATCTCCAAGCCATAACCGAAAAAATACCCTGCACATTTTGCAATTAGTAACCACTTGAAGTGTGCAACATCAAACATTATGTAAAATGTAAAGAAAAACACTGTGGAGATGGAGCTTTATCTGGCAAGAGGTTAAGCTCAGACTAGCATCATTCTAGTTATGCTAAAATGAAATGAAAAGATTAACACTCAGACTGTTAAGGCAGAAGAGTGGTGGTTTCTTCTGTCAATGTGCCGAATTTGGTAATTATCGCACAGAATGACAAAACCTGGCATACCCTTCCACTTTGGTACACAAGAGTCAATAAGGATATAGAAGTCATGCACAATCCTTATACCAAACTGCATACTGCTGTTAGCAAATGCAGATTCTCCCTTTGTCTGTCAGATCCATACCAACCAACAATTAGGAACAAAATGGTAATCAAAACAATCTTCCAGAACTACAGTTTCATGATGACATAAACACACCTCTTATGAGTCCTGCACCTGCAGGGAACATGATTTGTTCGTACTGTGTCACACAAACCCAGTTGATGGCCAGGGACTATTATCCATGATTGGCTTCGTTCAGCTTTCCTCCTTTTCTTCCAGTAGCACTTCTGACTTTAGTTAAACTTGAAGCATGTGCAACGTTGGCCAAACAGACAGTGGAATTACCAGAAGTCCCCACATGAGCAAATGCCATTGCTAAACTTGTGAAATCTGACAGCATCCCTCACAAGAATATCACGCCCAGTTATCTTTGAGATGAACTTGGTAGCATTGTGACAATCCACACAGACCCGCAGATTCTTGACAATCCGAATAGGCATTTCCTCTGGAACAAAAATTAAGCCAAAGGCAATTGCAAGCTTCTCGCTATGATGGCTGAGCATGTGAACCTTCTCAGCATCTGCCACATCATGCAACACTGAACTGACATCAGGCTTGTATCCTTCTTCCAACATCTTAGAGTTGAGCCACTGGAGCTTCTCATAAATTGTTCCGGAGAAGGGGTGAGACTGATCGTCAGCTGAAAATATGTGAACTTTATTCTTATACTTGATCCAGCTGCAGCCTGGTTCCTTCTTCACTTGCCTATCTCTCATTCCACGCCTAAGCTGGGCAACCTCGCTCCATTCACCTTTAGTAGCATGCATGCTGCACAGCAAGACATAGCTCGCTGGGTTTTGAGGGTCAGTTTTCAAGAGATTCTCAGCAGCCCATTTCCCAATCTCCATGTCACCACGCAACCTACATGCGCTAAGCAGTGTTGCCCATCCAATTGCATCAGGACACCGTGGCATCTGCCTTATGAACTCCTCAGCTTCTTTTAACCGTCCTGATCTGCTATACAGGTCAATCATACAAGTATAGTGATCATCCAAGGGCACAATACCATGGTTCTCCTGCATGAACTGGAAGTAGCTGCGGCCTTTCTCCACAAGCCCTGAACGGCTACAAGCAGAAAGGACACCGATAAACGTTACCCCGTCAGGCTTCACACCCTTAGACAACATCTTCTCAAACAAATCTATGGTTTCTTTTGCCTTCCCAAACTGCGCATAACCTGTTACAAGGGCAGTCCAGGAGACCTGATCCTGAAACGACATCTCATCAAACAAGCGGTGTGCGTCCTCGATACTGCCGCACTTGCCGTACAAGGTAACTAGTGCATTAGACACTGTAATGTACGGCCTCAGCCCTGAGACAAGTGCCATGCAGTGGAACTGTGCTCCCTCTTCCAGGCTTGCTAGATTAGCACAAGAACTTATAACACTGCCAAGGGTGAAATCATCAGGCTTAATCCCATCCCTCTGCATCTCCAGGAACACCCTCACAGCCTCCTCGCTGCACCCGTTCTGTCCATAGCCAACAATCATTGCGGTCCATGAGATGATGTTTTTGCAGGTCATCCTTCTGAAAACGGCTTCTGCCAACCTGATGCTCCTGCACTTCGAGTACATGTCAACAAGCGCGCTTCCAACAAAGATATTGTCATCATACAGAGTTCTGATTGTGTAGGCATGGATTTGCTTCCCCTCTTCTGAGGCAGCAAGGGCGCCACAGGCTGTAAGGATGCTTCCGAAAGTGTACTGATCAATGCCGACACCCTCGGCCCTCATCCGCCTGAAAACATCCAGCGCCTCCGACTGCAACCCATTCTGTGTCAGCCCTGTAACCATCGTAGTCCAGGTGATGGAGTCCCTGTCGACCATCGCCTCAAACACCCCCCGAGCCTCAGCAACCATCTTGCACCGGAGCAGCCCCGTGATCATGGTATTATACATCACCACATTCTTGCCCTCCATCTCATCAAAGACCCGCTTGGCGTCCCCGATGAGCCCCATCTTGGCGTACATATCGACCAGGGGGCTCCCAGTGAAGGCGTACGCCCCGAACCCGAGCCGCAGGATCTGGCAGTGCACCTGCCGGCCGAGCGAGCGGTCGCCGAGCGCCGACGCGGCCATGACCATGCCGGACATGGTGATGCGGCTCGGCCTGACCCTGGCGCCGTCCACCACCGCCTCCTCCCGGAGCAGCGCTTGGTACGCCTGGGCCGCCCGCGCGGGGGCGCCGGCGCCCGAGAAGCCCGCGATGAGCGCGTTGTAGGACACCGGGTCGCGCTCGGGCATGGACGCGAAGAGCCGCTCCATGTCGGGGACGAGGCGCGCGCGGGCCAGCGCCGAGAGCAGCGCGTTGCGGGTGAAGAGGTTGGGGTCGGGCATTGCGTCGAACAGGCGGCGCGCGAGGGGGAGGCGGCCGGACCTGGCGTAGGCGGCGAGGAGGTGGTTGAGGAGGTAGGTGGGCGGCGGGTGCGGGAGCGTCCGGAGGACGAGGCAGTGGACGGCGCCGGCGATGCGGGCCCCATCGCGGCCGCCGGCGGCGGCGGCGGCGGAGGAGGAGAGGAGCGCGGCGTAGTGGTTGCAGAGCGGGCGGCTCATAGCGGGAGCCGGCGCGGGCGAGGGAAACCGGCTCACCCGCGAAGCGCTTCGCGGTCCATATCGCGCCAGTTATGGGCCTAGCACTCAGGCCCATTTCTCGTTGACGCGTGGTCATGGGCCTCGAGTAAAAAAAATCTACTCTCTCAGTCCCAAAATATAAGAGAAACGCTCTTATATTATATTATGTGACCGAGGGAGTAATAAATTGTGCACCTTCTGCGGGTTTTGCCACAATAAATACAGCTTGTTTTTTTAAAAATACAACTATGAGATGGTTTGAAATTTGAATGATCGGTTAAAAATGGGTGTACTTTGTTCTCTAGAATGTCTGATGAATCAAAAAATATATTGTGCCGATCAATGTATATGATGACCCATGCCCACACCTACAGCTAACACATGAATCAAAATGGATGTACTTATGTTGTGTGAGTCAAGATTCAAGTGGTCCGGTCTGGTTCGCATCTATTATTGAACATGCAAACCTATGAAAACATTCCCACGTTTCAGGCTCTCGTGTGAGAGGGGCAATGGGTAAACCTTAGGTTCAGCCTTCTTTATCTGATTCACAACACCATGGATGACTTGGGGACTGGTGGGAGAGGAGAGGAGAGGCATATGATCACCGACGGAGCTTAGCGTAGCGTAGTGTTGGGGAAGCCCCCCCCCCCCCCCCAGCCTTGCACAATTCTCGGAAGAAACAATAAGTAGAGGGCTTAGATGGAAGCAATAGTATTTCGCCCCCTCAAATGTTCACATTTTGCGTTTCGCCCCCTAGAAATTCTGGTGTAGCTACCCCACTACTTATAATGAAAAAGGCCAAGGACAAGAGTGTCCTCTACTCTGACGCACTCGGCAGCGAGTGCGTCCCGCATGTTCCAGTGCCTGGCGGTTGGCGGCTTGCACGGTCAACGATGAGGAAGGCTGAGACTGGCGTGGAGAGAAGAGTTGCGCGGTGGAGAAACCAACAGGGGTTGTGTGCCGGCATGCTCTACTCTGGCGAGCATATTCCAACGCCCTGATGACCAACAGTTGCCCTGCATCTCGAACTCTTTAGGCGGAGGTGGCTAAATTTTGCGTACGTTGTGTGATGCGGTCCGACCATAGGATCGAACGATTTTGCCTCGGTTGAATTGATGTGGGCATAGACACCGTAGATACTTCTATAAATACTGCACGAGACATTTCTTAAGCAATTTCTATTGATAATTCTATGATATTATATTTTATTATCGGGGACAAAAATACTACACATTTTTCTATTTTATGCAGAATTATTGGAAACACATATACATTGCGCATTGAAAGGCGGAATTATACTGAAGATTTTGAAGCACATGAGTACTTAAATCCTAGACGCCAATGCGTGTGCTCAAACCAAGTAGAAGAAGCTCACGTACCTACATGTTGTTACTAGAAGGAGAAGGGTAACCATTGGCCCCAGTTCACATCATGAATCGTACAGGTTTTTTAGGCCACCAGGTTACCCTTCTCCTTCTAGTAACAATATATGTAGGTACGGTCCATTGGGGCCAATGGGTCGAACCAGACCACCTGAACTTTGCGGCATAGGCCGTCCTCGTGGAGTAGCAGCCGTTTGCTTCCCATGACCAGACGGTGTTGTCTCGTCGTGTTGGGTCAAGTTCCACTCTTTCAATTGTAGTCCATAGTTGCAGGTATTCACGTAGAAATGTTGTTGTTACCTCCGGGCCCACTTGAGCAGCCCAACGATCATCCTGCAATGCCTGGGAGACGGTGCATGTGGTTCTTACACCTTTCCTGGCGCGCTCATAAATAGGCGGCGCGAGCTCCGCAATCCTATAGCCGTCAAGCCATCTGTTCTCCCAAAAGAGTGATGTTTGCCCGTCGTCTATCATCAAGTGGGCTGCTGCGTTGAAGATTTGCCTTGATGCTTGTGGCACTGGGATTTTGAATTTAGCCCATGGGCGTGAGGTGTCCGATCTTTGCAACCAAGGCCACCTTGCCTGCATGGCGGTGTTCATCCATTTTAGGTTTGGAAGACCAAGGCCGCCCGCCCATTCGGGGGAGCACAGGGCCGGCCTCCCATGCGACGGCACAACGGCCGCCGGATGAGTTTGCCTCCGCGCACCATAAGAAGGCTGCGGCAGATTATGTTCATTGGTGCGATCGTCTTCCGCGGTAGATCAAGCGCCATCATCATCGCGTGTAGCGGGATTGCACATAGCACGGATCGGCCATGAGTTTTGGTGCCGCTCACCCATCCACTTGTAAGATTTGTTTGGAGTCAAAGTTCATAATGTTTGACCAATTTCACGGGGAAAAATTTGACATCCACAATACGAAATCAATTTTATTAGATGCGTCACGATAGTTTCCATATTGCATAATAACTTTAGTAGTATTGCAGATGTTGATATTCCTTTTATGTAAATAGACAAGGCCAAGAGTTTATGAAATTTTACTTGAGGCAAATCTTACACGGGGAGTAAAAAGGAGCGCGGGGAGTACACCCACGTGAGTGCGCCATGGATTGGGCGACATGGCGGAAGCCTTGCATGGATTAGCTTGTCCTGCGACCATACAAAGAGCACACGCGCGCGCGTCCACAACATCATCCGTCTGAACACAGCTTCGGTGCCTTAAAGCATCTACTTTGAGTCACCGACACGCGACCAGCCACCGTTGGCCCATGTCGTCATAGACACAAAGGTAGGTGCCTTAAGGCACCGAAGCATCGTCCCATCCGTCTACCCCGTAATCGGTCGATCAACACCGTAGGTAGGTAAGAAGGACTTGCTCTCTCTGGAAGCTTCGTCGCGAACGCTTTTTACTGTGATGTGACGGCGTTGAATGATCCAACCGTCGTCGCTCTCATACCGGGCGTGCTGGTCCACTGAAATCAATCATTCCCCTTTGTTGACAACGCACGCGTCGCATCATGGGTGGGTTGCCCGCCACTGCTAGCCCTTATCTGATTCCACCGATCAGCTGAAACTGAAACGGCGACCTGCCACTGCCGGCACTGTGCCTGTCCGTCCCCAAGCCGGTTGATCGGCTGGCTGGCACACGGTCGCTCTCACGCATTGGTTGCTGTGCCGTATCCGATCATGGCGTGGGCCGCGAGCCATATCCGAGCGGATTGGATTGGATTGGGTTGGCTCGAGTTGGTTGAAGCAGAATGAGGAATGGCGACCTACCCTTACAAGATAGTACTACTAAAAATCTAGATTTTATACTAGAAATCAAACAAACTGAGATTATCATTACCATTATCATAATCCAGTCTCAGATAAGCGCAGTGCAAGTTCTTCGTGCTCTTGATTTGGCCTTGTCAGTGAGCGAGCTGCCAAACACGGCCGCTGGTAAAAGAAAGACTTGAGGAGGAGGACTGCTAATACATAAATTAACGCGAAGATGGAGCCAGTTTGAAAATCCAAATCCCGAACTCGATGGAGTATCTACACACGGAATAAGTAAGATATTGAAAAAAGAAGAAGAGAAGGGCCCGAGACGGAGCAATCCAATCCCACAGGGAGCGAAACAGAGCGCTTGCCGGCCGACGCAACAAGGGAATGCCTGTCGCGCGTGCGTCAGGGCGGCGCGCGGCATGTCGGGCAGGAGGGGCGGCGGGCGGCGGAGGCGGGCACGGCGAGCCAGCGCTCGATGCAGCGCGCGTGGAAGCCGTGGCCGCACGCCGGCATGGCGCGCACGGCGTCGCCGTCCGCGAACTCGGCCAGGCAGATGGCGCACTCGTGCGCCGCCGCGCCCGCCAGCCGCGTCCCGGACGCCGAGTACACCAGCAGCGGCGGCAGCGGGGGCGGCGCCGGCTCCGCCACGGCCGGCTTCTCGGGGTCCTCCACACCTGCCGCGCCGTCGGCACCCCGCCCCACCCGCTGCCGTTGCCGGCGGCGGCGGAGCAGGCACCTGACGCCGGCGTGGAGCGCGAGGGCGAGGGCCAGCGCGGCGAGCAGGGACGCGAGGATGATGGCCATGTTGCCCGCGAAGTCGCCCGCGCCCGAGTAGGGCCCCCACCGGTTGGTCGCGATGGCGGTGGCCGTCGCGTTGCCGCGGCCCGCGCGCGCGCGCTCCGGCGTCGCCATGCCCGGCCTCCCTCCGTTCCCCTCTCGCCCCGTTTCTTTCTCTGGCACTGGCAGGCTAGCGCGCGCTCCGGCGGCAGTGCTCCGTGAAAGCGAGGCTCGCCCCGGGTCACGCAGCTGAGCGAGTGAGTGACTAGCTGGTGGAGTGGAGTGGAGTGGGGGTCGACTGACTGACTGATTGATTGATTGGTTGCCGTGGTGGTGGTGGTGGTGGTGGTGCAGGTGAGATGGGCCATACCGAGACGGATGGAAGGGTGGGTGGATAGAGGCTGGATGGGTTCGGATCGGGGGTCGGGAGCGTGACGTGCCATGCCCCCCCTATCCTCCCCCGTCCTCGACCGGCTAACCGCCTCTGCTTGTCCTGACACGATGAGAGCTGCACACGACGTCGGGGCCTGCTGCTGTTTTCCAGCACACCGTATCACGCTCTCGAGACAACGAGAGGATGATGATGATCTTACTTGCATGCGGCCACTGCAACAAAATCGCGTGTTTGATTAAACACACAAGTCATTCTTATTTTACTTTTTTTCTACCTCAAACTCGACAAAACACATGCTCTCTCCGTACCAAAATATAAGACAGTTTTTTTTAAGCCTAGTTTGGTCGAACATAGGGGTATGGCCGAGCAGCCACTCAGCAAACCTACCGAAAGGTTTTGTACGGGTTTTTACCAATTTTATTTATAAACATTCTAGACGGTTCTGCCGTGTCTCCGTTATTTTTAAATTGCTTTTTATCTTCTAAGAAAATCCAAAACTATTCAGAATTTTAAAATTTTCGTCCGAGCTTTTAAAAGTTCATACTTACAAAAAAATATTTTTTGATTTGTTTCCAAGAAATGTATGGAATTCCAAAATATGTTCGTGTTTTAAAAAACAAAAAAAATCTCAAAAAATGTTCACTTTCCAAAAATTCTCGCATTTTCCAAAAAAAATCATAGAAAATTTTAAAAGGTTCAAATTTTCAAAAAAAAAATCAAAAACCTAAAAATATATTCACACTTTTGTAAAATATTATTTTTTGTGATTTTCTCAATAGGCTAAATGAAAACAAAATAAGTACTCCCGCCATTCATATGAATTGTTGCTGACTTATTAAGTCCGTGACAATTCATGTGGATTGGCGGGAGTTCTAAAAAAATCGGTTGCTATAGCGTACATGAGCTCGAGCTCAAAAATGAATACTCGCCACTGAGAGGAGCAATTTGGCTACCGAGCTCATCTGCACCCTCCATAAACTGTAAAAAGATACTAGAAAAAGTAAAAAAAAAAAATCTGTTTTCTTTTTCCTTGGTAGATGTTTTAGTGCCTGAGGTTCGTGCAAAATTTTAGCTTGTTTTGACATCTGAGGAGCTCTCAGAAAAAAGACAAATTCAGGGTCTTTGAAAAAGTGTATTATTCATGTACCCTTTGGATCGATTTTTTTTCTAAGAGCTACTCAGCTGTCCAAACGATCTAAATTTTGGTACGGATCTCACGCGCTAAATCATCTACGATGCATTTTTTTTTGAATTTTTTGAATCATTTACAATTTTTTTGATTGTACTATTCAAGGGTGCAGATGAGCTCAAGCTATAAATGAATATTCGGTACCCCTTCACTTTTTTACTTGTCTCTCTTCTATACATAAACAGTAGTATACTTGCTCTTATATTGTTAACTACTAATGTAAGACCGGTTTAAAGTGTGTGCTAGTCTATCTGGGATTGGGTGAGGGTCGATCCCCTCCCGCGCCGGATCACTGGCAAGCCTCGCCTCGAATTGATCCACACCCGCATCGGAATCCCTCGCGAGGTTCGCCTAGGCTGGATGAAGACCTCCGCGTTGGCGCATCCTCTGTATCGCGCTGCTCGGATTACCTCGAGCGAATGGGTTTTTATTTTGAGCGCAACGACGGATCGATCGGTCAGCCCATAGAGGCCCAATCAACCACAGACCTTCAAAAAAGTCTCCAGAGTAGCAGCCCATTAGGACAGGCAGCCCAGATCATGAAAACTCTCACTCAGTGGAAGATCTGACGGCCAGACACAACTAAAACGTGAAATCCGACGGCCAGAAATGGAGAGGGCGTGAGAGAGCTCGCTTTAGGTGCGGTTATACTGTCCTAATAAAATTGTAAGGAACCACCACACCACATTGAAGGCTAGATTAGCAGAAAACACGAATCTATATTTTTTTTTGACAAAAAACACCATGCCTAGTGTAATCGTTTGGCAAATAACACTGATCGGAGGATTAGGCTTATTTGAGCGCGTTTATGGAAGGTGGGTCCCGCATTTCGCTTACGTGCCATAACAGTTCACGGAGGGGAGGGGGGGGTTGGTCTAAATTTACCAAATAGTCCCTGAAATTTTACATAGACACCCTTTCTTCGAAAAGCAAAAGCGATCAGCCCCCGTGCACAAAACTGTAGCACTGTGCCCATGAGCTGTGGGAATCCCGCCCGCCGCCGCTAGGTGGTCGCAGCTGCTCCGCGTGTCGGTCGTTGCGCATGAAGGCATGGAGCCAATGGCGACGAACCGCACGCCGCCGGGAGCAGCCGCCCCGCAGGACACCCTCCGCCACCACCGACACCGAGGCGGTCAACGCCGGCAGTCGGGGCCCTCCCTCAGCTTCAAGTAGGCGACCGCCGTATATGGTATGTCTAGCCGGTGGCTAGAATCGATTCAACAACTAGCTCCTGTGCTTGTACGTCCGCATCCGATCGGCAAGAATCAAATTCAATCAACGCACACCTAGATCCCCAGTAGACAAAGTACTTCTTGCAACACCGAGCACTGTGCATGCGTGCTAGTTTTTTTTTAGAACGAAGGCTCAAGCAAGAGCCCGGCTTTGAATTAACAAAGCCATCAACGGGCCAGGATTACAACACCAAATAACCACACTCACCAACTAAAGAAAGAAGATAAACAGCAAAGATACAAGGGCGCCAGGGAGCTGCTCACAATGCACATATAACAAGCTAGGTAGAAAGATTGGCGGAGAGCATATAGCTTGGAGATGCCATTAACCTCTTGCACGCTGAAAGTTAAGGCGAAAGCGATATCCTGATCAGGAGAGTGCACCGACGACGATGCAAGGCACGCCGTTGCCACAACCACCGGGCTTGAAGAAGACACATCCGTCCGGATCCATCGTCAAAGAAGGCCCTCGCCTCCTTGCTCGCTCGGCGCGCCGCACCGTTGCACGATGGACATGCTCACCCTAGAGCCCGGAAGGATGGCATCAAGAAACCACTTGGCGGAACCGGGCATTCCCGACATGCCGACGACGACTCACCTAGAGCATAGCAACACCATATGCCATAGTTCGGACATGAAAGAGGCGGCGCAATGAATGCACAATTGGGCAACAAAGAAGGCCAAGATCAAATTTGGGAGCAACGGCTCGGTCGACGAGTGAAGTGCAGCCACCGTGGGGGGAACCCTATCCCTCCCGTCCCGGAGATCCATGGGCACCGGAGAATACATCGCAGCCGGCGCAGAGCACCACAAAGAACTTGACCCAAAGACCGTGGAGACACCGCCACCGCTGGATGCATGCGCCGCCGCCGACACACTCCACCTACACCACAATAAGCCCACAACCCATCCTTGTTCCCAAAACAGTGCCTTCATGAAGGTTACTGGCGCCGAGGGCGCCGCCACGCCCAACAAAGTTGAGGATTTCTCCCGGAGACAAAGGGAAGGGATGGGCAAGACCGAACAGCGCCCGAGAACGTCGCGGCGCCCACAGCGCCGCCGCGGCATGGCGGCCGGGTTTCCGGTCTTGCATCCTAGACACCCGCCCCGCCGGCGCATCGGGCCCCACGGCGCGGCAGGTCGGATCTGGGTGGGGAGAGGTTCACGGAGAAGAAGAGCGATGGGGCGGCCAGATCGACGCAGCCGGAGCCGACGCCGCCGTCTTGCTGGCCGCCCGCATTCTTCGGGGATCTCGCTGTCCACACGGCCAAGAACAGCCAACCCGCGCCCGCGCCACCGGATGTCGAAGCCGGCGACGCCACACCGTCGGGGCCGCCGCCCAGATCGAGAGGCCCAGCAGGCGAGGCGAGGCGGCGAGGCCCCGCCGCCACCTTCATCGGCGGCGCGCCATGAGCTCGGCGACAATGCCTCGGGCGGCGGCGGGGAGGCGCGAGCAGGGAGGAAGCGCGACGGGTTAGGGTTCGCGCCTCGGGTCGCGGGCGACACGAGGAGGAGAGGGTTTAATTCGTCTGGCATGCGTGCTAGTTATTGTTGCTGCTTGCGAGAGATGCGGCGGCCACCTCGTTCGCGGGTTCTTGGTGGGGAGACCGGGTTGAGAGGAGAGCGGCGTGGCGGCGGAGACCCACACACTGCACCGCGAGCATCCTAGGAGGTTTCGAGGCGCCGGCCGTGGATCCGGCGTGGGGCATGGCGTCGGAAGGGCGGGGGCTATCTGGTCGGCGGCGGCAGAGGCGGAGCCAGGATTTCTTCTCAAAGCCTGGGGCTAAAATTAAGGGGCTAGAAATAACACCAAATACCATAGCTAGAAGAAAAACGGCAAAAAAGAATTGTTTGGGTCTTCTTCATCTTTGATTCCTCGTTAAAAAATTAAGAATGAAACAAAGTTGAGTAAAGTAATACTACAATTTAAGATTACCAATTCATTGATTTCGGCTCATAAGAAAGAACTAGGAGAGAAATTTATATTATATAAAATAGAAACTTAAATTACCTATCCAGTCGGTTGTGGAGATGGACCCAGAAAGGACTGCTGCAATGAGGGGAGCGATTGGAGATTTGGAACACCGGTCTCCCTGGGCGTGTCTGGTGGACAGTGGGCTCGAGCAATCGAGAAGAGTTGGCGGCGCAGCACGAACGTGATTTTTTTTAGATCTACCTAGCTAGACGAGGGATCTTGTCAAAATAAAGGCGCCAGCAATTCTTTTGCGGAAAACCCTATTGGACGCTCGCTGCGTCGAGTTGTCGAGGCTTCGCACAGAAAGGCGAGCGACTAGCGATCAAGATGGGCCGGCCCAGTGAGGAGATAGCTCAGGCGCTACAGCATCCCGGTTTTGGATGGTTCCTGAACGGTTTTGGAAACCTTCTAGAAGGTTCTTGAACCGGGTTTTCACTGGTTTTTTCTGTTTGCTTTTTCTTTGTTTTTTTTTCTTTTTCTTTCTTTGTTTTTCTGTTTCTTTATTTCGTCTTTCAATTCCTTTTTCTTCTCTTTTTATTTTCTTTTAGTTCATGTTTCAAATTATGTTTGGGAGTTTCAAAAAATCTTCCAATTTCAAAATTTCTTCACCAAATTCCAAAAAATGTTCATGTTTTCAAATTTTTCTTGCGAGTTTCCATGAATGTTCCCATTTAAAGAATTGTTCGCAAATTCTAAAAAATGTTCATGCCTTAATTTTTGTTCGGGAGTTTCAAAAAAATGTACGCAAGTTTTTAAACCTGTTCATGTGTTCAAGGTTTGTTTGGGAGTTTCAAAAAATGTTCCCAGTTTTCAAAAATGTTCAAGTATCCTAAAATTGTTTTCGAATTTGAAAAATGTTTGGGTTTTGGGAGATTTTACAAAAATGTTCCCATTTCCAAAAATTGTTTCCATTTTTTGAATGAGTTTTTAGAAATTTTGTTCACAATTTCTAAAAATGTTCGCTGTTTCATACAACCTTCTCGTTTTTTTCTCAAAAAATACCGTTTCTCAAAAATGTTCGCGCTTCCAAATTTGTTCGGAATTTTTCAAAATTGTTCTCCGTTTCAAAATATATTCTGAAGAAATAAAAAAATGTTTGTGGCTTAAAAAGTTGTTCGCACTTCCAAATTTGTTCAGGATTTTTCAAAATTTGTTCTCAAGATTGAAAAAATATTCGTGCTTCAAACAATAGTCCACGCTTCCAAATTTGTTCTCCAGATTCAAAAATCGTTCATGCTTCAAACAATTGTTCACAAATTCCAAAAATGTTTGGGAAATACAAAAATTTCGTTTTCACAAAATTTGTTCACATGTTCAAAAAATGTTCATGTTTCAAAATTTGTTCACAAATTTAAAAAATTGTCCACATGTTTAATTTTTTCACTAATTCAAAATTTGTTCCTGTTTCCAAAATTTGTTCACATATTCCAAAAAATACTGTTGTTTTGGAAATTTGTTCACAAATTTAAAAAAATCATGGTTTGGTAATGCATTTCTCAAATTCAAAAAATGTGAAGTTCTTGTAAAATTGTTTAATTTTGAAAAATTTCAGTTCTCCAATTTTGTTATTGTTTTTAAAATACGTTTTGCATTAATGAAAAGTAGTTCATAATTTATATATATTCACTTATTCTATTTTTTGTTCCTGTTTTTGTTTTTTAAATTGAGTCCCCTAATAATGTTTGCGTTTCAAAAAGTGTTTCTCTTTTATAAAATTATGCTAAACATGTTTTAATGTGCCGTGGATTATAATTCATATACTTCGGGCTGCCATTGTACATACCAAACCTCAGTTACTACAGTGGTTGCGTACTCGCTTTTCTGGCGGGACTGGATTTTTTTTTGGTATTTGGCGGACTGGTTTTTTATTTTTCGCCGTTGCTGGCCGTTTCTTTAAGTGTGGTGCTGCCAATGCTTCAGAGTAACTCGCCTAATGTGGTGGCTAGCCCGTAGCGCATATATGTAGCAGGTCGCGGTTTTGAGTCTTGTTGGGAGTAATATATTTTTTTGCGAATTTTACCTTCCGCGCGAGACTGCGAATGGGCCGGCCCAGTCGCGCGCCTCCTGTTTCGTCGCGTGAGCTATTCGCCGCAAAATGCGGCGTATAGGAGCTCTCCTATAGAAGTCTACAAACTTTGGAATTTCTTCCTTGGGCCACACTTACTACTTGGGCCACGCCTGGGGCTATAGCCCCAGTTGCCCCAGGCCCAATTCGGCCCCTGGGCGGCGGGGGAGGTTTGTGGACGACCAGCGGCCCAGGGAGGAAGTTTGGCACATTTTTTCAAAAAGACCCTGTCTAGCGCCGTCTCCTGTGAACTGTTATGCCACGTATGCAAAAAATGGGGCCCACCTGTCATAAACGTGCTCAAATGAGACTAATCCACCTGTCATATTGGTTCCTACATATTCCACGAAGATTTTTTATCTGTTGAACCACGATGCCACAAATTCGGTTAATCCCATATGCAATTCCCTTTATCCGGCAATATGTTACTTGCCCGATATTCGAGATCCGATCGTCGGTATCTCCATACCTAGTTCAATCTCGTTACCGACAAGTCTCTTTACTCGTACCGTAACACAAGATCTCGTGACTAACTTATTAGCCACATTGTTTGCAAGCTCTTTACGATGTTGTATTACCGAGAGGGCCCAGAGATATCTCTCCGTCACACGGAGTGGCAAAGCCCAGTCTTGATCCGTGCCAACCCAACACACACATTCGAATATATCTGTAGAGCATCTTTATGATCACCCAGTTATGAAGTGACGTTTGATAGCACACAAGGTATTCCTCCGATATCCGGGAGTTGCATGATCTCATGATGTTAGGAATAGATACTTGACATGAAAAAAGCTATAGCAATAAACTTAAGTGATACGATCGAATGCTAAGCGTACGACTGGGTCTTGTCCATCACATCATTCTCATAATGACGTGATGCCGTTATCAAATGACAACTCATATATATTGTTAGGAAACCTTAACCATCTTTGATCAAAGAGCTAGTCTAGTAGAGGCTCAATAGGGACATACTATTTGTTTATGTATTCACACTGGTATTTAGATTTCCTAAAAGGGACACAATGAATAAATGACCTAAGAATTTTTGATTTCTAGAATGCATGAATATTTTGATTTATTGAAATGGTTTATGATAATGAAATTTGAATTAGAATATTGTCGGAATTAAGCCTTTAAAGAAATTTTAGTTTTATCTAGTAAAAGAATTTGACTTACCAGATTAAATTTAACTAGAATTCTTTCTAATTTCATTGAATATTCAAATATTCTATAGAATTGATTTAATTAAAAATAGTTAAGTAATATTTTGAAATTTTGATCATTGATAATGCTTTTGAAATTTTCGAAATTTAGTAATTTTAAGACAATATTTCAAAATTTGATTACAATATTGAAGAACTGAGAAACAAAGGTTGAACTAACATTTGAATGTAAACTTAATTGGAAAACTTGTAAATTGAACTGTGACGGTCCAGTTTAACGTATTAATATTGAATTTTCAGTATGTCTGTAATGCAATCAAGTGGTATATTTTAATGTCTAAATTCGTATATAATATTCTTGAAAAATGTTTATTCATTGATATTCTGCGAAATTCACAACCATAAGTCTGTGTACTAACATTTAAAATTTTGAAAATTTGCAATGTAGCATTTAGACTAGCCATTCATAATTATCTTTAATACGTTTCGATATGCAACTTAACAACTGAATTCTGTTTCATTGAGGAATCTTTGCTAATCACTGAGCATCGAACTGAATAGCAATCATTTAAAGCAGCTTTTGAAGATTTTCAATTCAATACTTAGATTGATGCTATACTTCAGGTACGTTTAACAACTTAGTAATAAATCAACTAAGTATGCGAAATAGAGATACAAATCGAAGACTATCTAAACAGATTATACGACTTTTAGTTAAATGACAATTGTACACTTACGTACTAACATTTGAATGAACCTAAATTGCAATTAGGACTAGTCTGGATTGAATAAAATTAAGAATAAGCGATTAGAATATGAATTTCACGAATCTATCGAATTCTAAATGGAGCGCATTGAAACCTAATATCAAACTTTGTGATGTTTGATTGCATATTCAATAGATGTCAAATTATATTCTATAGTAGCTGATTTGAACGGTAACACATTTGTTAACACATAGGACAAGGCAATATGGATTGCGATTATACTAGAATTTGATGCTATACAATGCAGCTTCACTCAGTGCGACATGATGTTCATGACTATTGAATATGTAACAGAGCATTGTAGACTCAGGACTGTGAACTGACATGTTTGAAGCTATAGTGAGGAACAGTAATTCATAGCTGAAGAGTCTACATAATAAGGATTTGCATACTACTGAGAGAATCAAATTGTAACTACAACATTCGACCAAATGCATATCTTATCAAATGCTACAAACTCTAATGACTCACTGAATCGTGAATATCAAATCAATCGACGATGTTGACCACTTCGTATAGATCACTGACACAAGTCACTAGTTTGAGTCTAGACAATCTGCTGAATCATTGAATCAGATATACTATATGCATCAGGCTATGCTTCCACAGGAAGTCCATCTGTCATGAAATCTCAAAGGACAATTCCAGACTCTGATGACTATGCAACCTAGTTGAAGTCAGTTACGGGATTCCAATCACTGCCCTTACTACAAGCATGTGACACATGCTCTACTTGATGTCCAATGGTATGCATTATTGCATGTAACCTTCAACATAGAGATCATACAATTAGTGTGGTCAGCATTAAATTGCAGTGATAGACCCAATGCTATGTATCATATGCAACTTATTGATTGAGAAACCTCGCAACATGCAGTGTTTGATAAACTGCATGCTCCACTTCATGCATGACCTGCATAGGACACGCGACTGCGTATCTCGTGGGACTGTAGCTGTTTCAGCTACTAGCTGTACTTTATATCCATTAGCGAAGATGTTATATTGCATTTTAGCATCTTTTAAATTTAGGCTAGTCTAGTCTAGGTATATATCAGGTCACTTGCTGATAACCAGCTATCATGATCATACACTTATGGTTTATGTCCAATATAGATGGCCATTATCAGTGATGGCTACACTTTCAAAGTCATTGCTAGCTATTCGATCAATTGGCAATCTTATTTGAAGTCATTGGCTATGTGTTCCAATTCAGGATTTCAGTGGTAGCTTGAGTTGTGCCAAGTAGTTTCGTGCGAATCGAATCTCGTTCATGCAATCTCAATCATTCAATCTGTGCACATTTCATACGATCAACAATGCTCTGTATCAAGTATTATTGACTTACATACTGCTGTACATGTCAGTCAAACTGTGATTTTCCCGATATTTAGCAGAACTATGACATCGAATTTATTTAACTCATGATACAAATTGTTATGCTGCAATGACTTACTATCGATACTGATACTTGATTATGTAGTTGACTCACTTATTCTAAACATGTCAAACATTCGACAGCCAGTAGACTTAGACACTGTGTTGCTGCAATCATTAGTAGAACCTAGTACTTCATGATCATGAATGATAGAGATTGCCCTTACCATATTGTGGCACGAGACTCAGCATTCATGAATGATGCACCTGTCTCAGCACTCTGAATAGCATTCCTAAGCATGCTTGAATACAGACATCACTATAGTCACCCATATGCAATCTTCCTTGACACAGTCATTGTATTCTCGTATGATGCATACGCACTTCATTAGATGATGATTCGGAACAATAGATCGTGCAACACATACTAAGTGATACTCTCAATGCTCAACAGTATCGACTATCTTTGATCCTGAATCTGTATACATAGACTTCATGATTAATATATTGAGGCAACATAGTTGATGGCATCACACTTTACAAGTATAGTCTTACATCTTTCATGTTTCATACTGATGACATTCTGTACATCGATACAATCAATGCATATATGACGATTATACAATAACATTGTAGACTTAACTAGTAATCAGAAATGTCAGGACAAGTTTCACTGAATCGCCTTCTCGGAGTGACATTCTACATCACGATAGAGTCGCTGACTCAGTTCGTGCAATGAGTGCCTAGATGACTTAATATGCAATTTACATACTCTAAGGCAGAATAGCATATCAGCTTAAGCACAGTTACTGAAATACTCGTAATTATAACCTAGAACATGGAACAGCCAATGTGACTTGATGCCAACGTAGACTGATTCACCTGATCTGTCATCATGCAGCATGCGGTCAATTTGACTTAGACATGGATTGAGCCCATCTAGTAGATTCATGTCGATCTACAGGCTGCAACATGAGCTAGTAGACTGTCAATTATCAGATAGCAATTGTATCTATCAAAGCATCTCGTATCTGCCTCGTCATTCATCACATCATTCAGAAATTTACATGACCATATTCGTATCATTAGATTCTCATTAACCATTATGTACAATCATATCTAGCCATTGCAAGCTATTCGCCGGAACTATTGATTGACAACATGTAAGTCATGATTTTTCAAAGTCTCTAGGACTTGTATCCTTGAACTGTTTCGAATAAGGATAGGATTTACCATAATCGCTCAATGCAAACTAGATCATAGATACTATCATATATCATTCAGTTCATATAACATTGAATCACTGTCATTCGTTACTTACCGATCGATGTTACTCATTAGCATCAGAGACTCTCAGATATTGTATCAAGCTAAGAACTAACCTTCATCACTCTGTGATAGCAGTCTTGCATTCTAATGCAATTTCATCGATTGGAGATGCTATGTATGCACTCATATGACAGACCAGAGCCATTGCTTCACGAGTCATAGCACATGCAGTTTAGGTACCATTTGAATTATATGATGATCTAGAAATCGATAACTTGATAGTGATACACGAATGCAGAAATTCTAATCTCAATGAATATCCTTCACCATCACAGGATCGTATTGAGACATGTCGACATCAGTTGATCGTACCGATTTGAATCCAGTGAGTCACTATATTCTAGACACGCATATTTGTCATGTCATTGAGCATACGAAACACGAAGAACATGTTAGTCAGATATGGACATCAGCATTTTGAGGACAATCAATAATTGAATAAATGACATTTAATAGTATCAACTTATGACATGATTATGTGTATGCATCTCACCTAGTCTTCAAATTGCTCAGCAGTAACTGCATGTAAGACGATACTTATGAACAGTGAATCATATGATAGGCATTTCAACAAGCTGTCATGCCTTTATACTCTCATTCTTAACATTTCTTATCCATTAGTACAGTAAGTAACTGATCTAGACAGAAATGCTAATGACAAGGTATTCAAAATCAGTCAACTTGTTCAAGGTAGATCTTGACAAAATATCAATTGCAGATTACTAATCTTCAACAAACTAGTCATTCAATTATGAAAACATGCTACTAGTGATAGCTGCCACTCAACATTAATTGTCTAGTCAAGATTATGCAATATATGCATGAGAACTACAAATTGATCCTTCAAATAATGTACGTATCAACTATCTAAAATATACTCTTTCATTGTAGCAGTCCAGTATGACCGATTGACAATTGACAATGAGCTCAAAGTTAAAATTATGAACTCTGTACGATCAGATTACTAGTTCTTGGAAGCTTCTTACAGTGAGCATAGACATGTTATAATATATTTACCTTGAGATTAACTCGACTTGGATCTCATAATCGTGAGTCAAGATATTACCAAATTCGATTTGATCATGATGGGAAGTCAAGACATAGTAATGTAAATCGATTTACAGCAATCATTGGCTTTAGACTCTAAAGATCTAGAATGTGCATCTTCTACATTGAACTTCTATATGGAGCTACACTTGCTGATCAACTATAGTCTATTTGCATGTCTTTTTCCATTGTCAATATCTTGAACATTAACTGAAACTACGATATACATGAACATATTAACTAACAATATAGAATAAAGATTGCAATCTAGATTCAGATGACATGATTAAGTACTTTAAGTCGCAGATAGAACGACAATTCAGTGACTAATATAAACTGATCACCATGCATGCAGTCGATGCATTAGATCTGTGAGGATGACTAGAATCTTCAAGTCTTACGTGAGGAATCGATTATTCAACCAATCTGTCTAGCACCTTATCACGTGTGATGAGCCGGAAGCATCATGAGAAGATGGAAGATTTACAAAAATATCATGAATAGGACAGTCAGTCTGACATCTGATGCGTTGGAACATTGATGTTACCTGAAATCAGATATGAGAACTACTATGCAGTTATGTAGCTTTAAATTATTTCATTCTAGATCTGAACTAACGGATAACTTCGATATGACATCAAGATATTTCCAGACATGACTGTGCACATCATTGTACATTGAACTACTACACGAATGAATTGACATTCAATGATGTTCATGAATAAGCTCAAATGATCAATGCAGTCATTATCAAATGAAATTGATCCAGTGTTCAATAACATCTGTGCAATCATGACTATACAATCATAATGGACTGAATCTACTTTTTAAGTCATCGATCAAAGATATTGATGCTAAATGCTATCAAGTCTTGAATGTGGATGCTGAACAATGCTATTGACTGTTCTTCACATAGAACAGTACACAATATGTAGATATAACATGAGCATAAATGTATCTAATATAATGTCATTGCATACAGTTCAATAAATGTGAGCTAAATTCACTGCTGCAGTACAGTTGTACCATTTACATAGTGTACTAGCAATTTAATAATAGGTGAATGATTGCTATGAGGTAAACATGAGTAATGAATAGTTAAACTGAATAGAAATCATGACAGCTGCACTAAGTCAATATGCAATTTGAAAGAATTGCATAAATGCATAACATAGATATACATGACAATGTTTAGCAGTCTACAAACTTGATATTTGTCTTCAAATCTAGATTCGAAGAATGATTGGTACAACCTAAATAGTTACGATGACATAGCAATGTAACTATAAATGTATGCAAATAATATCATGATGACTAATATCAATCAACATAAATCCGATGTTATACTAAGTTGACTATCAAGTATGCCATGATTTAATCTCAATATAACATGTGACGTTCTATCAGCAACTATTATGTCTCAATTAGAATATCATTACAACATACTACATGCCTGACATATTGTTCAATATCAGCAGAAGTATTATAAATCAAAATCTAACAAATTTTCATGTAGTAACATTATGAATTCAGATTGAGTGCAAAACATGTACAACATTGAAGATTAAGTCAATATGAACTGTAGAATTAAAATATGAAATCACATTGAAAACTATACTCAATACTTGCATACTAATGGAGAATCAAATGGCAATTGATGATAAATATGTGCTTCTAAACACGTGAATATGTCATGACTATTGACATCTTCATGAATATGACAATGTCTCTGCATAGGTAGTCAAATCGATTCAGAAAATCAAGCATCAAACTAGCAAATAATCTGAAATAGAACTATAGGAATCTGTCGAAATATTAGCTATCAACTTCAAATGAATTCAAGACAAAATATGTATGATCCATAGAGCTTCATCTGTCGAACATCTCTGAATATGAACAGTTTGAAACATTATGATCCGAAATTCATGACAAATTGCAGTGATCTGACATAATAGGCAATAAATTGATGCTGAATGTGTTGAACTAAGTAATTGTGAATAAGTCGACATAATTACGTGATCATCGATAGACACACGTTTAAAATGATTAATTATTGCACAATCACTAGACTAAGCATTAATCAGACTATAATAATTAGGTGATGCAAATTGTATGAACTGAATTATGCTGACACTATTTAGGATGGTCAATGCTATTTCTGTAATGCACGATATTGCACTCATGTAATTACGCATGTTACAGCTGATAGAGACTGACGTAAACAAAAACTAGAGCGTAGATAGCAAAATTGATGAATATATGTGAAACATTATGTGCAATTGCAAAGTTCATACATATGAATAGATCGTAAAGGTATGAGCTTGGACTATGACGAAAGTAGTTGGATAAGATGGATGTAGTCGAGAGTGAATGTCATCTGGAAGTTGTGATGCAAGTGAAGTGTATGTGATTAGGACAGTAGGCATATTGGAACAGGTGTATGGTGAGTATCTGTGTACGTAAGTAGCAGTCTTCGAAATACTTCATATAAGCTCTGCTTGGAACTGGAACGTATAGAACAAGTCAGCTGATAGTAGCACTAGAATATGATGAACTTGATATGCACGTGAAGACAGATGCTGAATATTTATTATCTGCAACCGTTTTGACTTGTAAATTTGCCAATAACTTTGTGATACTTCGAAATCTTGAAATGACCTGGCAACATGCAAGCAATTGACATAGATTGGTAATTAGCACGAACTCAAAGCATAATTTAAACTACATGTATTTGATGAAGTTTAAATATGATTCTAATTTGAAAGCAAAGTACGTAGGAATTAAAGAGTAATGGATATAAGAATGTGAAATTGTAGAATTTGTTCGATAGAATGGCTCTAGTGCAAAGTGAGAGCATGATAATCCGTGATCAACATGAGAATAATATCCTTAGTAGTAAATCTTGCAATTAACATCATGTAAGACTGCACTGTTACGAGTTCCGAGATTAATTCACTGAAAATTTTAATTAACGAATCTAAATCATACATTATGAATGTGTAGTAAATGAGTAATTGATTTAAACATTTGGAACTTCTAATGACATCTTATTGAAGATTATTGAATTTTGAATCGAGACTTTAACTTGACAGAATTAACATACATGTAACGATGTGAATCAAGATAGATCTAAATTTATGAACATTTTAAATACAAAATTAAAGGAATTGAACATTGAGATTGAACAATCATCGTCAAAATCAATTACTAAGTTAACTTATAGTATAAATTAGAATTAATGAACAGTTGACATAAAGTAACATTAAGCAAATTACAAGAAATTTAAGCAACTTTAAAATGAAATGAAATTAAAGAAGACATAGTAAACTAATAGAAGTGAAATTTTGAAATCATAAACATTTTGGAATTGAAAAGAAAATTTTGAAATGATAAATAAATTGAGATGAAAATATTTGAACTTAGATAAATGATGCAATTGAAAATTAGAACAATTTAATGACAACAACTTTGACGAATTATTACAATAACAAATGTAATATTTACTTCAAATTAAATAAGATTTAAAAACGATCATCTAAATGATTTATCAGAATTGTTAAAGTGATAAATAAGAAATTAGATTTAAGTAAGCATTTAATTTTTAGAATCAAAATTTTGCTAAAAGATAGTATAGCGATCAGAATTCATAATGAAGTAGAATCAATTGAATGCTAGAATATAAAGGAAATGGTGAAAATTAATAACTGAAAAATTGAACCAGAAAGTAAGATTACGGTTTAGACAATTTCTAGAGATACTGCAATATATTGCGAAAATGCTTACACTTTGAATAAGACATATTCAAGCATGAATGGTATCATCATCGAGACAAATTTATGATATGGGAATTATTGAACATGGACTTGGAAATTCTGAAGATGAACAATGAAATGCAATTGTAGTAACGATGGAAAAGACAGATGCCAAATGCTATCACTAAGTTAACAAGTATTCAAATCTGACTGAACCTGATACAGTTTTAACAGGTCGACATTTTTGTAAGTTGCTAACATTTTGTAGATCAATCATGTAGTTATACTGTAATGACTTAAGCTAGAGGTAATAGACTGATCAGCAAGTACAAACATTCAAGGATTGATTACAAGTAGTCATATCTCATTACAACCAACGTATCCAGTATTGACTTCGATGCCAAACTGATTTCTTCGCTGCTTCACTGGATACTACAAGTACTCGATATCATGCAGAGCCTTAGAACATCTTGTACTCAGAAACTATGGACATGGACACATACACTGACAGCTTACTGGACTACACTAAGTTAGACGCTATGTCCAGCCATTACATGAATGCATGAATGACATTCATAAAGTCACTCATCATGTTATCTCACTGGATAACTCTAGACAATTACATAGTAGTTATGCATCAAATCATGATGGATCTCAGGATCTTTAATATGAACTAGACTATGAGCCTCATTGTCAGTCATGATATAATCGATATTGCCTGATTTGGCCATGAGTTCCTCTCAGTAGACTACATTTGTTCTACAATATAGAATTTTCAACTTAGATGCTTATATTCAATAAGTGTTTGCAGTTTGAGCTACAGAAGCCTTTCACAGGCTATTTACTCAGGATATTTTGGCACATGAACAATCTTGCAGACTTATGGTCATTTTGGAGCTTTTAGCTTGTATCTAATAACCACATTTCCTTATCCATGTTATATAGATAGTCTCTACAATGGATATGACTGCTTGGAATACATTACTAGAGTCTACTTAATCTACGGAATAACACTTGTTTGCAATAATTCTAGATATAATTAATCTATTGTCACTATAATTCTGGAAAATTTGATCATGACTCATTTCTAGCACATCATTGCTACTTTCATGCAAATAATTGAACAAGACCATCATTGTATTTGAACATTCTGTGTCTAAAAATTTACGAGCACTCACTCGTAATGTCCTGTTACACATTGTCAGTTTCATGCCATGATTCTCGATTCAGCTATGAGCATATGTGAGATTACTTAGTGAACTTTCGAATGTCGCTGATTCAATTTTCTGGAATGTATAACTTAATCATCGTAATAGACTGGAATCAACTTCAAAGAACAATGTCTTACTAATTTGGATAATTACAATATTTTGTCTTAATATCATCTGATCATACTAATGTCTAAATTGCACTTGTTCTGTAATCCTTTAATGAGAACTTTCCTACATTGTGAATCATGTATTTCCTTCAAAAATTAGCAAGTTTTCGACTACATTCTAACTCGTATATACATTATTGTCATCATTTAATTGCTTTCTACACTTTATGGCATACTAAGTTTCACACATCTTCATTAATCGCGTACTTGCTACATCCTATATCATATCTCACTAATCAATGCAATCACCCTATTCGAATCCTTTATGATACCACAGCTATATCAACTTTGATTCACAATGGCCCATATCATCCATTGAGATCCTGTCTAAACATATGAACTCTCTTCCTACATGATTGCTATCGTTTGGATTTAATTATCTCTTCTACATAGGCAACTCTTCATATGCCATTATATACTTGATTTACTGCTTAGTCTTTGAGAGTTTGAATATCTAGTACCTATCTAGGGCAACTTTTCATACTACAGTAAGTGCCTCTCTAAGGAATCAATACAGATACAATCGATTCAGATACACATCTAAGTACGAAGAACTATGGTTAGCATGGACATTCATTACACACAATTGTACATATACTTTCGCATTGCACTAAATCTCAGACATTTCATTCATTGCTAGACATTTACACTTCTTGCAAGATTGGCAATCTGCTAGGCTTGACCTTTTGCACCCTTGGATACCGCCGCCATTAATGTTGGGGAACGCTGGTCAAACTAGGGTTAGGGGAGAAGAAGTGCAGGTCAATGCCAGGGACGGGTGAGGTGAAGTCACCGACGAAATTGCGACACTCATCCTTTAATTGCTTACGTTTCAGGCAAGTGAAGAAACGGCTTCTGGCACCTACCCCAAAAATAAATGACCAGCCAGCCTGGCCATTTAAACCAAAAATGGTAACTGTCGCAGTGTGCAACAATTGTGGGCCACCTACTTTTATCTTCCTTTTTATTGTGGTGGCGTGCGTTGCTTGCCTTTGTGATCCCCACATTGGCCCACTACGGTCACCGTTCAAGTGCTGACCCATTCCAAGCTGCTCATGACATGACCGTGCTCCCCTTCAAACAAAAAGAGCACACATTGTTATGATATTTTTATGTGTTAATTAGTGGTGGCCATGGACAATTTGCAAAGTAAAACAAATGACCATGGAAGTATTAAAAGTACTTATGTGTTTTATTTTCTAATGCAAAAGTTTATTATTTCTTACTGGAAAGTTTATATTTTTTGAGTAGGAAGTACGGTCACCTAAGTGAAAGGATATTTGTATTTGAGTAAAAATGTGTGGGTTTGGTTGAGTTTATAGTCCCCGTTTAGAGAGTCTATATTGCTGAATAGAATGTACTATGTAAGCCAACTGCTTGTTTCCGAGTAGAAAGTTTTACCATTCAAGTAGAAAATTTGTAATAAAAATATAGGATTTCTATATTGCCTGGTAAAAAGGTATCATCTCAGTCAAAACTTTGATGTTTTTGTATATAAAGTTTTTCCAGTACATTTTGAATATTTTTGAAAATTTTGAACAATTTTGATAAACTGAACATTTTTTGAAAATCATGAACAATTTTGAATATGTGAACAAATATTTGATAAAGGGAACATTTTTGAAACTCTGCACAAAAATTTGGAAACGCTAATATTTTTGGAATTCATGAACAAATTTTGAAACAAGAACATTTTTTCAAACTCAGAACAAAAATTTAAAAAATGAAAACATGTTTTAAATTTTCAGACTTTTTTGAAAAAAGGGACAGTTTTTCTGAAATCACGAACATTTTTTAAAACTGTGACAATATTCTTAAAAACGAAAAGGGAACATGAGAAATTAAGAAGAAAAAACAAAAAAAGAAGATGAACATTTTTCAAATTCAAAAACAAAATTTGGATACGCAACCATTTAAAAACATGGAAAAACCTGAACAAAATTGGAAAATTTAAACACTTATAAAAAATTGTGCACATTTTTTGAAACTCCTAAAAAAATAGAAATAGACACATTTTCGGAAATTGTGATTTTTTTTGAAATGGAAACATTTTTTTAAACTACAGAACAAAATTGGAATACATTTTTCTTAGAATTGTGAATGAATTTTGAAAGAGGAAAATTTTTTCATACTCCAGAAGAAAATTTGAAATCACGAACATTTTTTTATATTATGAACAATATTTTAAAGGTGAACATTTTTTCTAAATATGCAAATATTTTTATGAAAAATGGAGAATCGTTTTTTGACTTTGTGAACAAAAGAGAATAACAGAAACGTTTTTGAAGTTCTGAGCATTTTTTGAATTTTTGAACATAATTTGAAATTCTCAAGTACAAGAAATAGAAGAAAAAGGAATTACAAAGAAATAAACTAAAATGAAGTAAAGAAACAGAAATTCGAAAACTAAAGGTTTTTTTAAATGCGAACAGTTTTTGAAACTACGGAAGAAATTTGAAAATGTGAACAATTTTTGGATACCAAACCATTTTTTGAAAAACGAGAATTTTTTGAAACTCGCAAATTTTTGTAAAATGCAAACTTTTTTATAAATATGCAAATAATTTTCAAGAAACATGAGTCTTTTTTGGAAATAGAAACGAAAATAAAAAAGGAAAGAAAAAATAGGAAACGGAGAGAAAGAGAAAATGAAACAGAAAAAAAGAAATCGAAACGGCAAAAAAACCAGTTCAAGAACCTCCTAGAAAGTTCCCAAAACCAAAAAAACGGTTCAGAAACCTCTTGAAACGTTATGGTAAAATCGGTGGTCGGGCCGGCCCACATTATCCCTCGCTGGCACATCTTCAAGTATGGCGTTGTTTTTCTTTCACTTGCATGCCCCTGTCGTGGTGGTTAGCGCGGCGTGTATATCCACAGGAGGTTAGAGGTTCGATACATGGCGCGTGCTGTTTTTGAGCGATTCTTTTATCTCGCGAGGAGGAACCCGAATGGGCCGGCCTACTGTGAGCTGCGCCCCTGTGCGAAGCCGCGACTAGTCGCCGCATTAAGCGGCGTATAGGGAATTCCCAGTCCCGCTGCAACTCAGTAGGGGGCCCGAACCATGAGGGTCATGTGTGGTTTGACCAACCACATGATGTAACTACGCCTTACCCCTGAAAAAAAACTAGGGGGCCCAACCATGGGGATCTAGCCTGCTCCCCCCTACCCCAGTCTCCGCCTCTGCTACCCACTGTGTAGGTAGTAACATACTAGAGTTACTCCGTGCTATGGCTAGCCTAAGTATGGCCAAATCAACGCAAGCGCTCAGCACACCTTACCCATATGAGCACCTCCGAAAGACTGAGCCAGCATATCATACTGAATGCGCATCGCCGGAAATCCTGAAATAAATCCAGGAATAAATGCGAGCACCAGGATTTGAACCCTGGTGGACTGGGGATACCACAGTCCCTCTAACCATCCAACCACAGGTTGGTTCCCTGGCCAAATCATTACTACAATATAATTACTATTCATTAATAAGATCCTAATATAGGGGTGTTTGTTTTCAGGGACTTTTTTGTGTAAGGACTAGAAAAAGTCCCTCTTAGAGACTTTTTTACCAAACGGGAGGGACTTTTTAGGGACTAAACTAGGCATTTGGGACTAATGAAGAAGACTCTCAAGGAGAGTCTTTTTTGGGACTTTTTGGGACTTTTTCAACAATGCCCCTCCATGCATGCATCCATTGGCCCGCCATCCCATTATGTTGTTTGATTGTTGTTTTTCTATATACTAGGGGCAACATGGTCATTTAATAACCTCTAGGAAGGGACTAGAGACTTTTTAGTCTCTGGAAACAAACAGGAAGGGACTTTTTAGGGACTAGGAACTTTTTAGTTGGGACTAGAAAAAGTCTTAGGACTTATGAATTAAACAGGGCCATAGTCCTGGCCTAACTAGAGTAGATCATCATGGAAAATTTTAGAAGTCAATTAATGCCCATAAACTCCGCCTTTGCTGGCCAAAAGCTTACGCATGTTTGCTATATATTGAACGGGAACGGAAACCCATTCATCAGCCTCTATCTTCCTCTTCCTGCTAAATAAAAAAAGAAACAAGGATGGCACTCCAGCCTCTCTCCTGGTGTACGTGATTCGTCATCATTCTCATTGTGGCTTCTACTTCCTTTGCTGTCGACTACTCCCTCCGTTTGGAATTACTTGTCACGAAAATGAATTTATCTAGACGTATTTTAATTTTAGATACATTCATTTCCAAAACAAGTAGTTCCGAACGGAGGGAGTATGACTGTAGTAGATCATTGAATGCGGTTACTTCACACTGCAAGGAAGAGCTCACATGGGTTATATCTTCCGGAGACAAGACCCTTATTGGTCTTGAATGTTGCCAGGAACTTGGCTGTGTGAATGAACCAACATGTTTCCCTCTGGTCCATAGAATCTGTAAGGATCACGAATGTCGACGGCCAGCTTTCGTACAATCGACGTCTACATAAAAACCTAAGTAGATCTGTACCTCCTTTACATCTCGTGAGGTTACTAGATTCGAATAATATACATGTTTGTGTGTGTGATTGCACTTTTTCTGGAAAATGAATGCAAAACTTTCTAGTGTCTGCATCTGTGCATCATAGAATAATTCCCCTTAAGCAACAAAATTTGTTTGATACATTTTCAAATTATCTTTGCAGTCACTGGATGAAGTGAACCTCATATCCAACATGGACTAATCATTTTGTTTCTCTTCGGTTCTGTCATGCTGACTCCCTAACTTTGTGCCCGCCTCCCACCCGCTTATTATGAGCGGCCAGGCACCATATGAGGGAGCGTGTTCACCCTCTTCGAGAGTGTTTGATAATGTTTTTCATCAATCCTTTACTAACTCAACAAGCAAGTAACCCTCAATTCCCGAAGTCCTTTATGTATTATCTATCTTTTTTGAGAAACTCCTTTATGTATTATCAAACCTATTGAGTTCGTCACAAAGGCCCATAACAAATCCACTTGATCCCCATGATCCAAAAACCATTATGACGACGAGATGTTTCCTTCACATATCTATGTCTGTGTGTGGATGCATTTTTTAAAATTAATGCAAAGTTTTCTAGCTTCTACATCCTCTGATTCACACATCCCTATTGTCATATTCATTTATTGGAGGCAGCTTTTTAATTTTAGGGCCATATTCATTTATTGGAGGCAGCTTTTAGGCTTCAAGTTAATCCAAGAATAATTTCTCTTAAGGAATTTTTCCTCATACTAGGTAAGTGCCCGTGGGTTGCTCCGGGAAACAACACAATTATGTAGAAACAACATCAAGAAGTACATAGAGAACACAATTCATGTGATTCTTTTGGGGGAGATTGATGTTAAAACAACATCAAGACATGATAAATACCTAAGACACATTTGGTTTGGCAATTTTCGACCGTCTCCCGATTACACTGCTTAGCGAAGATGTTACCAGTGTTTGATATGGCTGGGCTGGTTTTGATCGCCTTTTTTTAGGGCAACAATAGTGGAATCCCCTACGGTGTAATTTTCATAAATAGAAGGGAGGAAACAAAAGGAGTTTACATATTTACATAGGGGTTTAGATGGCCCCCAACAAATAGAAGAAAGGTTTCGATCGCCCTGTAATTCGATAAACCACTTCGTAAAGCCCAAAATGGGACATACCCTCTAGAAATCGAAAATGCTCGACCTCCTTCTCTCTCTTTGACGATAGGACTTTTCCCCTCTCTGCCATGAGCAGCGACGCCGAACAGACGCCCTCCCCCTTCCCCGTCACGAGCAGTGGCACCAGCCGAACCTTCCCCCATCCCTACCATGAGAGGCAGCGCCACCAAGGCCTCCCTCCTCTCTGCACTAGAAGCAACTCTGGCCGGACATCCCCCTCCTCGGGCTAGCAGCCACACTGACCGCGGACCTCTCCTCATCACCTCACGACCAGCCACGCCGACCGGACTTCCCCTTCTTAGTAGCAAGCAAGCATGTTTGCCAGGCATCTCCCTTCTCCTTACTTCATTTCTGGACGCTCTAGTTTGGGAAACTAACCCTTCGTTGAACCAAACATATCAAGTAAGCATCCAATCTCCCACTACTACAAGATGGTCCAAACATGACACATGAACCAAAGACCCTTCGATCAAGCTGTGTGTGTGTATTAGTCGCAAAAAGTGATGTAATAAAACTGTTTCCAATAATACGAACCGTTTGCAATGGCGGAGACATCAAACACGATTCATATTAGAGTTGCATGTGCGATATGTGGCATATAGTTGATCCATATGAACTGTTTGTGATGAGCCAAAAACAAAAACGGTCAGCCATATCAAGGTGTGTGTGATAGACGGCATACAATTCACTCAGATGAACTATTTTTGATTAGGCAACACAACAGAAATGGTTGGCAAGATCAAGGTGTGTGTGATAGACGGTGGTTACGTACTCGCTTCTCTGCCAGGAGGACTTGAGTAGGATCCCTTTGCCGCAAGTTTTATTTTTTGGTATTTGGCGGACTGGTTTTTTATTTTTCGCCGCTGCTGGCCGTTTCTTTAAGTGTGGTGCTGCCAATGCTTCAGAGTAACTCGCCTAACATGGTGGCTAGCCCGTAGCGCATATATGTAGCAGGTCACGGGTTCGAGTCCTGTCAGGAGCACAATATTTTTTTTGTGAATTTTACCTTCCGCGCGAGACAGGAAATGGGCCGGCCCAGTCGCGCGCCTCCTGTGCATCGCTTGAGCTATTCGCCGCAAAATGCGGCGTATAGGAGCTCTCCTATATAAGTCTACAAACTTTGGAATTTCTTTCTCGGGCCACACCTACTACTTGGGTCACGCCTGAGGCTATAGCCCAGTTGCCCCAGGCCCAGTTCCGCCCCTGGGCGGCGGGGGAGGTTTGTGGACGACCAGCGGCCCAGGGAGGAAGTTTGGCACATTTTTGCAGAAAGACCCTGTCTAGCGCCGTCTCCTGTGAACTGTTATGCCACGTATGCAAAAAATGGGGCCCACCTGTCATAAACGCGCTCAAATGAGACTAATCCACCTGTCATATTGGTTCCTATATATTCCACGAAGATTTTTTATCTGTTGAACCACGATGCCACAAATTCGGTTAATCCCATATGCAATTCCCTTTATCCGGCAATATGTTACTTGCCCGATATTCGAGATTCGATCGTCGCTATCTCCATACCTAGTTCAATCTCGTTGCCGGCAGGTCCCTTTACTCGTGCCGTAACACAAGATCTCGTGACTAACTTATTAGCTACATTGTTTGCAAGCTCTTTACGATGTTGTATTACCGAGAGGGCCCAGAGATATCTCTCCGTCACACGGAGTGGCAAAGCCCAGTCTTGATCCGTGCCAACCCAACAGACACCTTCGAAGATATCTGTAGAGCATCTTTATGATCACCCAGTTATGAAGTACCGTTTGATAGCACACAAGGTATTCCTGTGATATCCGGGAGTTGCATGATCTCATGGTGTTAGGAATAGATACTTGACATGAAAAAAGCTAAAGCAATAAACTTAAATGATACGATCGAATGCTAAGCGTAATATTGGGTCTTGTCCATCACATCATTCTCCTAATGATGTGATGCCGTTATCAAATGACAACTCATATCTATTGTTAGGAAACCTTAACCATCTTTGATCAACGAGCTAGTCCAGTAGAAGCTCAATAGGGACATAGTATTTGTTTATGTATTCACACTGGTATTTAAGTTTCCAGTCAATACAATTCTAACATGAATAATAAACATTTATCATGAACAAAAAAATGATAATAACCAATTTATTATTGCCTCTAGGGCATTCCAACAGGTATCTTCCCCGGATCGACCCTGGAGAACCGGCCAGACAAATGCGCAAGCGGGCAACAATGCAATGGACTAATTTCTGCGGCCAACTGCGCTGCAAAACCGCCAACACACAACAATCCATGCATCAGCTCGCTAGAGGACATGTAAAATCAGTGTGCAGGAAATGAAACATAGGGAAAACGGAAATGATCTTGCCGCTTGGGAAGAGAAGAGCTCACATCAACCAATCAGCGTGAGGCTAGAAGAAGAAGCGTCTTTCGTTGTCGGGGACGGGCGAGGTCAGGCCGCCGGCGCCCCCTCCAAGATTTCTTTCGGCAGGGCTGAACTGTGTTTTTTAGAAAAGCTGAAGTATTCGAGTGGAAGTCGGTGGCTGGTTTTGGGAAGCTTCCAGACCTTTTTTCCTTGGCCTTTTCTGTTCTATTTTATTCAATTTTTTCTTATTTCCCCCTTTTTCGTTTTTCATATTTCCATTTATTTCTCAAAATGCATGAACTCCTTTCAAACTCAAGAACTATTTCAAATTCGTGAATGTTTTTCAAAATTGTTTTCTAAATCATGGATGTTTTCCAAATCCGTGATTTTTTTCACATTTGTGAAGTTTTCGCCTAAAATTCATGAACATTTATCAATTTTCACTTTTCCGTAAATCCATGAACTTTTTCAAAGTTCGTGGACCTTTTCCAAATTCATGATTTTTTTGTCCGTGGCCTTTTTCAAATTTGTGAACTTCTATAAAATGCATGAACTTTAAAAAAATCATGATTCTTTTCCCAAATCTGAACTTTCCTCAAATCTATAAACCTTTTATTAAATTTTTTATGAAACCTTGTCAGAGGGCGGGGAGCTTCCACATTGCATGCTGAAGAAGAGTGTTGGTCCAATTAATTAAGGTAACCGACCCAAAAATCATAAAAAAACTAATAAAAACCGCGTATGCAACTGCTGATTCAGCATTATCTTCAGATTTTATTGTATGGAATGCCATGTTTGATGGGAGAAGCAGATATTGAGAAATTTGCAGGTGCTTCACAATGTATATTGCCAGAAGAAAGCTATGAGCTTGAGATTAGCCACCGGGAGTATATAGCAATTGCGTCTTGGATTATGAGTAGCCCTGTGAAGGAGAGGGGCAGGTTCCGATGAAGGTTGAGAGTGATGTACAACAAATTGCAGCAGATTCGTGGGCTCCATTATTGAGCAGGTTGACTCAATCAGCTTTGCAACCATCTGCATAGCTCCTACCTAAAGTGGCAGCATGCATATGATTTGGGAGAAACAACAATTTGAGGCAAACAACAGAGTTGATGTTGTCATCTTCTCTCTCTCTCTCTCTCTCTCTCTCTCTCTCTCTCTCTCTTCTTCCCCATTTCTTGCTTTCCAGATACAATAGAGTAGACAACAAGCATAAATCATGATACAAGACTAGGGCTATCAGAGGTAATAAGAAGGTGAAGAAAATCATGCAAAAGATATATCATGATAATCAAGCATAATAATTATAATAGGTCTTAAACTCCAGAAAGGATCGAAACCAGGTAGGTAGCTCTAGATATTGAAAACAGGTGCTCTTAACTTTCCAGGTTGTCACATGTCATCCATCACAACTAAGGAGAAACTGTGGGATGCATTTATTCTCAACTCATCTACGATGGAGCTCTAGTTTATTGGTAGTGCAAATAGCTAGTCTTCATCCATATCCTTGATCTTGAGCCTGAGCATGGCATTTCTGTTCCAAACAAAATGGGAAAGCACAAAGGATCAGGGATGAAGACGATTAAGCACAAGTGGAACGAGACAAATTGACAAGGCAAGTAATTGTGCAAAAACATTCAAATGTTATGTGCCACTCAAAATGCAGAATGATATAATTGACCAAGCAATGATGACTAGATGCTTCCATACCCCAAACGTTGTGTATTTTTCCTTCTAAGCATGAAAAGTAAAGAAACAATAGTCAATGAGGGTAAAAGTCACCAAGGGGGAGTTTTTAGACTCGACTGTACACTTGACATGTAGGGCAAAAATATCATGGTGGTATATCTAAATTGAAAAACATTCAACAACACAAGTGTGCCGGTGTAAACTATGCTATCCAGAACTGATAGGTGTGTATAGTTGCATGCTTAAATAGACATACATGGAAATTTTATACCATGACACTACCGTATCCGTTCTCGCAAAAAGAAAAACTTCAGTATTCTAAAAAACTACAAGTATGTACATCCAGAGTAACATGAGTGAGGTTCACCGTTCAAGGACAGCTTACTGGTGATAAGAATTCATATAATGTGATATCAATATATGAGAAATGGAGAAGATCTAATACATGAACTTCCATTCTTCAGCTGCTAATCCCTCCCTCTAATATCCCAGATATATAACCCAATACAACAACAATAGTCATGATCAAAAATCAAAAACCAATTGTAGCGTTTATAAATCATGCTACAAGTACATAAAACATCTCAATTGTTGCTTACTAGTCTTCCTAAAATGGCCCGAGGAATCAATTATGTACCTACCACCATTCCATGAATGTACTACACCATGACTGTTGATGAACCATTAACTAAAATAATAGAGGACCAATAGTTTGTCAATGCCATTCATTCCACAACTACACTGAATATTGTTCGTGTATTGATCTAAGCTACAGATTTTAGATTTAAAGCACACAACAAGACAAAGCAACATAATACAAAATAGATTGATAGAGTGTACAATTCAAAAACATCATAACCTCAACAAGACAATAGATTACATGAAGACTAAAAACAAACCTTGTAGGATCATCCTTGGGTGCATGAAATACAGGAGGCCATATCATCATAAGAGGATGGATTTCACAGAAAAATTTATCACCGTCTTCCTTCTCATACACCTTACGCATTGTTCTGAGCTTGATGTCCAAGAGGAATGTGCATCGACCCATGTCCAAAAACACAAACTCAACATTGTCTCCTGCCTGGTTTATAAGGAGAGAAGCATTGCCATCTGACACACTCAAATCAACAAACATCTCACGCAAATAAATGGTGTCCATCAGCAACCATGTGTACCCGTTGTGGAGCCAGATGCGAAGTTGAAACTTCTTGACAACGATTAGATATACACCAGCAACATCATCGGCCTGTGACAATATGGTGTTTCTCTCACCATATTCCATCCCTTCTGGGAGCTCAATTATGGAGAAACTTGAGGCCACCAAATCCAAGACAATAATGTTGCTCCAGCCAGCTGGCACATAGATTTTATTGTTGGACAACACAGATTTAAGTACTGACCATGGACGAGGGGGTTGTTGTACGATCAAGCTATGATTCATGCGCCATATGCCATGTTTCAAGATATATATGTATACCCTGTGTTTTCCGTCCCTTGTTTGGTGCATCAACACATACAAGTAAGACAATTCATCCCCTTCTTCTTTGGGCAGGATTCTAGAGTAAGTAGTGCCGTCGAATAAGTACTGAGATTGGGGGCGTGGAAACGGTGGGAGGATGTCCATGCCTCTCTCAGGACACACCACTTTGTGCACTGCAAATGTGGTTCCAATTTTATCATGCTGCCTAATGAGGACGTTGCCATTCCGGCAACCAAGGATGTAGGTTGGTACCGACGGTACTCTCTGATAGGTGCCAAAGCTAGAGGTTGCGCGTTGGATGACAGCAGTGTGTTCACGGGGCTGAGGCAGTATTGGGATGAAGTTTGGGGTGTGCTCACCTTTGTTGATGTAGAAGCCAAGAAGGCGGGGCGGGTGGATCTCACGAAATCGACGGAGGAAGGCGCGGTCGGAGACATGGGCGAGCCAGCGTGTGCATACGAGGGCGGAGTTGAGAAGGGTGGTGGTGAAGACGGTGCGGAGGAGGATCTCAGTGAGGAGGTCGTCGTCCTCGAGCACCTTGGATACCGCCGCCATTGATGTTGGGGAACGCTGGTCAAACTAGGGTTAGGGGAGAAGAAGTGCAGGTCAATGCCAGGGACGGGTGAGGTGAAGTCACCGACGAAATTGCGACACTCATCCTTTAATTGCTTACGTTTCAGGCAAATGAAGAAACGGCTTCTGGCACCTACCCCAAAAATAAATGACCAGCCAGCCTGGCCATTTAAACCAAAAATGGTAACTGTCGCAGTGTGCAACAACTGTGGGCCACCTGCTTTTATCTTCCTTTTTATTGTGGTGGCGTGCGTTGCTTGCCTTTGTGATCCCCACATTGGCCCACTACGGTCACCGTTCAAGTGCTGACCCATTCCAAGCTGCTCATGACATGACCGTGCTCCCCTTCAAACAAAAAGAGCACACATTGTTATGATATTTTTATGTGTTAATTAGTGGTGGCCATGGACAATTTGCAAAGTAAAACAAATGACCATGGAAGTATTAAAAGTACTTATGTGTTTTATTTTCTAATGCAAAAGTTTATTATTTTTTACTGGAAAGTTTATATTTTTTGAGTAGGAAGTACGGTCACCTAAGTGAAAGGATATTTGTATTTGAGTAAAAATGTGTGGGTTTGGTTGAGTTTATAGTCCCGTTTAGAGAGTCTATATTGCTGAATAGAATGTACTATGTAAGCCAACTGCTTGTTTCGAGTAGAAAGTTTTACCATTCAAGTAGAAAATTTGTAATAAAAATATAGGATTTCTATATTGCCTGGTAAAAGGTATCATCTCAGTCAAAACTTTGATGTTTTTGTATATAAAGTTTTTCCAGTACATTTTGAATATTTTTGAAAATTTTGAACAATTTTGATAAACTGAACATTTTTTGAAAATCATGAACAATTTTGAATATGTGAACAAATATTTGATAAAGGGAACATTTATTGAAACTCTGCACAAAAATTTGGAAACGCTAATATTTTGGAATTCATGAACAAATTTTGAAACAAGAACATTTTTTCAAACTTAGAACAAAAATTGAGAAAATGAAAACATGTTTTAAATTTTCAGACTTTTTTGAAAAAAGGGGCAGTTTTTCTGAAATCACGAACATTTTTTAAAACTGTGACAATATTCTTAAAAACGAAAAGGAACATGAGAAAATAAGAACAAAAACAAAAAAGAAGATGAACATTTTTCAAATTCAAAAACAAAATTTGGATACACAACCATTTAAAAACATGGAAAAACCTGAACAAAATTGGAAAATTTAAACACTTATAAAAAATTGTGCACATTTTTTGAAACTCCCAAAAAATAGAAATAGACACATTTTCGAAAATTGTGATTTTTTTGAAATGGAAACATTTTTGAAACTACAGAACAAAATTGGAATACATTTTTCTTAGAATTGTGAATGAATTTTGAAAGAGGAAAACTTTTTCATACTCCAGAAGAAAATTTGAAATCACGAACATTTTTTTATAATATGAACAATATTTTAAATGTGAATTTTTTTCTAAATATGCAAATATTTTTATGAAATATGGAGAATCGTTTTTGACTTTGTGAACAAAAGATAATAACAGAAACGTTTTTGAAGTTCTGAGCATTTTTGAATTTTTGAACATAATTTGAAATTCTCAAGTACAAGAAATAGAAGAAAAGGAATTACAAAGAAATAGACTAAAATGAAGTAAAGAAACAGAAATTCGAAAAACTAAAGGTTTTTTTTAAATGCGAACAGTTTTTGAAACTACGGTAGAAATTTGAAAATGTGAACAATTTTTGGATACCAAACCATTTTTTGAAAAACGAGAATTTTTTGAAACTCGCAAATTTTTGTAAAATGCAAACTTTTTTATAAATATGCGAATAATTTTCAAGAAACATGAGTATTTTTTGAAATAGAAACGAAAATAAAAAAGGAAAGAATAAATAGGAAACGGAGAGAAAGAGAAAATGAAACAGAAAAAAAGAAATCGAAACGGCAAAAAAACCGGTTCAGGAACCTCCTAGAAAGTTCCCAAAACCAAAAAAACGGTTCAGAAACCTCTTGAAAGGTTATGGTAAAATCGGTGGTCGGGCCGGCCCACGTTATCCCTCGCTGGCACATCTTCAAGTATGGCGTTGTTTCTCTTTCACTTGCATGCCCCTGTCGTGGTGGTTAGCGCGGCGTGTATATCCACAGGAGGTTAGAGGCTCGATACATGGCGCGTGCTGTTTTTGAGCGATTCTTTTATCTCGCGAGGAGGAACCCGAATGGGCCGGCCTACTGTGAGCTGCGCCCATGTGCGAAGCCGCGACTAGTCGCCGCATTAAGCGGCGTATAGGGAATTCCCAGTCCCGCTGCAACTCAGTAGGGGGCCCGAACCATGAGGGTCATGTGTGGTTTGACCAACCACATGATGTAACTACGCCTTACCCCTGAAAAAAACTAGGGTCCCAACCATGGGGATCTAGCCCGCTCCCCCCTACCCCAGTCTCCGCCTCTGCTACCCACTGTGTAGGTAGTAACATACTAGTCTAAGTTACTCCGTGCTATGGCTAGCCTAAGTATGGCCAAATCAACGCAAGCGCTCAGCACACCTTACCCATATGAGCACCTCCGAAAGACTGAGCCAGCATATCATACTGAATGCGATCGCCGAAATCCTGAAATAAATCCAGGAATAAATGCGAGCACCAGATTTGAACCCAGTGGACTGGGATACCACAGTCCTCTAACCATCCAACCACAGGTTGGTTCCTGCCAAATCATTACTACAATATAATTACTATTCATTAATAAGATCCTAATATAGGGGTGTTTGTTTTCAGGGACTTTTTTGTGTAAGGACTAGAAAAAGTCCCTCTTAGAGACTTTTTTACCAAACGGGAGGGACTTTTTAGGGACTAAACTAGGCATTTGGGACTAATGAAGAAGACTCTCAAGGAGAGTCTTTTTTGGGACTTTTTGGGACTTTTTCAACAATGCCCCTCCATGCATGCATCCATTGGCCCGCCATCCCATTATGTTGTTTGATTGTTGTTTTTCTATATACTAGGGGCAACATGGTCATTTAATAACCTCTAGGAAGGGACTAGAGACTTTTTAGTCTCTGGAAACAAACAGGAAGGGACTTTTTAGGGACTAGGAACTTTTTAGTTGGGACTAGAAAAAGTCTTAGGACTTATGAATTAAACAGGGCCATAGTCCTGGCCTAACTAGAGTAGATCATCATGGAAAATTTTAGAAGTCAATTAATGCCCATAAACTCCGCCTTTGCTGGCCAAAAGCTTACGCATGTTTGCTATATATTGAACGGGAACGGAAACCCATTCATCAGCCTCTATCTTCCTCTTCCTGCTAAATAAAAAAAGAAACAAGGATGGCACTCCAGCCTCTCTCCTGGTGTACGTGATTCGTCATCATTCTCATTGTGGCTTCTACTTCCTTTGCTGTCGACTACTCCCTCCGTTTGGAATTACTTGTCACGAAAATGAATTTATCTAGACGTATTTTAATTTTAGATACATTCATTTCCAAAACAAGTAGTTCCGAACGGAGGGAGTATGACTGTAGTAGATCATTGAATGCGGTTACTTCACACTGCAAGGAAGAGCTCACATGGGTTATATCTTCCGGAGACAAGACCCTTATTGGTCTTGAATGTTGCCAGGAACTTGGCTGTGTGAATGAACCAACATGTTTCCCTCTGGTCCATAGAATCTGTAAGGATCACGAATGTTGACGGCCAGCTTTCGTACAATCGACGTCTACATAAAAACCTAAGTAGATCTGTACCTCCTTTACATCTTGTGAGGTTACTAGATTCGAATAATATACATGTTTGTGTGTGTGATTGCACTTTTTCTGGAAAATGAATGCAAAACTTTCTAGTGTCTGCATCTGTGCATCATAGAATAATTCCCCTTAAGCAACAAAATTTGTTTGATACATTTTCAAATTATCTTTGCAGTCACTGGATGAAGTGAACCTCATATCCAACATGGACTAATCATTTTGTTTCTCTTCGGTTCTGTCATGCTGACTCCCTAACTTTGTGCCCGCCTCCCACCCGCTTATTATGAGCGGCCAGGCACCATATGAGGGAGCGTGTTCACCCTCTTCGAGAGTGTTTGATAATGTTTTTCATCAATCCTTTACTAACTCAACAAGCAAGTAACCCTCAATTCCCGAAGTCCTTTATGTATTATCTATCTTTTTTGAGAAACTCCTTTATGTATTATCAAACCTATTGAGTTCGTCACAAAGGCCCATAACAAATCCACTTGATCCCCATGATCCAAAAACCATTATGACGACGAGATGTTTCCTTCACATATCTATGTCTGTGTGTGGATGCATTTTTTAAAATTAATGCAAAGTTTTCTAGCTTCTACATCCTCTGATTCACACATCCCTATTGTCATATTCATTTATTGGAGGCAGCTTTTTAATTTTAGGGCCATATTCATTTATTGGAGGCAGCTTTTAGGCTTCAAGTTAATCCAAGAATAATTTCTCTTAAGGAATTTTTCCTCATACTAGGTAAGTGCCCGTGGGTAGCTACGGGAAACAACACAATTATGTAGAAACAACATCAAGAAGTACATAGAGAACACAATTCATGTGATTCTTTTGGGGGAGATTGATGTTAAAACAACATCAAGACATGATAAATACCTAAGACACATTTGGTTTGGCAATTTTCGACCGTCTCCCGATTACACTGCTTAGCGAAGATGTTACCAGTGTTTGATATGGCTGGGCTGGTTTCGATCGCCTTTTTTTGGGCAACAATAGTGGAATCCCCTACGGTGTAATTTTCATAAATAGAAGGGAGGAAACAAAAGGAGTTTACATATTTACATAGCGGTTTAGATGGCCCCCAACAAATAGAAGAAAGGTTTCGATCGCCCTGTAATTCGATAAACCACTTCGTAAAGCCCAAAATGGGACATACCCTCTAGAAATCGAAAATGCTCGACCTCCTTCTCTCTCTTTGACGATAGGACTTTTCCCCTCTCTGCCATGAGCAGCAACGCCGAACAGACGCCCTCCCCCTTCCCCGTCACGAGCAGTGGCACCAGTCGAACCTTCCCCCATCCCTACCATGAGAGGCAGCGCCACCAAGGCCTCCCTCCTCTCTACACTAGCAGCAACTCTGGCCGGACATCCCCCTCCTCGGGCTAGCAGCCACACTGACCGCGGACCTCTCCTCATCACCTCACGACCAGCCACACCGGCCGGACTTCCCCTTCTTAGTAGCAAGCAAGCATGTTTGCCAGGCATCTCCCTTCTCCTTACTTCATTTCTGGACGCTCTAGTTTGGGAAACTAACCCTTCGTTGAACCAAACATATCAAGTAAGCATCCAATCTCCCACTACTACAAGATGGTCCAAACATGACACATGAACCAAAGACCCTTCGATCAAGCTGTGTGTGTGTATTAGTCGCAAAAAGTGATGTAATAAAACTGTTTCCAACAATACGAACCGTTTGCAATGGCGGAGACATCAAACACGATTCATATTAGAGTTGCGTGTGCGATATGTGGCATATAGTTGATCCATATGAACTGTTTGTGATGAGCCAAAAACAAAAACGGTCAGCCATATCAAGGTGTGTGTGATAGACGGCATACAATTCACTCAGATGAACTATTTTTGATTAGGCAACACAACAGAAATGGTTGGCAAGATCAAGGTGTGTGTGATAGACGGTGGTTACGTACTCGCTTCTCTGGCAGGAGGACTTGAGTAGGATCCCTTTGCCGCAAGTTTTATTTTTTGGTATTTGGCGGACTGGTTTTTTATTTTTCGCCGCTGTTGGCCGTTTCTTTAAGTGTGGTGCTACCAATGCTTCAGAGTAACTCGCCTAACATGGTGGCTAGCCCGTAGCGCATATATGTAGCAGGTCACGGGTTCGAGTCCTGTCGGGAGCACAATATTTTTTTTGTGAATTTTACCTTCCGCGCGAGACAGGAAATGGGCCGGCCCAGTCGCGCGCCTCCTGTGCCTCTTTTCTGCCGAGAGCTTCTCAAATGTCCAAATAAGTTGAAATTTGCAGTGGTCCTCACGCAACAAATTATCTACTACACAAAAAAACTGGATTTTTTTGAATTTTTTTAGTATTTATTTTGAATCTTTTTTTGAGCGGGAGCATCTGAGCATGCGGATTTTCGATTGATCAGCCTCTATCTTCCTGCTAAATAAAATAGGTAAACGCTTCTGATCTGTAGTCTGAAGGGACACGAGCACCAGACCAGTCGACGCCCGTCGATTCGTTGGAAAGTCGATGCTCCAGATTTCGTCGCGTTTTTTCTTAAAAGGAAAGCCTAGACCGGTGCATACCCCCGCTCGCAAATCACCTCCCCTAATCTCTGGCCATCATTAATCGCCGGCCTTGCCCGAGCTCTGCTTCCCGCCTCCGCCGCCTCGCCGCCAGCCCGCTTCACCAGATCCGCTGCTCCGCCGCCGTCTCACCGCGACTCCACCAGCCAACGACGCCCTCTCCGCGACGCGACCACACCAGCCACTGACGCGACCTCGCAGTTCCACGCTCGGGGCTCGGCGATCCCTCCGCCGCGCCTACGTCCTTCTCCACAGGCCACAACATGCACTGCTCCAATCCCTATCAGGGCAGCAGTGGTTCACGTTCACATCACCGGGAGGTGGCTGTAGCAGCTCGCAGCCTCCATCCCTTCCCTTCTCGGCAGCAATGGCAGCCTGCGTGACACACTCCGGCGGGAGATCTGATCTGATCCATAGCTAGATGCGCCGTGCCACGTCGCCACTGGTTCGACCAGGTTGCATGTCGGTGACCTTCCAAGTCTCCCGTGTTGAATTGCACCGTTGTATGTATCTGTATCTGTATTGTATGAGATGTGATGGTTGTTGTACTTAGGCCCTAGTCTTCCGCCTGTACCTCTGATCACGCCATCCACTCCCTGCATGTAGGGAGTTAGGCTTCGCGCCTCCGTGTATATGTAACAGCTTTGCTCAAGAACTCTCTAGTTCTTGTTCTTCGGGATCCACACCATCTTGATGGGAATCCTTGGAGTTGTAGTCGTACTTGATGAAGTAGAACTTGATGTAGTCTTGGGAACCCACTTGACCAAGGCCTTAGGAGCTTCTTCAAATGCATCAATCTCCTCTTGAAGCTTATCCTTGCCTTTTTGCTTGTGGTCTTGTGGTGGAAGATCGTCTTGAGCTTGTGTCCCTTTGAAAGAAGTAGGATCATACTTCTCTTGTTGAGGAACAAACTTCGTCTTGGGGTATTGATCTTCTTCCCACTCAACTCCATTGGCATTGAACTTTCGTTCAAAACCAACACCTTGGTTCTTCCGGTGCCTTCCTTGCTTGCGTACAATTTCCTCGAATTGCTTACTCCCGGCAAGGCTTTTGTAAACACCTTTCTCTATAATTCCCTTTAATAAGCTGTTTTCTTGCTCAAGTGTAACTTGGCTAAGAGAATCATTAGTGGAATCAAGAGAACTACTAGAAGCAACAACATTTGATTTAGCATGATTATTGTTGTTACCACTAGAGGAAGAATCTTTCTTGTTCTTGTTACTAGACTTGACTTGAGGCATGTAAGTATATAAGAGTAAATGCTTGGCAATGTAAGAAGAACTTTTCTTGCAAAGATCATCATTGATTACCTTTAAGAACTCATGCTCTTGCTCAAGGTTGATCTTTTCAAAGCGTAACTTCTCATGAGTCCTTAAAAGTTCTCGATGATCTCCTAAGATAGTTTCATGAGCTAACTTAAGAGTGTTTAGTTCTTTAGTTAGAAGCTCAATCTTCTCCTTATCATTGTCATTCGTTTTATCTTGATTAGCATGATTAATTGATGTTTCATCATAGTATTCATCACTAGAGTTGTCAACAAGTAAATCATCATCACCTAACAAGTCATCTTCATCACTATTGAAATCAACATACTCGGGGTGTGATACCTTTGGGCCTTTAGCCATGAAGCATCTTCCAAGTCCTTCATTTGGTGAATCAAATATGTCATAGGAGTTGGTTGACACAAGTGCTAGAACGGCAACACCTTCATCTTGAGTATGTTCTGAGTCAGAGTGGTAGCTTCTCTCGGAGTGATGTTCGGAGTCGGAGCCGGATACCCATTCACCAACATGAGCTTGATGTCTTCGTTTTGTGTAGCTCCTTGATGACTTGTCCTTCCTTTCCGAATCCTTGCTTCTCCGGGATGTTCGTCGTTCATAACGAGCATCTCTACTCCTTCTCTCTCTTGGTGGTGATTCTTCTCTTCTACTTCTTCTCTTAGGTGATTCTTCTCTTCTCTTGTAGGGAGTCGTACACTCATTGAAATAGTTTCCGGGTCTTCCACAATTGTAGCAATTACGCTCTCGACTAGAAGATCTTTTGTCATAGTAGGACCTTGACTTGGAACTTCTTTCCTTGCTTCTACTCTTGTAGAACATGTTGAAGTTCTTCACCATTAGGCTCAATTCTTCATTGAAGGTTTGTTTCTCACTTGATGATGTGGGAGCTTCACATGAGGCTTTGTAAGCACCACTTGACTTATTGTGGAGCTCCTCCTTATCTTGAGTGACATCTCATGCACAACAATTCTTCCAATGACCTCCGTTGGCTTGAGATTCTTGTAATTGGGCATCATTTGGATCAATGTGCACATGGTATCATATTTTCCATCCAAGGCTCTTAGGATCTTCTTGATGATGAATTTGTCGGTCATCTCTTCACTTCCTAAGCCGGCAATCTCATTTGTGATGAGAGCAAGCCTAGAGTACATTTCAGTGACACCTTCACCATCCTTCATCTTGAACTTGTCAGGTTGACTTTGAAGCACATCCAACTTGGATTCCTTGACGGAGTCGGTACCTTCGTTCATGTCAATCAAAGTGTCCCAAATTTCCTTTGCATTCTCAAGACGACTGATTTTGTTGAATTCTTCGGGGCACAGTCCGTTGAAGAGGATATCACAAGCTTGAGCATTGTATTGCAGCATCTTCAATTCTTCCGCACTAGCTTCACGGTTCGGTTCTCTCCCATCAAAGAATTCACCTTGCAAGCCAATACACACAATAGCCCATATGGTGGGGTTATGTCCAAGAATATGCATTTTCATCTTATGCTTCCAACTAGCAAAATTAGTACCATAAAAGTAAGGACCTCTACGGTGATAGTTTCCCTCGCTAGACGCCATACTCTCCTAGGTTGTAAAACCAAGGCTATGACTACCAAAAGCTATGGAAATCAAAGCAAATGGAGACCAAAGCTCTGATACCACTTGTAGGATCGAAAGTATGTCTAGAGGGGGGGGGGGTGATTAGACTACTTGACCAAATAAAAACTTATCCTTTTCCCAATTTTAGTTCTTGTCAGATTTTAGCAACTTTGGACAAGTCAAGCAATCTTAACACAATTCAAGCAAGCATGCAAAGAGTATATGAGCAGCAGAAAGTAAAGCATGCAACTTGCAAGAATGTAAAGGGAAGGGTTTGGAGAGTGCAAACGCAATAGGAGACACGGATGTTTTTGTCGTGGTTCCGATAGGTGGTGCTATTGTACATCCACGTTGATGGAGACTTCAACCCATGAAGGGTAACGGCTGCGTGAGTCCACGGAGGGCTCCACCCATGAAGGGTCCACGAAGAAGCAACCTTGTCTATCCCACCATGGTCGTCGCCCACGAAGGACTTGCCTCACTAGCGGTAGATCTTCACGAAGTAGGCGATCTCCTTGCCCGTACAAACTCCTTGGTTCAACTCCACAATCTTGTCGGAGGCTCCCAAGTGACACCTAGCCAATCTAGGAGACACCACTCTCCAAGAAGGTAACAAATGGTGTGTTGATGATGAACTCCTTGCTCTTGTGCTTCAAATGATAGTCTCCCCAACACTCAACTCTCTCTCACAGGATTTGGATCTGGTGGAAAGAAGATTTGAGTGGAAAGCAACTTGGGAAGGCTAGAGATAAAGATTCATATGGTAGGAATGGAATATCTTGGCCTCAACACAAGTGTAGGTGGTTCTCTCTCAGAAAATGTAAGTTGGAAGTGTAGGTTCGTTCTGATGGCTCTCTCCACGAATGAAGAGGAGGTGGAGGGGTATATATAGCCTCCACATAAAATCTAACTGTTACACACAACTTGCCAATCTCCGTGGGACCGAATTGAGAAACTCGGTCGGACCGATTCAGCAAATCTAGTGACCATTCGGATTTTCGGTGGGACCGACATGCAACCCGGTAGGACAAATATGGTTAGGGTTAGGGCATAACGTAATCTCGGTGAGACCGATTACACAAACTCGGTGAGACCGATTTTGGTAATAAGCTAACCAGAGAGTTGGTCGGGTAAACTCGGTGGGACTGATTCGCTCATTTCGGTGAGACCGAAATGTTACGAAAGGGAAACAGAGAGTTTACATTGCAATCTCGGTGGGACCGATCGCTCATCTCGGTGGGACCAAAACGTTACGAAGGGAAACAGAGAGATTACAATCCCATCTCGGTGAGACCGAGATCCCTATCAATGAGACCGATTTGCCTTGGGTTTGTGGCAGTGGCTATGACTTCTGAACTCGGTGGCGCCGGATAGAAAGAATCAGTGGGGCCGAGTTTTACTTTTGGTTTAGGTCATATGTGGATGTGAGGAAGTAGTTGAGGGCTTTGGAGCATATCACTAAGCATTTTGAGAAAGAAAGCCATTAAGCAACACCTCATCCCTCCTTGATAGTATTGGCTTTTCCTATAGACTCAATGTGATCTTTGATCACTAAAATAGAAAATGTAGAGTCTTGAGCTTTGAGCTTGAGCCAATCCTTTTGTCCTTAGCATTTTGAGGGGTCCACTTTTCTCATCCATGCCATGCCAATCATTGAGCTTTCCTGAAATATTTATCTTGAAATAACATTAGCTCAATGAACTATATGTTGTTAGGAATTGCGAAAACCACCTAGGGATAGTTGCACTTTCGATTTGTTTCCCACTTCCTCCGAGGGCTAGGCTTTAGTCTTGATCCCTTTGTCAGAGGGCTCATGTTCTATTACGCGCTAGATTTCCATGATCTAGCTCCGGATTCAAGCCTTCACATCTCTATGTTTATCGTCGTGTGTGAAGCCTTCCTCCGTATCACCCCACACTTTGGCCTATGGCTCAAGACCTTCAATATGAAGCCAAAGATGATCGATGGGCGACACGCGGAGTGCGTAGGCGCTATAATAAGCAAAGGCGCCGATGACCTATGGCCAAAGGGTTCCTTCCCGGAGGTGTCCGACTTATGGCAACGGGAGTGTTTCTACATCACAGCTCCCCGAGGCACAAAGCGGGCGGCCGCCCCTGCCTTTCGCTCGGGCCCTCCGCCTCAACTGGCGTCATGGGTCAACAAGGGACTGGACTGGAGCCAGTTAATGACGTACCGACATTGCAAACCCGCATTCGAGATCTCCTCAAGAGGGATGTCAGTCTTGTCAAGGTAATGCAAGTAATGCTAGTTCGTCGGGTCCTGCCGTGCCAACGTCGATCTCTTCGTATGTGGGAATTCAACACGGAAGGACCTGCGAACTATTCAACAATTCTTCGGCATGACGCTCGAAGGGATGTACAGATTGTTCTTCGGATCACGAATAAAGTGTCCGGACACCACCGAGGATGCGGGTCTCAACTGTAACCGTCCAGATACCCAAGTAAGTAATTCCGCGACCAAACATGCTGTCTTTATATTTGTCATAATATCAATCTGAAAAATTGCTCTCGACCAGGACTGGATAAGAAAGGCAGAGAGGATCAGGTGTTCGGCCCCCCTTCCCAAAGGCTCATCGGATCCTTTATTAACCAGGATGCTTGAGCGCGCACCATATCAGGTGCCCTCATGAGAAGATACGGGGAGGAATAGAGAAGCCAAAAGCGGGCTTCATACCTTATATATCCAAACCGGGGGAGTAAGTGCCTCCGCCTAGAAGGATGATCGGAGAGGTGAATCTAGAATCCCCTCTCCTCGCGGGAAGAAAAGGGCCGCCCCTGAAGACTTGGAAACGGAGGTTTCCAAACGAGGGAAGCAACCTTCACCAGGGGGCCCTGCCCCAAAGGGCGTCCTCACCGCACAGCGCCCGCAAGGGGGCCAACCCTCAACCGAGCTGTAAGTGAGCAAAAAGTACTTTGGTAAATATATCCTGCTTTATCTCTGAGAATAATAACCGAGACATATATCTTGCAGTCCGGCTCGTAGCCCTTCTCAACAGAGTTCATCTTCGGGGGATCTTCTTCCGGAGATGATGGAGAGCGAAACGCCTCCTCCTGCCTCCCCGCCTCATGGGGCGGATGACCCAGAGGTGTCGTCACGGATAATTACTCCTGATCCGCCAAGGCCAGAAGTGAACATCTTGGCCGCCCGAAGCCCAGAGTATTTGGCTCCCAAGGAGAGCAATAGGAAGAGTCCGGGATTGTCCGGCACACAGCCGGACACACTGATGGGTCTTCTGGAGCAAGCGACTATCTTAGAGGCGCATCATACCTTAATGGGTATGGTGGTTGAGAGGATTTCATCCACCAAAAGCGGGTTGAATGAAGCTTTTACGAGCCTGCTCAAAGGCTTTGAGGTACGCAAAGTAGTATGTGTATTTTCGGCTGTATCGCACATGCTAGGTGTGCTCCATATAGATAGTAGTCCCTGAGACTCTGGTTGCCATCCAAAGGCGGCAAACAGAGGATCGTAGTCCCAGGTATTGATCGCGTTGCTTTTCATGTGCAGGCGGATGAAGGTCCGGTCATTGACCGGACTGCTGATTTCGCCGAATTGAGGCGACAACTTGAAGTGGCGGATGCCGACATTATTCTTGTGAACAAGCGGCTTGATGAGGCGCAGGGTATGTATTTCTCGATTGTCAGCCAATATTAAGAGGAGCTCGATGCTAGTATCTATAATATGTTGTGACTGCAGATGGAGCTGCCGCCGTGGAGACCCTTCGGGCGGAACTTGCCCAAGCCAAGGACCAAGCCAGGAGAAGTGATGCGGCCGCCCTAAAGGCGGCCGAGGAGTTAAGAGCCGAACAGGCTGCTCGTCACCAGAGCAAAGATAAAATAGCCAAGATGGCTGTTGAGCTGAAAGATGCCGCTAGCCGATATGAGCTCGTTGAAAAAGAGAGCCAAGCGAAAGCGGCTGACCTACAGAAGGCCTTGGAAGCAGCCAATGAAACTCGCTCTGAGATCAGAGCGGTAAGGGAGGAGCTTCGTCAAGCCGAAGAGATCACGGCTAGGAAGCCCTTTCTGTTGTGGACGAAGTTCGGAGATCCAAAGTATGCCCCTCTGGATCAATTATGGAGTGCTGAGGACGCGTACTTGGACTTGGCGAAGAGTGCAGCTGAAGCAACTCAATATTTCAAAGATCAGAAAGATCATGAGGTGGAAAAGTTGTTCTGGTCGCAGTTCAGTGCTCCAAAGCGTCCGCTGCTGTTAAACGAACAAATGGCCGAGTGGGCCAAGATCCATAGGTTGTCTGGGCTTGCCATGAGGTCTGTCGTGGATCGTCTTTGGCCGAAGGGACCAAGGCCGGACATTTATTTTGGCTTAGTGCAACGATTCCTTGGTGCTGTGTCGCATATCGATGCTATGAAGAGGTCGGCATGCATAGAGGGTGCGCGGATGGATCTTGCCCGTGTTAAAACATATTGGGCAGGGATGGAGGCAACCGCTATTGCAACCCAGGGTCCGGCGGGAGGCCAGGACCCGGCCGAGCACTATTTTGAAGAAGTCCTATAAGGCGCCCGTTTAATAGAGGCTCAGTGCTCGAAGAGTACCATGTTCGAGTAACATGTATCTCAATTGTAAAAAGAATGCTATTTTGATTATAAAGGCTGTGTTTATATTTTTTGCCCGAAAGTATTATAATGCCTCTTGTGCGGCCGTTTATGTATGTACATAACCTGAAAGTTTGTAGTCGTCGGCTTCAGCCCCCACACATATAATGCAGGGGTGTTCGAAAAAGCGCGTAATCACACTTGATCCAACGTCTTGGTCCATTAAGGAGGTGATAGCGCGGCGAACTAGGTAATCGGACTATATAGCTTTAACACTTTCACTTAGCCATAGGAGTTTGACGGTGGGGCTACTATATAGCCCCTGGTACTTCCGCGTTTATCCAAATACGGTGCGCGTACGGACATGACCGGGAAACCGGTCCTTCGTTAATGTGGAGGAATCGTGAAGATTCCGCTGAGTCATTGAGTGATTGACCAGTCTCACGCTATATCATGACAGTCAGTTTTTGGCTTTCTCTACTGAGGTGCTCATCCAGATGAACCAGGGCACAATCGTAATAGTTCTCCCAGTGCCACCTTAGCCGATAGAACGGAACGTAAGGTAGCAAAACACGGGAGCCGGGCAAACCCAACTATTGACCCAAGACATGATTCGGAGCTGATGCATATAAGGCCAAACTCGCGACGCCGAACACTCCCTAAGGTATTCGGACTTCCAACATATACTGGGCTGAGTAACGCCCTCGATAATGAGCCCTGAATTTCCAGGTACATGCGTAGGTCTGGCGTGACGAAATGCCAATAACGTCAGCATCCCTCTCGGTTGCGTTGAGTGCCCGGAGGGTGTGAAGCAACAAGAGACATTAAAAAGGTTTACGCAGGGTCTTAATCTAAAAAGAAACCTTTGAGCAGGGCCCTGCTGCACGTCTGCGCCTTTGTCTCTGTTGTGCCGTATCCTGGAACGGTGTAGCACGATGATCATCTGTAAAAAGGAGAAACCCAGGTGAAAGATTTCGTGCGAAAGAGTTGATAATTATGAACAAACCATGAAAATGCAATCTGTTGTTGTATTAATAGGGTCAAGCCGAACTGTGGGCTTTTTTTACATGCGAGCCGCCCCTAGCACTACCTATGGGGGTATATCCATAGACCCAAGCTCAGGTTTATCTGGGCTGTTACAACCGGCGGTGTGCCAGACTCGTCTTACCGTGTCCGTGGTCTTAACGACTGATGTCTACTACACAACCTTCTTCTCATAGACGTTGTTGGGCCACCAAGTGCAGAGGTTTGTAGGACAGTAGAAAATTTCCCTCAAGTGGATGACCTAAGGTTTATCAATCTGTAGGAGGCGTAGGATGAAGATGATCTCTCTCAAACAACCCTGCAACCAAATAACAAAGAGTCTCTTGTGTCCCCAACACACCCAATACAATGGTAAATTGTATAGGTGCACTAGTTCGGCGAAGAGATGGTGATACAAGTGCAATATGGATGGTAGATATAGGTTTTTGTAATCTGAAAATATAAAAACAGCAAGGTAACTAATGATAAAAGTGAGCATAAACGGTATTGCAATGGTAGGAAACAAGGCATAGGGTTCATACTTTCACTAGTGCAAGTTCTCTCAACAATAATAACATAATTGAATCACATAACTATCCCTCAACATGCAACAAAGAGTCACTCCAAAGCCACTAATAACGGAGAACAAACGAAGAGATTATGGTAGGGTACGAAACCACCTCAAAGTTATTCTTTCAGATCGATCTATTCAAGAGTTCGTACTAGAATAACACCTTAAGACACAAATCAACCAAAACCCTAATGACACCTAGATACTCCATTGTCACCTCAAGTATCCGTGGGCATGATTATACGATATGCATAACACAATCTCAGATTCATCTATTCAACCAACACAAAGTACTTCAAAGAGTGCCCCAAAGTTTCTACCGGAGAGTTAAGACGAAAACGTGTGCCAACCCCTATGCATAGGTTCATGGGCGGAACCCGCAAGTTGATCACCGAAACATACATCAAGTGGATCACGTGAATATCCCATTGTCACCACAGATAAACACGGCAAGACATACATCAAGTGTTCGCAAATCCTTAAAGACTCAATCCGATAAGATAACTTCAAAGGGAAAACTCAATTCATCACAAGAGAGTAGAGGGGGAGAAACATCATAAGATCCAACTATAATAGCAAAGCTTGCGATACATCAAGATTGTGCCATAGAGAGAACACGAGAGAGAGAGAGAGATCAAACACATAGCTACTGGTACATACCCTCAGGCCCGAGGGTGAACTACTCCATCCTCGTCATGGAGAGCACCGGGATGATGAAGATGGCCACCGGTGATGGGTTACCCCTCCGGCAGGGTGCCAGAACGGGCTCCCGAGAGGCTTTTGGTGGCTACAGAGGCTTGCGGCGGCGGAACTCCCGATCTATCTTCGTCTTTGATGGTTTTAGGGTATATGGGAATATATAGGCGAAAGAAGTCGGTCGGGGGAGCCACGAGGGGCCCATGAGACAGGGGGGCGCGCCCAGGGGGTGGGCGCGCCATCCTATCTCCTGGCCTCCTCGAAGCTTCCCTGGCCTGTACTCCAAGTCTCCCGGATCACGTTCGTTCCAAAAATCATGCTGCCGAAGGTTTCATTCCGTTTGGACTTTGTTTGATATTCCTTTTCTTCGAAACACTGAAATAGGCAATAAAACAACAATAGGGGTTGGGCCTCTGGTTAGTAGGTTAGTCCCAAAAATGATATAAATGTGTAAAATAAAGCACATAAACATCCAAAAGGGGTAATATAATAGCATGGAACAATAAAAAATTATAGATACATTGGAGACGTATCAAGCATCCCCAAGATTATTCCTGCTCGTCCTCGAGTAGGTAAATGATAAAAACAGAATTTTTGATGTGGAATGCTACCTTGCATAATTCTCAATGTAATTTTCTTTATTGTGACATGAATGTTCAGAACCAAATGATCCAAAATAAAAGTTCATATTGACATAATAAATAGTAATACTTCAAGCATACTAATAAAAGCAATCATGTCTTCTCAAAATAACATGGCTAAAGAAAGTTCATCCCTACAAAATCATATAGTTAGGCTATGCTTCATTTTCGTCACACAAAAATGTCCCAAATTCTACACCCCGATGACAAGCCAAGCAATTGTTTCGTACTTAAATAATCTCAAACTTTTTCAACTTTCACGCAATACATGAGCGTGAGCCATGGATATAGCACTATGGGTGGAATAGAATATGATGATGGGGATTGTGTGGAGAAGACAAAAAAGGAGAAAGTCTCACATTGACGAGGATAATCAACGGGCTATGGAGATGCCCATCAATTGATGTCAACATGAGGAGTAGGGATTGCCATGCAACGGATGCAATAGAGCTATAAATGAATGAAAGATCAACAAAAGAAACTATGTGGGTGTGCTTCCAACTTGCTTGCTCACGAAGACCTAGGGCATTTTAGGAAGCCCATCGTAGGAATATACAAGCCAAGTTCTATAATGAAAAATTCCCACTAGTATATGAAAGTGACAACATATGAGACTCTCTATATGAAAAACATGGTGCTACTTTGAAGCACAATATATGAGACTCGCTATATGAAGACATGGTGCTACTTTGAACCACAAGTGTGGAAAAAGAGATAGTAACATTGCCCCCTTTTTATTTATTTATTTTCTTTCTTTTTTTTCTTTTTTATTTTCTTTTTTTCTTTTTTTTCTTTGGCCTTTCATTTTTTTCTTTTTTTTCTTTGGCCTTTCTTTTTTTTTCTTTTTTTCTTTTTTTGGGGACAATGCTCTAATAATGATGATCATCACACTTTTATTGATTTACAACACATGAATTATAACTCGAAACTAGAACAAGATATGACTCTATATGAATGCCTCCGGTGGTGTACCGGGATGGTGCAACGAATCAAGAGTGACATGTATGAAAATTTATGCATGGTGGCTTAGCCACAAATACGATGTCAACTACATGATCATGCAATGGCAATATGAGAAAAGTAATGTGTGTCATGATGATAAATGGAAGGGTGGAAAGTTGCATGGCAATATAACTCGGAATGGCTATGGAAATGCCATAATAGGTAGGTATGGTGGCTGTTTTGAGGAAGATATAAGGAGGTTTATGTGTGATAGAGCGTATCAGATCACGGGGCTTGGATGCACCAGTGAAGTTTGCACCAACTCTCAAGGTGAGAAAGGGAAATGCACGGTACCGAAGAGGCTAGCAATGATGGAAAGGTAAAAGTGCGTATAATCCATGGACTCAACATTAGTCAAAAGAACTCATATACTTATTGCAAAAATTTAGAAGTCATCAAAAACCAAGCACTACACGCATGCTCCTAGAGGGATAGATTGGTAGGAAAAGACCATCGCTCGTCCCCGACCGCCACTCATAAGGATGCACAATCCAACGACACTTCATGTTTCAAATTTGTTACACAACTTTAACCATACGTGCATGCTACTGGACTTGCTAACTTCAACACAAGCATTCTTTAAATTCATAATCACCCAACTAGCATGACTTTAATATCACTACCTCCATATCTCAAAAACATTATCAAGTATCAAATTGATCATAGCATCCAATTCACTTCCTATGATAGTTTTTATTATACCCAACTTGGATGCCTACCATTCTGGGACCAATTTTATAACCATAGAAAATACCATGCTGTTCTAAAAGACTCTAAAAAATAATATAAGTGAAGCATGAGAGACTAGCAATTTCTAAAAAATTAAGCCACCGCCGTGCTCTAAAAGATATAAGTGAAGCACTAGAGCAAATGGCAAACTACTCCGAAAGATATAAGTGAAGATCAATGAGTAGTCGAATAGTTGTGCAACTATGTGAAGACTCTCTAACATTTAAGAATTTCAGATCTTGGTATTTTATTAAAACAGATAGCAAAACAAAGAAATAAAAAGATGCTCCAAGCAAAACACATATCATGTGGTGAATAAAAATATAGCTCCAAGTAAAGTTACTGATGAACGAAGACGAAAGAGGGGATGCCATCCGGGGCATCCCCAAGCTTAGGCTCTTGGTTGTCCTTGAATACTACCTTGGGGTGCCTTGGGTATCCCCAAGCTTAGGCTCTTGCCACTCATTATTCCATAGTCCATTGAATCTTTACCCAAAACTTGAAAAATCCACAACATAAAACTCAACAGAAAACTCGTAAGCTCCGTTAGTATAAGAAAATAAAACAACCACTTAGGTACTGTAATGAACTCATTCTAAATTCATAATGGTGTAATATCTACTGTATTCAAACTTACCTATGGTTCATACCCTCCGATACTACTCATAGATTCATCAAAATAAGCAAACAACACATAGAAAACAGAATCTGTCAAAAACAGAACAGTCTGTAGTAATCTGTATCAAACGTATACTTCTGGAACTCCAAAAATCTTACCAAATTATTAAGTCCTAAGAAATTTGTGTACCAATCGAGATAAAAAAGAATCAGATCATAAGCACGTTTCTGTGAATTAACAAAACTAATTTACTGGGTACAGAAGTTTCTGATTCTCAGCAGGATCAACACAACTATCACCGTAAGCTATCCTAAAGGTCTTACTTGGCACTTTATTGAAACAAAAGCTATAAAACATGATTACTACAGTAGAATAATCATGTGTACACACAAAAATAGTAAGGGTAAATATTGGGTTGTCTCCCAACAAGCGCTTTTCTTTGATGCCTTTCTAGCTAGGCATGATGATGGCAATGATGCTCACATAAAAGATAAGGATTGAAACATAACGGGAGCATCATGAAGCATATGACTAGCACATTTAAGTCTAACCCTCTTCCTATGAATAGGGATTTTTTGAGCGAACAACTTATGAGAACAATAATCAACTAGCATAGGAAGGTAAAACAAGCATAGCTTCAAGATTTTCAACACATAGAAAGGAAACTTGATATTATTGCAATTCCTACAAGCATATGTTCCTCCCTCATAATAATTTTCAGTAGCATCATGAATGAATTCAACAATATAACCAGCACCTAAAGCATTCTTTTCATGATCTACTTGCATAGAAAATTTACTACTCTCCACATAAGCAAAATTCTTCTCATTCGGGATAGTGGGAGCATCATAAAAGACTTGAATAAATTGTTTCCACATTGAAAGAATAATGTTCAGAAAAAGGGTAATCATAATCATGACAAGTTTTATAAATATACTCATCACTACTTTTTATATCATAAGTTTCATCACAATAATCATCATAAGTAGCAACTTCGTTCTCATCATAATCGATCGAAACCTCTCCCAAGATAGTGGAATCACTACTTCCTAAAGTTGACACTCTTCCAAACCCACTTTTATCAATATAAACATCATAAGTAGGAGGCATGCTATCATCATAGCAACTTTGTATATCAAAACTTGGGATGCTAAAAATATCATCTTCATTAAGCATAGCATCCCCAAGCTTGGGACAAACATTAATTGCAGCAAATATATTCTCAAATATTTCATCCTCATCAAACATAGCTTCCCCAAACTTGGGACTTTTCATATCATAAGCATAGTCACTCTCATCATTAATAGTATGGATAGCACCAATAGTATAGTAATTATCATCATCACAATGAGTAGTAGGAGCAACTTCATTTGAGAGAGATACCTTTTTACCTTTGTTGCTCCTTCTTTTCTTTTTGTTCTTCACATTATGTGTGGGTTCAACCTTCTTCTTTGAGCTCCTTATTGATGAGATTGGTTGAATAGAAAGCTCCTCCTCATTTCCTGATTCATCATAAGAAATAATAGGAGGATATTGGGTAGTCTCTTCCCTTTCATTAGTATTCTCTTCATCTTCTAATTGCTTTCTTTTCTTTAGGTAATTGGTAATATAAGGATTTTCAATGCAATTCACCACAATACAAATAAATCTTTTCTAGATCAAAATCAAGAAATCTATCAAGACTAACTTTTGGAATATCCTCAATTATATGTTTCATTTCTTCATACCCCAAAAGAAGACTAAGCTCTTTATTATGCTCAAGGGTAATCAAGCTATCACAATTTTTGGACACGATTCGGTCATGAAACAATTTTCATTGGAGATTTAAATGACCACGTTCATTGCAAAGTTCACAAGGATCGCGAAAAATATTGAATTTTTCAGCACAAACATCAAGACTTTCTTGCAACCCTTTAGTTTCTAAATACTTATGCCTCTTGCAATATCTATTTTCCCTATTTGGTGTGTACTTGCAAACCCAATCTACTCCACAAAAATCGACATGCTTATAAGAGACATTTTCATCATAACTAGTGCAATCATCATTAGTACTATGGATATTCAAAGAGTTCATACTAACAACATTGCAATCATGCTCATCATTCAAAGATTTAGTATCAAGCATTTTATAGATTTCTTCTTCTAGCACTTGAGCACAATTTTCCTTTTCATCATACTCACGAAAGATATTAAAAAGATGAAGCGTATGAGACAAACTTAACTCCATTTTTTTTGTAGTTTTCTTTTATAAACTAAACTAGTGATAAAACAAGAAACAAAAAGATTCGATTGCAAGATCTAAAGATATACCTTCAAGCACTCACCTCCCCGGCAACGGCGCCAGAAAAGAGCTTGATGTCTACTACACAACCTTCTTCTTGTAGACGTTGTTGGGCCTCCAAGTGCAGAGGTTTGGAGGACAGTAGCAAATTTCCCTCAAGTGGATGACCTAAGGTTTATCAATACGTAGGAGGCGTAGGATGAAGATGGTCTCTCTCAAACAACCCTGCAACCAAATAACAAAGAGTCTCTTGTGTCCCCAACACACCCAATACAATGGTAAATTGTATAGGTGCACTAGTTCGGCGAAGAGATGGTGATACAAGTGCAATATGGATGGTAGATATAGGTTTTTGTAATCTGAAAATATAAAAACAGCAAGGTAACTAATGATAAAAGTGAGCGTAAACGGTATTGCAATGGTAGGAAACAAGGCATAGGGTTCATGCTTTCACTAGTGGAAGTTCTCTCAACAATAATAACACAATTGGATCACATAACTATCCCTCAACATGCAACAAAGAGTTACTCCACAGCCACTAATAGCGGAGAACAACGATGAGATTATGGTAGGGTACGAAACCACCTCAAAGTTATTCTTTCGGGTCGATCTATTCAAGAGTTCGTACTAGAATAACACCTTAAGACACAAATCAACCAAAACCCTAATATCACCTAGATACTCCATTGTCACCTCAAGTATCCGTGGGCATGATTATACGATATGCATCACACAATCTCAGATTCATCTATTCAACCAACACAAAGTACTTCAAAGAGTGCCCCAAAGTTTCTACCGGAGAGTCAAGACGAAAACGTGTGCCAACCCCTATGCATAGGTTCATGGGTGGAACCCGCAAGTTGATCACCGAAACATACATCAAGTGGATCACGTGAATATCCCATTGTCACCACAGATAAACACGGCAAGACATACATCAAGTGTTCTCAAATCCTTAAAGACTCAATCCGATAAGATAACTTCAAAGGGAAAACTCAATTCATCACAAGAGAGTAGAGGGGGAGAAACATCATAAGATCCAACTATAATAGCAAAGCTCGCGATACATCAAGATCGTGCCATAGAGAGAACACCAGAGAGAGAGAGATCAAACACATAGCTACTGGTACATACCCTCAGGCCCGAGGGTGAACTACTCCCTCCTCGTCATGGAGAGCACCGAGATGATGAAGATGGCCACCGGTGATGGGTTCCCCTGTTGGGGAACGTAGTAATTTCAAAAAAAATTCCTACGCACATGGAAGATCATGGTGATGCATAGCAACGAGAGGGAGAGTGTATCTTCATACCCTTGAAGATCGCTAAGCGGAAGCGTTTATCAATGCGGTTGATGTAGTCGTACGTCTTCACGATCCGACCGATCCAAGTACCGAACACGTTCAACTCGATGATGTCCTCGCCTTCTCGATCCAGCATGACGGGCGAAGTAGTAGATGAGTTCCGGCAGCACGACGGCGTGGTGATGGTGTTGGTGAAGAACAATCTCCGCAGGGCATCTCCTAAGCACTACGGAAACTATGACGGAGGATAAACTAGAGGGGACGGGATTGCCGGCACACGGCTTGGTGTTTCTTGATGTGTCTTTGGTGCTAGCCCTGCCCCTCTATTTATATGTTGAGCCTTGGGGTTGAAACTTGCAGTAAAAGCCTCCACAAAGTCGGTTTCACCCGAAAGGCAAGAGTCCTTCTCGGACTCCAGGGCCAGACGCCAGGGTTCCCGGCGTCTGGACCCGACGCCAGGACCTCAGGCGTCGCCCTCGACTCATAAAACTTCCTTTTGCGCTTTCCCCTTTGGCCCAAATAACGTGTTCTCGTACCCAAACATTTCGGGAAACATCCGGAACCCCTTCTGGTGAATTCTGGAACCCTTCCGGAGACCAAACACTATTATCCCATATATCAATCTTTATCTCCGTACCATTCCAGAGTTCCTCGTCATGTCCGTGATCTCATCTAGGACTCCGAACAACATTCGGTCACCAACATACATAACTCATATAATACTATATCGTCAACAAACGTTAAGCGTGCGGACCCTACGGGTTCGAGAATTATGTATACATGACCAAGACATTTCTCTGGTCAATAACCAATAACGGAACCTGGATGCCCATATTGGCTCCTACATATTCTACGAAGATCTTCATCGGTCGAACCACATAACAACATTCATTGTTCCCTTTGTCATCGGTATGTTACTTGCTCGAGATTCGATCGTCGGTATCTCAATACCTAGTTCAATCTCGTTACCGACAAGTCTATTTACTCGTTCCGTAATACATCATCCTGCAACTAACTCATTAGTTGCAATGCTTGCATGGCTTATATTGATGTGCATTACCGAGAGGGCCCATAGATACCTCTCCGACAATCGGAGTGACAAATCCTAATCTCGAAATACGCCAACCCAACAAGTACCTTCGGAGACACCTATAGAGAACCTTTATAATCACCCAGTTACGTTGTGACGTTTGGTAGCACACAAAGTGTTCCTCCGATAAATGGGAGTTGCATAATCTCATAGTCATAGGAACATGTATAAGTCATGAAGAAAGCAATAGCAACATACTAAACGATCAAGTGCTAAGCTAACGAAATGGGTCAAATCAACCACATCATTCTTCTAATGATGTGATCCCACTGATCAAATGATAACTCATATCCATGGTTAGGAAACTCAACCATCTTTGATCAATGAGCTAGTCAAGTAGAGGCATACTAGTGACACTATGTTTGTTTATGTATTCACACATGTATTATGTTTCCGGGTAATATAATTCTAGCATGAATAATAAACATTTATCATGATTTAAGGAAATAAATAATAACTTTATTATTTCCTCTAGGGCATATTTCCTTCAGTCTTCCACTTGCACTAAGTCAACAATCTAGTTCACATCACCATGGGAATTAATACCAATAGCTCACATCACCATGTGATTAACACCCATAATTCACATCGTCATGTGACCAACACCCAAAGGGTTTACTAGAGTCAATAATCTAGTAACACCCAAAGAGTACTAAGGTCTGATCATGTTTTGCTTGTGAGAGAAGTTTAGTCAACGGGTCTGCCATATTCAGATCCGTATGTATTTTGCAAATTTATATGTCAACAATGCTCTGCACGGAGCTACTCTAGCTAATTGCTCCCACTTTCAATATGTATCCAGATTGAAATTTAGAGTCATCTGGATCAGTGTCAAAATTTGCATCGACGTAACCCTTTACGATGAACCTTTTTGTCACCTCCATAATCGAGAAACATATCCTTATTCCACTAAGGATAATTTTGACCGCTGTCCAGTGATCTACTCCTAGATCACTATTGTACTCCCTTGCCAAAATCAGTGTAGGGTATACAATAGATCTTGTACACAGCATGGCATACTTTATAGAACCTATGGCCAAGGCATAGGGAATGACTTTCATTCTCTTTCTATCTTCTGCCGTGGTCGGGCTTTGAGTCTTACTCAATTTCACACCTTGTAACACAGGCAAGAACTCTTTCTTTGACTGTTCCATTTTGAACTACTTCAAAATCATGTCAAGGTATGTACTCATTGAAAAACTTATCAAGCGTCTTGATCTATCTCTATAGATCTTGATCCTCAATGTGTAAGCAACTTCACCGAGATCTTTCTTTGAAAAACTCCTTTCAAACACTCCTTTATGCTTTGCAGAATAATTCTACATTATTTCCGATCAACAATATGTCATTCACATATAATTATCAGAAATGTTGTAGTGCTCCCACTCACTTTCTTGTAAATACAGGCTTCACCGCAAGTTTGTATTAAAACTATATGCTTTGATCAACTTATCAAAGCGTATATTCCAACTCCGAGATGCTTGCACCAGTCCATAGATGGATCGCTAGAGCTTGCATATTTTTTAGCACCTTTAGGATTGACAAAACCTTATCGTTGTATCATATACAACTCTTCTTTAATAAATCCATTAAGGAATGCAGTTTTGTTTATCCATTTGCCAGATTTCATAAAATGCGGCAATTTGCTAACATGATTCGGACAGACTTAAGCATCGCTACGAGTGAGGAAGTCTGATCGTAGTCAACACCTTGAACTTGTCGAAAACCTTTTTGCGACAAGTCGAGCTTTGTAGATAGTAACACTACTATCAACGTCCGTCTTCCTCTTGAAGATCCTTTTATTTTCTATGGCTTGCCGATCATCGGGCAAGTCAACCAAAGTCCATACTTTGTTCTCATACATGGATCCCATCTACGATTTCATGGCCTCAAGCCATTTTGCGGAATCTGGGCTTATCATCGCTTCCTCATAGTTCGTAGGTTCGCCATGGTCAAGTAACATGACCTCCAGAATAGGATTACCGTACAACTCTGGTGCGGATCTTACTTCGGTTGACCAACGAGGTTCGGTAGTAACTTGATCTGAAGTTTCATGATTGTCGCGACCGGTTTTCCAGGATATTAATTTACCAGAAAATGGCCCTTGTGCTCACCAGCCCCGAGATTTCTGTTAGCTGATGAGACACCAACTTGATACAGAAACTCCAAGCAAAAAACATAATATGTAGTACAAGACCATTCTGGCCTATGAGTACTACACAAGGTTTCTAGTGGTTGATGGCGGAAGCGGTTTGTGGTTCATCAACGTCTATGGGACTCCATTTCCCACAGAAACAGCTGACCTGGATAACTCCTATCTTCGCGAGACTGCTATCATCATTGCGTAGGTTCTGGGGCTGTCATCACAACGCTCCTCTCCATGCAAGAAATCTGGCAAAGACAATAGCCAGGGATAAGCCAGTGAGTACTTTTGAATGTACTCGCAAACATTATGCACACAGGTATAATATATCAAATGATAATCATGCTCTGAAATATTCTATGATTACAACGTCAGTCACAAAATAAAATCCATGATGCACGTAAGCAAGTTATTCATATACAACTTGAATATGCAATAAGGGAGTAGAAATAAAATGCAACGATCGGGTGTCTGAAGCAACGCCTCGAAAGGATAATAATTTAAAGCATGCCTCAGTCAGGCGTCTCAGCGACACCACATAAAGGGCTTATAAGTAGTTTAAATAACAAGCATGCCACAATCGGGCGTCTGAGCGACACCACATAAAGGGCTTATAAGTAGTTTAAATAACAAGCATGCCACAGTCGAGCGTCTGAGCGACACCACATAAAGGGCTTATAAGTAATTTAAATGACAGGCGTGCCACAGTCGGGCGTCTGAGCGACACCACATAAAGGGCTTATAAGTAATTTAAATAACAAGCATGCCACATTCGGGCGTCTGAGCGACACCACATAAAGGGCTTATAAGAGAATAACCACAGTGAATATCCAGGAGTAGAACCATCCCAGGGATACTCAATACTTCAAATAATGTAAATGGTTAGTCCATAATAATAGTAATCATAATCATCATGAGTCACAAGTCATGATCCGTGTTCTGGTTTAGCAATTTTTCCTCCGAACCGACACTTAGACCGACACTTGACCTATCCCAGACTGTAGTCCTTACCCATGGACACGGCTATTCGAATAGATATAATCTCTGCAGAGGGTGTACTCTTTGCCCATGAGTAACGGATTTCCGTTAGTCCATCGGGACTAATTCCATCTACGCTCTTTTAAATGAAAACACACCTGACCGAACACACCAGCCTGACTTACCGGTGTCTGGAATCACCCATGAAACTCGTTAAGCAAAACTCTAAGTGGGGAGGCTACATCCTCGACTAGCATGGGATCACAAAATTTATAACGCGCGCAAACTAGGGGAGCTACCCCCTCGGCTACAACCGGAAACACCCATGCCCTCGGACCAGGTGGTATGCCTACCGGATGCAGCCGGTATCTTCCACCATGGCCTCTCTGTATGGTGTGTGTGCTAGAAAGGGGTTGACAACTTACTGAACCGTACCCTACCTATGGCAGGGACAAGTGGTAGTACGAAACAAGTATGGGTGTTACTGGAACAAGACTCGATCTATGGTCGACTCAGGAGGTTAGGACATTTCCTGCATGATAAGCATAAGAAAAATATATTTCACACCAATCAGACAGAATTACCACTCGTCATACCTCACCATGCCTTACCGGACATAACCGTCTCGACGAAGACTGGAGACAAGCTGGTGTCTACCCAAGACAGAGGCTTTCCCGGATTCCTTCCGATAGGCATGAAAGGCATACGAGGGTGATTACTATCACAAGCATATCAAATTCCAACAGCAAGGAACATTCATTATGCACTCATGAGTATGATCATATCATCACATAAAATAACGAATACTCCGTGTTAAGGTGGTGTTGTAACTGTATCAAACAACACACACAAAAATATTATGCCAGGGTCCAGAATGCTTGCCTTCAAGAGTATGCAAGTGGGTGCACTTTTTGAAAGCTGCCTTCTTCTTCAAAAATCCTATTTCGAGAAAATTTAAATTAACACCTAGTTTCAAAACAGCACAAAAAGGTTGTTTGGAAAATTTTCAAATAAATATGAAAATAAACTAGACAAATTTGAGAAACAACAAAAAAGAATCAAATCATTTGGACTTATATTTAAAACGTTATAGCCAGTCAAAGTTTAGTCAAAATCCTGTTTTTAAATAAAACAGAAAAAGAAAAACGTTTCGGGGGGAAGCGTAGTCTGGGCTTTACGCTTTCACTTTTGCCAGCATGGACCGACTCGGGGTCACTGACAGTGGGTCCCTTGGGCCCACTGGTCAGGTTTGACCGGTCGCCGCGCCTCCTTTCTCCTCTGTCCGAGCGAAGGCGGAGCTCCGGCGATCAACGCCGGCGAACCGCGGCTCCCCACGGGATTCTGAGGGTAGGGATGGATCTGCCAGTCCAGGGCGGTCCTCCCAGTGGTCGAGAGGGTGGCGGGGATGGAGGGAGTCGCCGGCGGCGAGCTCTGCAGCGGACGGTGGCTTCAGGAGAATTGGGGACTAGAGCTACGGTGGTTCCCGATCGTGTTTGAGAGGTGGGGTGACTCCGCAAGGTCTAGGAGAGTCGAATGGCGGCGCTGGATGGACCGGGGAGGCTCTGCTTGCGACGAACGGGACCGGAGGGCGGCGGCGGCCGAACTGGCCGGAGACGGGGAAGACGGCCTCCCTCCGCCGATAGCTGGGTGTGGGGGCACTAGGGGGATGGTACGAGGTTGCCTGAGTGTCCGGATGGGCTCGGGGATCCCTATTTATAGCGCGACTAGGTCGGTTCCGCGGCGGCCGGGGATAAGATCGGTGAACCGCCGTTCTGTAGCTTGCAGTGCGACGTGTCGAGGCTGGGGATGGCGGCAGAAGCTAGCTGACGAGCGGACACAACTCCAGGGGCGAGCTGGCGAGTGACAATGGCTCGGGCGGCGCCGTCCAGGTCAGGAGCAGGTTGTGGCCGGCTGCTAGCTGCCATGGCCGACCTGATGGCGGCGCTGTGGGGCTCCAGGGGCGGCCTGGAGGGTATTGGTGAGCGGGCGAGGCCGGGGCGCGACCCTGCGGGCGAGCAAAGGCCAGGGGCGTGACGCGGCGGCTCGGCTGCACGCACATGCAAAACGTGCGCTCTGGGCGCGCCCAGAGCACGCACGCTACATGTTCGGCAAAATGCCAAGGCATGCCAGGGGGCTCCAATCCACATGAGGTTTAGCAGGGTGGGGCTATAGACTAAGGTAGAGCCATGAGACATGCTGGTTAGGCAAAGCAAGCAGGTCCAATGTGCAAACTAAAAACTATGTCAAAACTGACCATGCACACAAGGTGCTTGACAGAATGCCAAGGGCATCTAGGCAACTCTTGGGGTGGCCAAAAACTCTAGATCCTAGTCTCTTTAGGTACAAGTGATGATGGCAAGGTTGTTAGGGCAAAACCAGAAACTTGGTAGTGCAAGTTTTTGAGAAAACCAAATCTGGGCAGAAACTAAAGGCTATTATTGCATGGACTAAAAATATTCCAATGGGTCCAATCTCCTGGACTTAAGGGTTTTGTAGGGTGTTTTATAAGCAGGAGAAAGAACATGGGTACTAGAGTAAAATAAAATAGAGTTGCAGTAGAAAACACCCAACTGGGCCAGAGAGCAAAAGAGGATGATTTGCTCAAATTTTTCAAAGAGTACTCATGGGTTTTTGCATAAAGTTGAATTATATGCATCTACTGACATCTCCAAACATTTGGAAAATTTTCTAAAGAAATATTTAAATAAGTTGTAATGCAAAATTGCAAACTGGACCAGATTTGAAAATTTGGTGTAGAGCTCAAAATCCCCAAATGACTAAGAGAGATTTGCATAAAAGTGATGTGGGAACACCACATGACATCCCCAAATTTTGGTGGGAATTTTAAAGAAGTATTTCAAAGGGTTGCAGTGCAAAAGAGGCTCTAAAGCTTATGAAAAAATCATTTTGAAAGAAATAAAGCTCAGGAAAGATAATCATAGAAATACTTCCACTGATAAAAAAATGTTTTTTTTTCTTTAGAGGGTATATAAGTCCAACAATATTTTTGAAAGGTTTCCACCTAGAGGGAAAAACTTAGAAATTCAGAGGGACAGAGTGATCTGAAAATAAAAGATAAAACCAGAAAATAAAAATTTAATTTCCTGGCAAAATTTTAATTAATAAAATCATGGTTAAATTTTTGGGGTGTTACAACACTACCCCCCTTAAGAAAAATCTCGTCCTCGAGATTTGCTAAGGGCTGTTTTGAAAATATTACTCCTACCAGCTTAAAGTAATATCACAAAAATAACCATCCTACTCATGCAATTAAAACATGGCTACAGTAAGTGGGCAATTAAGTGGTGTAAATCTACAGTGTGGCATACTGGCGTTGCGTGGAAAAATCTACGGGAAAATTCTACTTTTGGTTACAGCAAATTTGGAATAAGTTTCCAAATTTCTAAAATACGCTGGTCGTACCGGAGAGCACAGTGCTCTCTCTGGCTGACAGGTGGACCCGGGGTCCACTGTCAGTCTCTTCTTCTACCTCTGGCTCTCCCTTCTCCCTCTCTCTCGCGCGCTTTCCCGCGCTTTCCCCACCGGCGACGTCTAGCGCGTAGAGCATCTAGGCCGTCTTTGCGGTAGTCTTGTGGCGTGCTAGCTGCCGGCGCAGCGTGCACTCACCTCATGCGGCCGGTCTTGCTGTCGGCACTGCTCGCGGATTCGCCTCCGAACACCGGCGATCGGGCAACGAGCGGCGCTGGTGGACTTCGCTCACCGTACACCGATCTCGAGCTATAAAACGACCGAGGTGCTCCTTTCTTCTTCCTCACACCTCGCCTCGCTTCTCCTTCTCCTCCCTTCTCCTTCATTTCTGTTTGCAGGAGCTCGAAACGAGCTCTAATGGCGGAGGTGATGCCGGACTGGTACGTGATCCTGATGTGCGGAGGGTTGGCGGCGTTGCTGGGGTTCTCTGTGCTCTTGTGCGTGATGATCCTTGATGATCGTTGCGATGCTGCCGCTCGGGTGTTAGCTCTCCGCGGTGGCGGTGATCATGAGGATTAAGTGCGGTGTCGGGTCCTAACTGTTGTCAGTGTGCTGGAGGCAATCTTGCACCCGAACAATCGCCCACTAATCTCTCCTTTAGAGGTGATCGGTTAGGTGTAGCATGTGTACGTGCATTTGCAATTAGTGCATGAGGTCGAGTGGTTGTGGTTGTGAGTCTGCTGTCGTGGTGTACGCGAATAAAAATCTATGTCGTGAAGAGATATATGCCGCAACAACTCAGGGAAAAAAATCTCACTTGAGAATTTACCGGAAGTGAAAACAGTTAATAACAATTAACCGCAGTAAAAACCACTCACATTAATGAAACAAAAAAAAATTTAATTCATCGCACAAATCTAGGATACCGCACATAAGTTGCAACACATAAATAAATGCTGAGGCCATAATTATAGCAGTGACATCTACAACGACAACGGTAAATGGACAGGGTCCTGAGAAAAAGTCTCTGGAACTGGGGCACACTCTTCTTCTATCAGGGGAAGCGGATTGACTAGTCGATGAATGCGTCTCTCCTGGTCGGGCCTCAGTGGTCTGCCGATGGCGATCTGAGGATTTAAATCAGCGAGGCTCTGAAGATAACCCATTACTCGCTGGGTCAAACGCTCTTGAGCGATGACATACTGGGCAAGGTTGGCCAGTACTGGGTTTCTCTCAATTCGTCCACCGGGAAAAGATGCTACTTCTCCGGGTGCTGCACGACTCGGGAAGTAATAATACCCTCGTTCGCTGGCATAGGGTACCGCGAATCGAAGGCACGCAAGAGCTTTGTATGCAGCGGCTTCTATGGCCATCTGCGGAGTCGGCATAGATTTCCGCACAAAGGAGACTTCCGTTGGGTCTTGGTTTGGGTTTGCGGGAGGGATGTGCACCACTGCCCAATATTTCGAGGTGGATGGGGTGATCCTCGATTTGAGCAACTCGTACTGGGGTGGATGGATAGCACTCATGGTACTATAGGTAAAGTCCCACAATATTTTCACAAAGCTACCTGGGGTTGCATCTGGAGTTCTCAGATAAATGCTGGGGCTCGGCATGGTAAAGAGATGGCTGTGAGAGTTGTGCACAAGGTGAGGGATAGTTGGCAAGGTCACGAGGTGGCCTCTTATATAGCATTGGGGCTGGGTTATCGATCGCGGGGAAGGGCAACTAGTTTGTCGGTTCTGCTCTATGGGATCGGGGTCAATGCTACAGATACACATATCTCACAAAAGTGACGTATTACTGAGGGTGTCACCGGGGTGGTTTTGGTAGCTGCACCCAGAATAAAAAAATGCAACTGCATGCTAGCATATTTATGCAAGGCTACTATTTAAAACAAAGGCATACATGCAGGCTGCGATTATTCATGGCGATGCAAGATTACACAATTACAGGGCGTGGACATACTGAGACTCGATACTACTCGAGTGACTTAGTCTACCTCGTTTATATCTAAGCGGGCGTGCCTTGTGGACGTCGAGGCTTCTCCACGGGTTTCACCGTCGGGGTTAGCTGGATGGAGTTGAGGTGCTGCAGGGTCGGGGTAGGCGATGATGACCATCGCGGGGGTTGTTGGACACAATCCCGTTGGAGCGTGTTCCCAAAAGGCGACGAAGTACTTCTGGGGACACCAGAGTATTTTGGTCGATGGCTGGGGCAGACCTCAAGGACTCGATCGGTTGTCCGAATAGCACGACTGGGTTGCCGGCATCGGGCTCATCTTCTCCTCTCGTCGGGGCTCGGCGAATCAGTTCTCCACGAGCTGCGATCAGATCAAGGGTGATTTGATCGAATAGTTCCTCTAGTGCACTTACATAGCGCACCAGATGCAACAATGCAGGATCTGTCTCATGATCTCCGTTGGCAACCTGGGGTGGCCTACCATACCCGTCACGGCTGGGGTAGTAGTAGAACGGCGACGATTAACTCGGGCGACAAGTGCGGAGTTGAACTATAGCCTCTCGAGCAGCTAGTTGGATGGCTTGTGGCTCAAAGGAAGTTGTCCTTCCGGTGAACACAGTAGGGCGTTCGGCGATAGACCCTACCATAGGCGTGCACAATGGCCCAGAATTGACGGCTCTCACCGCTCATGGGTCCTTGGTACACAACATATTCTGGGGGCTCTTCTAATGCAAAGGCACGGCGGGTGAGGTTTGCTAGCACGGTCACAAAACCTCCAAGGTTGGTTGTTGTGGTCTCATTGTGCACAATAGAGCCAGACATTATAGCTCAGTTTGGGGAAGAGGCTGTGCTGTGCTGGGTTGAGGCTAGCGCGCCCTTTTTATAGAAAAAAAGGGACGGAGTCTTCCCTCACACGCTTGCGAATGAGACAATTTAGGTGTCGGTCACTGGCGCGTGATCGACAGGCTAGGCTGATAGGTTGGGCACCGACTGCCAAAAGGTGTCGGGGTCACTGTGTGGCTATCTTACACGAGAAGCTTGGCCGGGGTTAGGTTAAGGTCTGGTGGGTTGGTTAATCTAGGTTTATTGACCTGGCTAAGATAGGATTAGCCAATGGTCAGCCTGGCTCTGATACCAAGGTTGTCGCGACCGGTTTTCCAGGATTTTAATTTCCCAAAAAATGGCCCTTGTGCTCACCAGCCCCAGGATTTCTGTTAGCTGATGAGACACCAACTTGATACAGAAACTCCAAGAAAAAAACATAATAGGTAGTACAAGACCATTCTGGCCTATGAGTACAACACAAGGTTTCTAGTGGTTGATGGCGGAAGCGGTTTGTGGTTCATCAACGTCAATGGGACTCCATTTCCCACAGGAACAGCTGACCTGGATAACTCCTGTCTTCGCGAGACTGCTATCATCATTGCGTAGGTTCCGGGGCTGTCATCGCAACGCTCCTCTCCATGCAAGAAATCTGGCCAAGACAATAGCCAGGGACAAGCCAGTGAGTACTTTTGAATGTACTCGCAAACATTATGCACACAGATATAATATAACAAATGATAATCATGCTCTGAAATATTCTATGATTACAACGTCAGTCACAAAATAAAATCCATGATGCACGTAAGCAAGTTATTCATATACAACATGAATATGCAATAAGGGAGTAGAAATAAAATGCACCGATCGGGTGTCTGAAGCGACGCCTCGAAAGGATAATAATTTAAAGCATGCCTCAGTCGGGCGTCTGAGCGACACCACATAAAGGGCTTATAAGTAGTTTAAATAACAAGCATGCCACAGTCGGGCGTCTGAGTGACACCACATAAAGGGCTTATAAGTAGTTTAAATAACAAGCATGCCATAGTCGGGTGTCTGAGCGACACCACATAAAGGGCTTATAAGTAATTTAAATGACAGGCGTGCCACAGTCGGGCATCTAAGCGACACCACATAAAGGGCTTATAAGTAATTTAAATAACAAGCATGCCACAGTCGGGCGTCTGAGCGACACCACATAAAGGGCTTATAAGAGAGTAACCACAGTGAATATCTAGGAGGTAGAACCATCCCAGGGATACTCAATACTTCAAATAATGTAAATGGTTAGTCCATAATAATAGTAATCATAATCATCATGAGTCACAAGTCATGATCCGTGTTCTGGTTTAGCAAGTTTTCTTCCGAAGACCGACACTAAGACCGACACTTGACCCATCCCAGACTGTAGTCCTTACCCATGGACACGGCTATTCGAATAGATATAATCTCTGCAGAGGGTCTACTCTTTACCCAGGAGTAACGGATTTCCGTTAGTCCATCGGGACTAATTCCGTCTACGGTCTTTTAAATGTAAACACACCTGACCGCACACACCAGCCTGACTTACCGGTGTCTGGAATCCCCCACGACACTCGTTAAGCAAAACTCTAAGTGGGGAGGTTACAACCTCGACTAGCATGGGATCACAAAATTTAAACGCGCGCAAACTAGGGGAGCTACCCCCTCGGCTACAACCGGAAACACCCATGCCCCCGGACCAGGTGGTATGCCTACCGGATGCAGCCGGTATCTTTCACCATGGCCTCTCTGTATGGTGTGTGCTAGAAAGGGGTTGACAACTTACTGAACCGTACCCTACCTATGGCAGGGACAAGTGGTAGTACGAAACAAGTATGGGTGCTACTGGAACAAGACTCAATCTACGGTCGACTTAGGAGGTTAGGACATTTCCTGCATGATAAGCATAAGAACAATATATTTCACACCAATCAGACAGAATTACCACTCCTCATACCTCACCATGCCTTACCGGACATAACCGTCTCGACGAAGACTGGAGACAAGCTCGTGTCTACCCAAGACAGAGGCTTTCCCGGATTCCTTCCCATAGGCATGAAAGGCATACAAGGGTGATTACTATCACAAGCATATCAAATTCCAACAGCAAGGAACATTCATTATGCACTCATGAGTATGATCATATCATCACATAAAATAACGAATACTCCATGTTAAGGTGGTGTTGTAACTGTATCAAACAACACACACAAAAATATTATGTCGGGGTCTAGAATGCTTACCTTCAAGAGTATGCAAGTGGGGTGCACTTTTTGAAAGCTGCCTTCTTCTTCAAAAATCCTATTTTGAGAAAATTTAAATTAACACCTAGTTTCAAAATAGTACAAAAAGGTTTTTTGTAAAATTTTCAAATAAATACGAAAATAAACTAGACAAAATTTGAGAAACAACAAAAAAAGAATCAAATCATTTGGACTTATATTTAAAAAGTTATAGCCAGTCAAAGTTTAGTCAAAATCCTGTTTTTAAATAAAACAGAAAAAGAAAAACGTTTCTGGGGGAAGCGTACTCTGGGCTTTACGCTTTCACTTTTGCCAGCGTGGACCGACTCGGGGTCACTGACAGTGGGTCCCTTGGGCCCACTGGTCAGGTTTGACCGGTCGTCCGCGCCTTCTTTCTCCTCTGTCCGAGCGGAGGCGGAGCTCCGGCGATCAACGCCGACGAACGGCGGCTCCCCACGGGATTCTGAGGGCAGGGATGGATCCGCCAGTCCAGGGCGGTCCTCCCAGTGGTCGAGAGGGTGGCGGGGATGGAGGGAGTCACCGGCGGCGAGCTCTGCGGCGGACGGTGGCTTCGGGAGAATTGGGGACTAGAGCTACGGTGGTTCCCGATCGTGTTTGAGAGGTGGGGTGGCTCTGCAAGGTCTAGGAGAGTCGAATGGCGGCGCTGGATGGACCGGGGAGGCTCTGCTTGTGACGAACGGGACTAGAGGGCGGCGGCGGCCGAACTGGCCAGAGACGGGGAAGATGGCCTCCCTCCGCCGATAGCTGGGTGTGGGGGCACTATGGGGATGGTACGAGGTCGCCTGAGTGTCCGGATGGGCTCGGGGATCCCTATTTATAGCGCGACTAGGTCGGTTCCACGGCGGCCGGGGATAAGATCGGTGAACCGCCGTTCTGTAGCTTGTAGCGTGACGTGTCGAGGCTGGCGATGGCGGCAGAAGCTAGCTGACGAGCGGGCACTACTCCAGTGGCGAGCTGGCGAGCGACAATGGCTCGGGCTGCGCCGTCCAGGGCAGGAGCCGGTTGTGGCCGGCCGCTAGCTGCCATGGCCGACCTGACGGCGGCGCTGTGGGGCTCCAGGGGCGGCCTGGAGGGTTTTGGTGAGCGGGCGAGGCCGGTGCGCGGCCCTGCGGGCGAGCAAAGGCCAGGGGCGCGACGCGGCACTCGGCTGCGCGCGCGTGCAAAACATGCGCTCTGGGCGCGCCCAGAGCACACACGCTACGTGTTCGGCAAAATGCCAAGGCATGCCAGGGGGCTCCAATCCACATGAGGTTTAGCAGGGTGGGGCTATAGACTAAGGTAGAGCCATGAGACATGCTGGTTAGGCAAAGCAAGCAGGTCCAATGTGAAAACTAAAAACTATGTCAAAACTGACCACGCACACAAGGTGCTTGACAGAATGCCAAGGGCATCTAGGCAACTCTTGGGGTGGCCAAAAACTCCAGATCCTAGTCTCTTTAGGTACAAGTGATGATGGCAAGGTTGTTAGGGCAAAACCAGAAACTTGTTAGTGCAAGTTTTTGAGAAAACCAAATCTGGGCAGAAACTAAAGGCTATTATTGCATGGACTAAAAATATTCCAATGGGTCCAATCTCCTGGACTTAAGGGTTTTGTAGGGTGGTTTATAAGCAGGAGAAAGATCATGGGTACTAGAGTAAAATAAAATAGAGTTGCAGTAGAAAACACCCAACTGGGCCAGAGAGCAAAAGAGGATGATTTGCTCAAATTTTTCAAAGAGCACTCATGGGTTTTTGCATAAAGTTGAATTATATGCATCTACTGAAACCTCCAAACATTTGGAAAAAAAATAAAGAAATATTTAAATAGGTTGTAATGCAAAATTGCAAACTGGACCAGATTTGAAAATTTGGTGTAGAGGTCAAAATCCCCAAATGACTAAAAGAGATTTTTGCATAAAAGTGATGTGGGAACACCACATGACATCCCCAAATTTTTGTGGGAATTTTAAAGAAGTATTTGAAAGGGTTGCAGTGCAAAAGAGGCTCTAAAGCTTATGAAAAAAATCATTTTGAAAGAAATAAAGCTCAGGAAAGATAATCATAGAAATAGTTCCACTGATAAAAAAATGTTTTTTTCTTGAGAGGGTATATAAGTCCAACAATATTTTTGAAAGGTTTCCACCTAGAGGGAAAAACTTAGAAATTCAGAGGGACAGAGTGATCTGAAAATAAAAGATAAAACCAGAAAATAAAAATTTAATTTCCTGGCAAAATTTTAATTAATAAAATCATGGTTAAATTTTGGGGTGTTACAATGATCAATATCATTAGTTTCCTCACTAATTGGTGTAGTTGTCACAGGAACCGGTTTCTGTGATGAACTACTTTCCAATAAGGGAGCAGGTACATTTACCTCATCAAGTTCTACTTTCCTCCCACTCACTTCTTTCGAGAGAAACTCCTTCTCTAGAAAGGATCCGAATTTAGCAACAAAAGTCTTGCCTTCAGATCTGTGATAGAAGGTGCACCCAATAGTCTCTTTTGGGTATCCTATGAAGACACATTTCTCCGATTTGGGTTCAAGCTTATCTGGTTGAAGTTTCTTCACATAAGCATCGCAACTCCAAACTTTAAGAAATGACATCTTAGGTTTATTGCTAAACCATAGTTCATACGGTGTCGTCTCAATGGATTTAGATGGTGCCCTATTTAACGTGAATGTAGCTATCTCTAATGCATAACCCCAAAATGATATTGGTAAATCGGTAAGAGACATCATTGATCGCACCATATCAAATAAAGTGTGGTTATGACGTTCGGACACGCCGTTACGCTGTGGTGTTCTACGTGGCATGAGTTTGTGAAACTATTCCACATTATTTTAACTGAAGACCAAACTCGTAACTCAAATATTCATCTCTATGATCAGATCGCATAAACTTTATTTTCTTGTTACGATGATTTTCCACTTCACTCAGAAATTATTTGAACCTTTCAACTATTTCAGACTTATGTTTCATCAAGTAGATATACCCATATCTGCTCAAATCATCTATGAAGGTTAGAAAATAACGATACCCGCCACGAGCCTTAATACTCATTGGTCTGCATACATCAGTATGTATTATTTCTAACAAATCAGTAGCTCGTTCCATTGTTCTGGAGAACGGAGTTTTAGTCATCTTGCCCAAAAGGCACGGTTTGCAAGCATCAAATGATTCATAACCAAGTGATTCTGAAAGTCCATCTTTATGGAGTTTCTTCATGCTTTACACCGATATGACCCAAACGACAGTGCCACAAATAAGTTGGACTATCATTATCAACTTTGCATCTTTTGGCATCAATATTATGAATATGTGTATCACTACGATCGAGATCCAACAAACTATTTTCATTGGGTGTATGACCATCGAAGGTTTTATTCATGTAAACATAACAACAATTATTCTCTGACTTTAAATGAATAACCGTATTGCAATAAACATGATCAAATCATATTCATGCTCAACGCAAACGCCAAATAACTTTTATTTAGGTTCAACACTAATCCCGAAAGTATAGGGAGTGTGCGATGATGATCATATCAATCTTGGAACCACTTCCAACACACATTGTCACTTCACCCTCAACTAGTGTCTGTTAATTCTGTAACTCCTGTTTCAAGTTACTAATATTAGCAACCGAACAAGTATCAAATACCCAGGGGCTACTATAAACACTAGTAAGGTACACACCAATAACCTGTATATCAAATATACCCTTGTTCACTTTTCCATCCTTCTTATCCACCAAATATTCAGGGCTTTTCCGTTTCCAGTGACCATTTCCTTTGCAGTGTAAGCACTCAGTTTCAGGCTTTGGTCCAGCTTTGGGCTTCTTCGCGGGAGTGAAAACTTGCTTGTCATTCTACTTGAAGTTCCCTTTCTTTCCCTTTACCCTTTTCTTGAAACTAGTGGTCTTGTCAATCATCAACACTTGATGCTCTTTCTTGATTTCTACCTTTGTTGATTTGAACATCGCGAAGAGCTCGGGAATCATTTTCGTCATCCTTTGCATACTATAGTTCATCACGAAGTTCTACTAACTCGGTGATGGTGACTAGAGAACTCTGTCAATCACTATCTTATCTGGAAGATTAACTCCCACTTGATTCAAGCGATTGTAGTACCCAGACAATCTGAGCACATGCTCACTAGTTGAGCAATTCTCCTCCATCTTTTAGCTATAGAACTTGTTGCAGACTTATATCTCCCAACTCGGGTATTTGCTTGAAATATTAACTTCAACTCCTGGAACATTTCATATGGCCCATGACGTTCAAAACATCTTTGAAGTCCCGATTCTAAGCCGTTAAGCATGGTGCACTAAACTATAAAATAGTCATCATATTGAGCTAGCCAAACGTTCATAACGTCTGCATCTGCTCCTGCAATAGGTCCATCACCTAGCGGTGCATCAAGGACATAATTCTTCTCTGCAGCAATGAGGACAATCCTCAGATCATGGATCCAATCCCCATCATTGCTACTAACATCTTTCAACACAGTTTTTCTCTAGGAACATATCAAAATAATCATATGAAAGCAACAATGTGAGCTATTGATCTACAACATAATTTGCAAAATACTAACAGGACTAAGTTGATGATAAATTTAAGTTCAATTAATCATAGTACTAAAGAACTCCCACTTAGACAGACATCTCTCTAGTCATCTAAGTGATCACGTGATCCAAATCAACTAAACCATGTCCGATCATCACGTGAGATGGAGTAGTTTTCAATGGTGAACATCACTATGTTGATCATATCTACTATATGATTCACGTTCGACCTTTCGGTCTCCGTGTTCCGAGGCCATATCTGTATATGCTAGTCTCGTCAAGTTTAACCTGAATATTCCGCGTGTGCAACTGTTTTGCACCCGTTGTATTTGAACGTAGAGCCTATCACACCCGATCATCACGTGGTGTCTCAGCACGAAGAACTTTCGCAATGGTGCATACTCAGGGAGAACACTTCTTGATAATTAGTGAGAGATCATCTTAAAATGCTACCATCAATCAAAGCAAGATAAGATGCATAAAGGATAAACATCATATGCAATCAAAAATATGTGACATGATATGACCATCATCATCTTGGGCCTTTGATCTCCATCTCCAAAGCATCGTCATGATCTCCATCGTCACCGGCATGACACCATGATCTCCATCATCTTGATCTATATCAATGTGTCGTCACATGGTCGTCTCATCAACTATTGCTCTTGCAACTATTGCTATCGCATAGCAATAAAGTAAAGCAATTATTTGGTGCTTGCATCTTATGCAATAAAGAGACAACCATAAGACTTCTTCCAATTGCCGATAACTTCAACAAAACATGATCATCTCATACAACAACTTATATCTCATCACGTCTTGACCATATCACATCACAACATGACCTGCAAAAACAAGTTAGACGTCCTCTACTTTGTTGTTGCAAGTTTTACGGGCTGCTACGGGCTGGGCAAGAACCGTTCTTACCTACGCATCAAAACCACAACGATAGTTCATCACATTAGTGCTATTTTAACCTTCTCAAGGACCGGGCATAGGGTTCAACTAAAGTTGGAGAAACTGACACCCGCCAGCCACCTATGTGCAAAGCACGTCGGTAGAACCAGCCTCGCGGAAGCGTACGCGTAATGTCGGTCCGGGCCGCTTCATCCAACAATACCGCCGAACCAAAGTATGACATGCTGGTAAGCAGTATGACTTATATCGCCCACAACTCACTTGTGTTCTACTCGTGCATATAACATCTATGCATAAAACCAGGCTCGGATGCCACTGTTGGGGAACGTAGTAATTTCAAAAAAAAATCCTACGCACACGCAAGATCATGGTGATTCATAGCAACGAGAGGGAGAGTGTATCTTCATACCCTTGAAGATCGCTAAGCGGAAGCGTTTATCAACGCGGTTGATGTAGTCGTACGTCTTCACGATCTGACTGATCCAAGTACCGAACGCACGGCACCTCCGAGTTCTGCACACGTTCAACTCGATGACGTCCTCGCCTTCTCGATCCATCAAGACGGGCGAAGTAGTAGATGAGTTCCGGCAGCACGACGGCGTGGTGACGGTGTTGGTGAAGAACAATCTCCGCAGGGCTTCGCCTAAGCACTACGGAAACTATGACGGAGGATAAACTAGAGGGGACGGGGTTGCCGGCACACGGCTTGGTGTTTCTTGACGTGTCTTTGGTGCTAGCCCTGCCCCTCTATTTATATGTTGAGCCTTGGGGTCGAAACTTGGAGTAAAAGCCTCCATAAAGTCGGTCTCACCCGAAAGGCAAGAGTCCTTCTCGGACTCCAGGGCCAGATGCCAGGGTTCCCGGCTTCTGGACCCAGACGCCAGGGACCTTGGCGTATGGCCCCTGGACTCCGCAAAACTTCCTTTTGTGCTTTCCAAAAACCTTGTGGGCTTTCCCCTTTGGCCCAAAAAAATGTGTTCTCGTACCCAAACATTTCGGGAAACATCAGGAACCCCTTCCGGTGAATTCCGGAACCCTTCCGGAGACCAAACACTATTATCCCATATATCAATCTTTATCTCCGGACCATTCCGGAGTTCCTCCTCATGTCTGTGATCTCATCCAGGACTCCGAACAAAATTCGGTCACCAACATACATAACTCATATAATACTATATCGTCAACAAACATTAAGCGTGCGGACCCTACGGGTTCGAGAACTATGTAGACATGACCGACACATTTCTATGGTCAATAACCGATAGCGGAACCTGGATGCCCATATTGGCTCCTACATATTCTATGAAGATCTTTATCGGTCGAACCGCATAACAACATACGTTGTTCCCTTTGTCATTGGTATGTTACTTGCCCGAGATTCGATCATCGGTATCTCAATACCTAGTTCAATCTCGTTACCGGAAAGTCTCTTTACTCATTCCGTAATACATCATCCCGCAACTAACTCATTAGTTGCAATGCTTGCAAGTCTTATATTGATGTGTTGGGGAACGTAGTAATTTCAAAAAATTTCCTACGCACACGCAAGACCATGGTGATGGCATAGCAACGAGAGGGGAGAGTGTATGTCCACGTACCCTCATAAACCGAAAGCGGAAGCGTTATAACAACGCGGTTGATGTAGTCGTACGTCTTCACGATCCGACCGATCCAAGCACCGAACGTACGGCACCTCCGAGTTCTGCACACGTTCAGCTCGATGACGATCCCCGGACTCCGATCCAGCAAAGTGTCAGGGATGAGTTCCGTCAGCACGACGGCGTGGTGAGGATGATGATGCTCCACCGATGCAGGGCTTCGCCTAAGCTCCGCGACGATATGACTTCTTCGGCGCAGGGCTTCGCCTAAGCTCATGACGATATGACCGAAATGGAATATGGTGGAGGGGCACCGCACACGGCTAAGGAACGATCCGTAGATCAACTTGTGTGTTCTGGGGTGCCCCCTGCCCCGTATATAAAGGAGCAAGGGAGGAGGTGGCGGCCTAGGAGGAGGCGCACAGGGGGAGTCCTACTCCCACCGGGAGTAGGACTCCTCCTTTCCTAGTAGGAGTAGGAGAGAAGGAAGGGGAAGGGAGGAAGGGTGCGGCCCTCCCCTAGTCCAATTCGGACTAGGCCTTGGGGCGCGCGCCTGCCCTAGGCAGCCCTCTCTCTTTCCAGGGCCCAATAAGGACCAATACTTCTCCCGTCGAATTCCCGTGACTCTCCGTACTCAAAAATACCGAATCATTCGGAACCTTTCCGAACTCCGAATATAGTCGTCCAATATATCGATCTTTACGTCTCGACCATTTCGAGACTCCTCGTCATGTCCCCGATCTCATCCGGGACTCCGAACTCCTTCGGTACATCAAAACTCATAATATAACTGTCATCGAAACCTTAAGCGTGCGGACCCTACGGGTTCGAGAACTATGTAGACATGACCTAGAACTATTCTTGGTCAATAACCAATAGCGGAACCTGGATGCCCATATTGGCTCCTACATATTCTACGAAGATCTTTATCGGTCAAACCGCATAACAACATACTTTGTTCCCTTTGTCATCGGTATGTTACTTGCCCGAGATTCGATCGTCGGTATCCAATACCTAGTTCAATCTCGTTACCGGCAAGTCTCTTTACTCGTTCCATAATGCATCATTCCGTAACTAACTCATTAGCTACATTGCTTGCAAGGCTTATAGTGATGTGCATTACCGAGAGGGCCCAGAGATACCTCTCCGACAATCGGAGTGACAAAACCTAATCTCGAAATACGCCAACCCAACATGTACCTTTGGAGACACCTGTAGTACTCCTTTATAATCACCCATTCGTTGTGACGTTTGGTAGTACCAAAGTGTTCCTCCGTAAACGGGAGTTGCATAATCTCATAGTTACAGGAACATGTATAAGTCATGAAGAAAGCAATAGCAACATACTAAACGATCAAGTGCTAGGCTAACGGAATGGGTCATGTCAATCAGATCATTCTCCTAATGATGTGATCCCGTTAATCAAATGACAACTCATGTCTATGGTTAGGAAACATAACCATCTTCAATTAACGAGCTAGTCAAGTAGAGGCATACTAGTGACACTCTGTTTGTCTATGTATTCACACATGTATTATGTTTCTGGTTAATACAATTCTAGCATGAATAATAAACATTTATCATGATATAAGGAAATAAATAATAACTTTATTATTGCCTCTAGGGCATATTTCCTTCAGTCTCCCACTTGCACTAGAGTCAATAATCTAGTTCACATCGCCATGTGATTTAACATCAATAGTTCACATCTATATGTGGTTAACACCCATAGTTCACATCGACATGTGACCAACACCCAAAGGGTTTACTAGAGTCAGTAATCTAGTTCACATCGCTATGTGATTAACACCCAAAGAGTACTAAGGTGTGATCATGTTTTGCTTGTGAGATAATTTTAGTCAATGGGTCTGTCACATTCAGAGCCGTAAGTATTTTGCAAATTTCTATATGTACAATGCTCTGCACGGAGCTACTCTAGCTAATTGCTCCCACTTTCAATATGTATCCAGATTGAGACTCAGAGTCATCTAGATTAGTGTTAAAACTTGCATCAACGTAACCCTTTACGACGAACCTTTTTTCACTTCCATAATCGAGAAACATATCCTTATTCTACTAAGGATAATTTTGACCGCTGAGATCTACTCCTAGATCACTATTGCACTCCCTTGCCAAGCTTAGTGGTAGGGTGTGCAATAGATCTGGTACACAGCATGACATACTTTATAGAACCTATGGCTGATGCATAGGGAATGACTTTCATTCTCTTTCTATCTTCTGCCGTGGTCGGGTTTTGAGTCTTACTCAATCTCACACCTTGTAACACAGGCAAGAACTCTTTCTTTGACTGTTCCATTTTGAACTACTTCAAAATCTTGTCAAGGTATGTATTCATTGAAAAACTTATCAAGCGTCTTGATTTATCTCTATAGATCTTGATGCTCAATATGTAAGCAGCTTCACCGAGGTCTTTCTTTGAAAAACTCCTTTCAAACACTCCTTTATGCTTTTCGAATAATTCTACATTATTTCCGATCAACAATATGTCATTCACATATACTTATCAGAAAGGCTGTAGTGCTCCCACTCACTTTCTTGCAAATACAGGCTTCTCCAAAAGTCTGTATAAAACCATATGCTTTGATCACACTATCAAAGCGTTTATTCCAACTCCGAGATGCTTGCACCAGTCCATAGATGGATCGCTGAAGCTTGCACATTTTGTTAGCTCCTTTAGGATTGATAAAACCTTCTGGTTGCATCATATACAACTCTTCTTTAATAAATCCATTAAAGAATGTAGTTTTGACATCCATTTGCCAGATTTCATAAAATGTGGCAATTGCTAACATGATTCGGACAGACTTAAGCATCGCTACAGTTGAGAAAATCTCATTGTAGTCAACACCTTGAACTTGTCGAAAAACCTTTTTTGTGACAAGTTGAGCTTTGTAGATAGTAACACTACTATCAGTGTCCGTCTTCCTCTTGAAGATCCATTTATTTAACATGACTTGCTGATCATCGAGCAGGTCAACCAAAGTCCACACTTTGTTCTTATATATGGATCCTATCTCAGATTTTATGGCCTCAAGCCATTTCATGAATCTGGGCTCATCATCGCTTCCTCATAGTTCGTGGGTTCATCATGGTCTAGTAACATGACTTCTAGAATAGGATTACCGTACCACTTTGGTGCAGATCTTACTCTGGAAGACCTACGAGGTTTGGTAGCAACTTGATCTGAAGTTTCATGATCATCATCATTAACTTCCTCACTAATTGGTGTAGGAATCACTTGAACTGATTTCTGTGATGAACTACTCTCCAATAAGGGAGAAGGTACAATTACCTCATCAAGTTCTACTTTCCTCCCACTCTCTTCTTTCGAGAGAAACTTCTTTTCTAGAAAGGATCCATCTTAGCAACAAATATCTTGCTTTCGGATCTGTGATAGAAGGTGTACCCAATAGTTACCTTTGGGTATTCTATGAAGACGCACTTCTCCGATTTGGGTTCAAGCTTATCAGGTGAAAACTTTTTCACATAAGCATCACAACTCCAAACTTTTAAGAAATGACAGCTTAGGTTTACTGCTAAACCATAGTTCATACGGTGTCATCTCAACGGATTTAGATGGTGCCCTATTAAACGTGAATGCAGCTGTCTCTAATGCATAACCCAAAACGATGGTGGTAAATCGGTAAGATACATCATAGATCGCACCATATCCAATAAAGTGCGGTTACGACATTCGGACACACCATTATGTTGTGGTGTTCCATGTGGCGTGAGCTGTGAAACTATTCCACCTTTGTTTTAATTGAAGACCAAACTCGTAACTCAAATATTTTTCCTCTGCGATCATATCGTAGAAACTTTATTTTCTTATTACGATGATTCTTCACTTCACTCTGTAATTCTTTGAACTTTTCAAATGTTTCAGACTTGTGTTTCATCAAGTAGATATACCCATATCTGCTCAAATCATCTGTGAAGGTCAGAAAATAACGATACTTGCCACGAGCATCAACACTCATTGGATCGCATACATCAGTATGTATTATTTCCAATAAGTCATTTGCTCGCTCCATTGTTCCGGAGAACAGAGTTTTTAGTCATCTTGCCCATAAGGCACGGTTCGCAAGCATCAAATGATTCATAATCAAGTGATTCCAAAAGCCCATCAGTATGGAGTTTCTTCATGCGCTTTACACCAATATGACCTAAACTGCAGTGCCACAAATAAGTTGCACTATCATTATTAACTTTACATCTTTTGGTTTCAATATTATGAATATGTGTATCACACGATCGAGATCCAACAAACCATTTTCATTGGGTGTATGACCATAGAAGGTTTTATTCATGTAAACAGAACAATAATTATTCTCTAACTTACATGAATAACCGTATTGCAATAAACATGATCAAATCATATCCATGCTCAACGCAAACGCCAAATAACATTTATTTAGGTTCAACACTAATCCCGATAGTATAGGGAGTGTGCGATGATGATCATATCAATCTTGGAACTACTTCCAACACTCATCGTTACTTCCCCTTCAACTAGTTTCTGTTTATTCTGTAACTCCTGTTTCGAGTTACTAATCTTAGCAACCGAACAAGTATTAAATACTCAGGGGCTACTATAAACACTAATCTCGATAGTATAGGGAGTGTGCGATGATGATCATATCAATCTTGGAACTACTTCCAACACTCATCGTCACTTCCCCTTCAACTAGTCTCTGTTTATTCTGTAACTCCTGTTTCGAGTTACTAATCTTAGGAACCGAACAAGTATCAAATACTCAGGGGCTACTATAAACACTAGTAAAGCACACATCAATAACCTGTATATCAAATATACCCTTGTTCTCTTTGCCATCCTTCTTATCCACCAAATATCTCGGTATTTCCGCTTCGATGACCATTTCCTATGCAATGTAAGCACTCAGTTTCAGGCTTTGGTTCAGCTTTGGGTTTCTTCGTGGGAGTGACAACTTGCTTGTCATTCTACTTGAAGTTCCCCTTTCTTTCCCTTTGCCCTTTTCTTGAAACTAGTGGTCTTGTCAATCATCAACACTTGATGCTCTTTCTTGATTTCTACCTTCGTCGATTTCAACATCACGAAGAGCTCGGGAATCGTTTTCGTCATCCCTTGCATACTATAGTTCATCACGAAGTTCTAGTAACTTAGTGATGTGACTAGAGAATTCTGTCAATCACTATCTTATCTGGAAGATTAACTCCCACTTGATTCAAGCGATTGAAGTACCTAGACAATCTGAGCACATGCTCACTAGTTGAGCGATTCTCCTCCATCTTTTAGCTATAGAACTTGTTGGAGACTTCATATCTCTCAACTCGGTATTTGCTTGAAATATTAACTTCAATTCCTGGAACATCTCATATGGTCCATGACGCTCAAAACGCCTTTGAAGTCCCGATTCTAAGCCGTTAAGCATGGTGCACTAAACTATCAAGTAGTCATCATATTGAGCTAGCCAAACGTTCATAACGTATGCATCTGCTCCTGCAATAGGTCTGTCACCTAGCGGTGCATTAAGGACATAATTCTTCTGTGCAGCAATGAGGATAAACCTCAGATCACGGATCCAATCCGCATCATTGCTACTAACATTTTTCAATACAATTTTCTCTAGGAACACATATAAAAACATAGGGAAGCAACAACGCGAGCTATTGATCTACAACATAATCTGCAAAATACTACTAGGACTAAGTTCATGATAAATTAAAGTTCAATTAATCATATTACTTAAGAACTCTCACTTAGATAGACATCTCTCCAGTCATCTAAGTGATTACGTGATCCAAATCAACTAAACCATGTCCGATCATCACGTGAGATGGAGTAGTTTCAATGGTGAACATCACTATGTTGATCATATCTACTATATGATTCACGCCGACCTTTCGGTCTCCGTGTTCGAGGCCATATCTGTTATATGCTAAGCTCGTCAAGTTTAACCTGAGTATTCGCGTGCGCAACTGTTTTGCACCCGTTGTAGATGGACGAGAGCTTATCACACCGATCATCACGTGGTGTCTCGGGCACTACGAACTTTAGCAACGGTGCATACTCGGGAGAACACTTCTTGATAATTTTAGTGGGAGATCATCTTATAATGCTACCGTCAATCAAAGCAAGATAAGATGCATAAAGGATAAACATCACATGCAATCAATATAAGTGATATGATATGGTCATCATCATCTTGTGCTTGTGATCTCCATCGCCAAGCACCGTCATGATCACCATCGCCACCGGTAGCGACACCTTAATCTCCATCGTAGCATCGTTGTCGTCTCGCCAACTATTGCTTCTCGACTATCGCTACTGCTTAGTGATAAAGTAAAGCAATTACATGGCGTTGCATTTCATACAATAAGCGACAACCATATGGCTCCTGCCATTGCCGATAACTCGGTTACAAAACATGATCATCTCATACAATAAAATATAGCATCACGTCTTGACCACATCACATCACAACATGCCATGCAAAAACAAGTTAGACGTCCTCTACTTTGTTGTTGCAAGTTTTACGTGGCTGCTACGGGCTGAGCAAGAACCGTTCTTACCTCGCATCAAAACCACAATGATAGTTTGTCAAGTTGGTGCTGTTTTAACCTTCGCAAGGACCGGCGTAGCCACACTCAGTTCAACTAAAGTGAGAGAAACAGACACCCGCCGGTCACCTTTAAGCAACTAGTGCTCGAAGCGGTGAAACCAGTCTCGCGTAAGCGTACGCGTAATGTCGGTCCGGGCCGCTTCATCTCACAATACCGCTGAACCAAAGTATGACATGCTGGTAAGCAGTATGACTTATATCGCCCACAACTCACTTGTGTTCTACTCGTGCATATGACATCAACGCATAAAACCAGGCTCGGATGCCACTGTTGGGGAACGTAGTAATTTCAAAAATTTCCTACGCACACGCAAGACCATGGTGATGGCATAGCAACGAGAGGGGAGAGTGTATGTCCACGTACCCTCGTAGACCGAAAGCGGAAGCGTTATAACAACGCGGTTGATGTAGTCGTACGTCTTCACGATCCGACCGATCCAAGCACCGAACGTACGGCACCTCCGAGTTCTGCACACGTTCAGCTCGATGACGATCCCCGGACTCCGATCCAGCAAAGTGTCGGGGATGAGTTCCGTCAGCACGACGGCGTGGTGATGATGATGATGCTCCACCGACGCAGGGCTTCGCCTAAGCTCCGCGACGATATGACTTCTCCGGCGCAGGGCTTCGCCTAAGCTCCGCGACGATATGACCGAAGTGGAATATGGTGGAGGGGGCACCGCACACGGCTAAGGAACGATCCGTAGATCAACTTGTGTGTTCTAGGGTGCCCCCTGCCCCCGTATATAAAGGAGCAAGGAGGAGGTGGCGGCCTAGGAGGAGGCGCACAGGGGAGTCCTACTCCCACCGAGTAGGACTCCTCCTTTCCTAGTAGGAGTAGGAGAGAAGGAAGGGAAGGGAGGAAGGTGCGGCCCCTCCCCTAGTCCAATTCGGACTAGGCCTTGGGCGCGCGGCCTGCCCTAGGCAGCCCTCTCTCTTTCCCGCAGGCCCAATAAGGACCAATACTTCTCCCGGCGAATTCCGTAACTCTCCGGTACTCGAAAATACCGAATCATTCGAACCTTTCCGAACTCGAATATAGTCGTCCAATATATCGATATTTATGTCTCGATCATTTCGAGACTCCTCGTCATGTCCCCGATCTCATCCGGGACTCCGAACTCCTTCGGTACATAAAAACTCATAAACTCATAATATAACTGTCATCGAAACCTTAAGCGTGCGGACCCTACGGGTTCGAGAACTATGTAGACATGACCTAGAACTATTCTTGGTCAATAACCAATAGCGGAACCTGGATGCCCATATTGGCTCCTACATATTCTACGAAGATCTTTATCGGTCAAACCGCATAACAACATACTTTGTTCCCTTTGTCATCGGTATGTTACTTGCCCGAGATTCGATCGTCGGTATCCAATACCTAGTTCAATCTCATTACCGGCAAGTCTCTTTACTCGTTCCGTAATGCATCATTCCTTAACTAACTCATTAGCTACATTGCTTGCAAGGCTTATAGTGATGTGCATTACCGAGAGGGCCCAGAGATACTTCTCCGACAATCGGAGTGACAAAACCTAATCTCGAAATACGCCAACCCAAAATATACCTTTGGAGACACCTGTAGTACTCCTTTATAATCACCCATTCGTTGTGACGTTTGGTAGTACCAAAGTGTTCCTCCGTAAACGGAGTTGCATAATCTCATAGTTACAGGAACATGTATAAGTCATGAAGAAAGCAATAGCAACATACTAAACGATCAAGTGCTAGGCTAACGGAATGGGTCATGTCAATCAGATCATTCTCCTAATGATGTGATCCCGTTAATCAAATGACAACTCATGTCTATGGTTAGGAAACATAACCATCTTCAATTAACGAGCTAGTCAAGTAGAGGCATACTAGTGACACTCTGTTTGTCTATGTATTCACACATGTATTATGTTTCCGGTTAATACAATTCTAGCATGAATAATAAACATTTGTCATGATATAAGGAAATAAATAATAACTTTATTATTGCCTCTAGGGCATATTTCCTTCATGATGTGCATTACCGAGAGGGCCCAGAGATACCTCTCCGACAATCGGAGTGACAAATCCTAATCTCGAAATACGCCAACCCAACAAGTACCTTTGGAGACACTTGTAGAGCACCTTTATAATCACCCAGTTATGTTGTGACGTTTGGCAGCACACAAAGTGCTCCTCCGGTAAATGGGAGTTGCATAATCTCATAGTCATAGGAACATGTATAAGTCATGAAGAAAGCAATAGCAACATACTAAACGATCAAGTGCTAAGCTAAGGAAATGGGTCAAGTCAACCTCATCATTCTTCTAATGATGTGATCCCACTGATCAAATGATAACTCATATTCATGGTTAGGAAACTCAACCATCTTTGATCAATGAGCTAGTCAAGTAGAGGCATACTAGTGACACTATGTTTGTCTATGTATTCGCACATGTATTATGTTTCCGAGTAATACAATTCTAGCATGAATAATAAACATTTATCATGATTTAAGGAAATAAGTAATAACTTTATATGCCTCTAGGGCATATTTCCTTCATCCCTCTCCGGCAGGGTGCCGGAACGGGCTCCCGAGAGGTTTTTAGTGGCTACAGAGGCTTGCGGCGGCGGAACTCCCAATATATCTTCGTCTTTGATGGTTTTAGGGTATATGGGAATATATAGGCGAAATAAGTCGGTCGGGGGAGCCACGAGGGGCCCACGAGACAGGGGGCGCGCCTAGGGGGGTGGGCACGCCTAGGGGGGTGGGCGCGCCATCCTATCTCCTGGCCTCCTCGAGGCTTCCCTGGCTTGTACTCCAAGTCTCCCAGATCACGTTCGTTCCAAAAATCACGCTGCCGAAGGTTTCATTCCGTTTGGACTCCGTTTGATATTCCTTTTCTTCGAAACACTGAAATAGGCAATCAAATAGCAATACGGGCTGGGCCTCCGGTTAGTAGGTTAGTCCCAAAAATGATGTAAATGTGTAAAATAAAGCCCATAAACATCCAAAAGGGGTAATATAATAGCATGGAACAATAAAAAATTATAGATACGTTGGAGACGTATCAACGACCGATCATTTATTTTGGTTGGAGAGGCCGCTCAGTGTTCGGCTGCTAGAGCCGCCACATATTCTTCCGCACGTAAGGAACGCTCTGTGTTTCCGCTAAGTGTGATGACGCCACATGGACCAGGCATCTTGAGTTTGAGGTAAGCGTAGTGCAGTACTGCGTTGAAACGAGTGAAGGCCGTTCTTCCGAGTAGTGTGTGATAGCCGCTTCGGAATGGAGCGATGTCGAAGATTAATTCTTCACTTCTAAAGTTGTCGGGAGAACCGAATACAACCTCTAGTATTAGAGAGCCCGTGCAGCGGGCCTCGACGCCTGGTATTACTCCTTTAAAGGTAGTATTTCTTTGGCTGATTCTTGACGGGTCTATCCCCATTTTGCGGACAGTGTCCTAATATATCAGATTAAGACTACTGCCTCCGTCCATAAGGACTCGGGTGAGATGGTGTCCGTCAATTATTGGTTCGAGCACCAAGGCAGCTGATCCTCCGTGCCAGATACTAGTCGGATGATCCCTGCGATCAAAAGTGACCGGGCAGGCCGACCAAGGATTGAATTTGGGGGCGACGGGTTCTACAGCGTATACCTCTCGGAGTGCGCGTTTGTGCCTTCTCTTCGGTATGTGAGTTGCATAAATCATATTCACTGTTTTGACTTCTGGTGGGAATTTTTTCTGTCCCCCAGTGTTCGGCTGGCGGGGCCCATCCTCCTTTTCGCTTGGCGACTCCCTCCCTTTGTGTTCGGCGTTTAGCTTGCCGGCCTGCTTGAAAACCCAACATTCTCTGTGGGTGTGATTTGCAGGTTTTTCGGGGGTGCCATGAATCTGACATAATCAGTCTAGAATCTTATTTAGGCCGGACGGTCCATCTCTGCTGCCTTTAAATGGCTTTTTCCGTTGACCGGGTCGAGAGCCGCTGAATCCGGCATTGACCGCCGTGTTATATGAGCTGTCTTCATTGTTTCGATGCTTGTATTTATTGCGTCGCGGCTTCCCGTTGCCATCCATGACCTCGGATGTGCCTGGGTCGCTGGTGCCGCTACGGGCCAACCAGTTGTCCTCGCCCGCGCAAAAGCAGGTCATAAGGCTTGTTAGGGCTGCCATTGTCCTCGGTTTTTCTTGGCCGAGGTGTCTGGCGAGCCATTCGTCTCGGATACTGTGCTTGAAAGCCGCTAAGGCTTCGGCATCCAGGCAGTCGACGATTTGATTCTTTTTAGTGAGAAATCTGTTCCAAAGCTTACAGGCTGACTCTCCAGGTTGTTGGATTATGTGACTTAAATCGTCTACATTCAGAGGTCGGACATAGGTCCCTTGAAAATTGGCCCTGAAAGCATCCTCAAGTTCCTCCCAACTTCCAATTAAGTTTTCGGGAAGGTTTTTCAAACAATGCCGAGCTGGTCCTTTCAATTTGAGGGGCAGGTATTTAATGGCGTGGAGATCATCTCCGCGAGCCATGGGGATATGAAGGATAAAGTCCTCAATCCAGACCCCAGGGTCTGTCGTTCCGTTGTATGCCTCTATATTCACGGGTTTAAATCCCTCTGGAAATTCATGGTCCAGCACCTCATCAGTGAAGCAAAGGGGGTGCACGGCGCCCCCTGTATTTGAATGTGTTGTGGCATGCTGTCGACGGCTGTTGTGTTTGGTGTTGATTCCGAGCTGGTATTCGATTGGTATGATCATTTTGGTGGCTGTGATCCTGCGCCGGAGCATGCTTTCTAGATCCATAGATGGACCTGGCCACACCGGCTTTTTTGTCCAGGAGCTCACGTAAAATCGTGTGCTGACTTGTGTGCAGCATCATTAGCCGTCCCGTCGCAGCCACGGAGTGGTCGGTCCGGCTGATCGGCCGTATTATTTTTCGGCGGAATGGGCTCTATGGCCTCATCATCAAATTTGGGCAGCAGCTTGCGCTTTGGATAGCTCTTTGTGTGGCGATCGTCGCCGTATTTTTCTTTAGTGTCGAGCACCTTGTTCCATCTGCGGTTGAGCGTATCCTGCGCAGCCTTAAGCCTTTGCTTCTGCTTCCTCAAGCTCCTAGCGGTGGCAATAAGCCTTCTATGGAGGTTCTCTTGTTCCAAGTGTTTTTCCAGGATGATGAGTGCATCGACGTTCGGACTGTTCTCCTCTCCGGAGACAGGTTGATGAGTTTTACCCTCGGGATCGTCGTCATCGGACATCGGCTCCGGACTATGTTCAGCGTCCCCTGGCTCATTCTGCTCCATCGCTAGGTCCATGGGGTCGTCGTTTCCTTTGGAGTCGACCGGGGTGTTATTCTTTCTTGCGCTGTTATCGTTGTTTTTGTTGTGGCGGGATTTAGAGCGGCGCCTACGCCGTCGCTTTGGTTTCTGCGCGAGGGGATTATCCTCCGTTGCATCCTTCCGCTCCTCGCTGTTGTTTTCTTTGCGTGTATCCACCATGTATATATCATATAATGAGGTGGCTGTCCAGCGCCCCGTGGGCGGTGGTTCCTGTTCGTCTCCAGCATCGTCGTCCATACCGTCGATGTCTTCGGAGTCGAAGTCAAGCGTGTCTGTTAAGTCATCAACAGTGGCTATTAAGTGGGTGGTGGGTGGGGAGCGAATTTCTTCGTCGTCCGCTTCCCACTCAAGCCGGACATAGTTCGGCCAAGAGTCCTCTGACAGGGAGAGAGTCTTTAATGAATTTAGCACATCACCCAAGGGCGAGTGCTGAAAAATATCCGTGGAGGTAAACTCCATGATCGGTACCCAATCAGATTCGATAGGTGCGGACGCACGCGGTTTGGAGCCTGTGGCCGGAGATGAGTTCGAGGGCTCGATGACACAGGCCTCATAGGAGGTGAGGTCTGTGTCCGGCTCAATCGCCGATGAATTTGCGACCTCCGTGGTGGGCTCCATCCGCCCGTCCTCGGATGGCACAATCTGCTATGGATTAAGGGCCGGGGCAGCCGCAGATGCGATCTCCCGGACACTGTCCGATAGCCGATCTAAGTCATGCTCGTCGTGACTGTTCGACGCTCCTGACATGGGCTCGAATCCGTCGAAGATCAAGTCTCCGCGGATGTCGGCAGTGTAGTTCAAGTTTCCAAACCTGACCTGATGGCCAGGGGCGTAGCTATCGATCTGCTCCAGATGGCCAAGCGAGTTGTCCCGCAATACGAAGCTGCCGAATACGAAGATCTGTCTGGGGAGGAAAACCTCACCCTTGACCGCATCGTTGCTGATGATTGAAGGAGCCATCAAGCCTTATCATGACGACACAGTGGAACTCTCAATGAGAGCACCAATGTCGGTGTCAAAACCGGTGGATCTCGGATAGGGGGTCCCGAACTATGCGTCTAAGGCTAATGGTAACAGGAGGCGGGGGACACGATGTATACCCAGGTTCGGGCCCTCTCGATGGAGGTAATACCCTACTTCCTGCTTGATTGATCTTGATGATATGAGTATTACAAGAGTTGATCTACCACGAGATCGTAGAGGCTAAACTCTAGAAGCTAGCCTATGATTATGATTGTTCTTGTCCTATGGACTAAACCCTCCGGTTTATATAGACACCGGAGGGGGCTAGGGTTACACAGAGTCGGTTAGAGAGAAGGAGATCTACATATCTGAATTGCCAGGCTTGCCTTCCACGCAAAGGAGAGTCCCACCCGGACACAGGACGAAGTCTTCAATCTTGTATCTTCATAGTCCAACAGTCTGGCCAAAGTATATAGTCCGGCTGTCCGAGGAACCCCTAATCCAGGACTCCTTTAACGGGGTTCCGTGATATAGAACCACTCCTGCTGCCATCCCTTGACAGTCTCAACGAAGGTCCCCTTGGGCCAGGTGACATTGGGAAGCTTGCTCACCATGGCGCCGCCGCACTCCGCGTGTTGACCATCAACCACCTTCGGCTTCACATTGAAGACCTTGAGCCACAGGCCGAAGTGGGGGGAATGCGGAGGAATGCCTTACACAACGATAAACGCCGAAATGTTGAGGAAGGAATTTGGGGCTAGATCATGGAAATCTAGCCCGTAGTAAAACATGAGACTGAGGATGAAACGATGGAGGGGAAACCCTAGTCCGCGAAGGAAATGGGGGATGAACACTACCCTCTCATTAGGCTCCGGGGTGGGAATGATCTGCTTCTGGGCAGGGAGCCGATGGGCTATGTCCACGGCCAAGTACCCTGCTTCTCGGAGTTCCTTGACGTTCCCCTCTGTAACAGAGGAGGCCATCCACTTGCCCTGCGCTCCAGATCCGGACATGGCTAGAGTGTTTGGTGGCGATGGAAAAGATTGAAACTGGGGCGCTGGAGCTCGAGGGCAGATGGGATGAGGAGGAAGAAGGCGTGAGGTAAAAAGACGGATCCTTATCTTCTTATAAAGGCAGTGAATATCAAGCATCCCCCCACAAGTCTTAAAACTCGCCTATTCCCAAGGGGACATGCGAATAGCACGGTTGGATTACCCAAACCCGTATTGATGAGGATCACGTGATAAGGGGACACAATCTCTGCTTTGACAAGACGTGTCAATGGTTGTGCCTCGAAACACGAAGCGGGGGCTTAAAACGGTTCAGAGTAATAACAAGGCCAGAACATAACGTCTCGCCGGAAAAGTTGCCAGTGGACATGACTTACTTTGTTTTGAGTATTTTTGCCCTTACGGCTTAGGGTTGTAATTATTAAGCAGGGCCGGATACAGCTCTTATGTGCGGAAGACTGCTTTGGAGTATTCGGAGAAGGAACCCGCCATGCAATGCCGAAGAAAATCCGCATGCCAGATACATCGTCATTGAAGCCTGGTTCAAGGGCTACTGAGGGAGTCCTGGATTATGGGGTCCTCGGGGAGCCGGCTTATGTTACATGGGCCGGACTAATGGGCCGTGAAGATACAAGACAGAAGGCCCTCCCTCGTGTCCGGATGGGACTCTCCTTTGCGTGGATGGCGAGCTTGGCATTCGGATAATGTATCTTCCTTTCTCTGTAAACCGACTCTGTACAACCCTAGGCCCCTCCGGTGTCTATATAAATCGGAGGGTTTAGTCCGTCGATGCAATCATAATCATACATGCTAGACATCTAGGGTTTAGCCATTACGATCTCGAGGTAGATCAACTCTTGTAACCCCTATACTCATCAAACTCAATCAAGCAGGAAGTAGGATATTACCTCCATGAAGAGGGCCCGAACCTGGGTAAACATCGTGTCCCCTGCCTCCTGTTACCTTCGATCCTTAGACGCATTGTTCGGAACCCCCTACCCGAGATATGCCGGTTTTGACACTGACAGACTGTGTGGCAGCTATCTCGGCATACTCCCCGTAGCTGCGTTCCCGATCAGCTATCTCGGCATACTCCCTATTGGACAGCCGTCTTCGCTGGGAGGACTAGGAGGCGGCAATCGACAATCTCGCCAAGCGCCTTAGTGCCCGGGAAGCGGACATATTGCTCTGCCGAGCAGGGTAGAGCTGGTGTGCACCATGCTATCTGCCATTGTCATCTTTCAGCTTATGGCAATCGAGCCCCCCCTAGTGTGGTTCTCGAAGAAGGTTGACATGCTGGTGTGAATTGAAGTGGTTGGGAGGGGGAAATCATGATCGCTATTGTCCACCTTGAGAAAACAAATGGAATTAAAAGACATTGTTCATTTGTTGAGGAGACGAACGATCGCTCCTCTCGCGTGGCGAATTAACTTGGGACGTGTGCGTGAAGTGAGACCAGGTCGCGCACGTGGAGATGGAGCGAGCTTTGTAGTAATATAATAGTTAGATACTATATTAGTTTTCCAAATAAAGATCTCGGAAGGACAGTGGACGAGGGGGCACAGATGTGATGGGCAGGGTTGTCAGTGGGCGCGTGACATTTAAAAATTATTCATGTGATTCAAAAAAAACATGAACATGGCATTTTAAGAAAAATTTTATACAATGTTAAAAAATGTTTTTGAAGTTAAAAAATTTAGGTTACATAATTGTTTTTTCACATTTTTCAAAAAATATGTTGGTGAAATTTATGAAAAAAGATTAATACAGTGTTAGAAAATGTCCGCATAATTTTATAAAATGCTTCATGCCTTTACAAAAATATATTTCAATGTGTGTTCGAGAAAAGTTATTAGCAAAGCAATTCGCAGCATGTGTTAGAGAAAAATGTTACTCATGTTTCTAAGTAAAATCTAGATGTGCTTTATCCAAAACTGTTAAATAGAAAATGATAAATCCGCAGTGCCCATAGAGCCTTCACGGGCCAAGAGCCCATACTCTCTTCCTCCTGTTCCTTATTTTTAATCCGCAGAGTCCCCCGTACCCAGAATTTGGATTCCGTCCGTGAAAAGAAACCATCGCCGCCGCCGCCGCCGCCGACGACGACGACGGCGCCGGTACGTGCTCGCCCCTGTCCGCCTCCTCCGCCCCTCGCCGCGCCTCCTGTCCCCTTCTCCCTGCGCGGCCCGCCAGGCGCCTCGACCCGCCTCCAGTCCCCTCCCCTCCCCCGCCGCAGGCCGGAGCAGCCCGCCGCCTCCCATCTTCTCCGGCTGGTACGCCACCAGCACGATCTTCTACCTCGCAATACGATGTCTTGATTCCAGTCACACCACCACGATTGACGGGCAGCGGCGCCGTGGGTGCATCGGATTCCCACCCTAGCTCTGTCCTTATACAAGATTTCGCCTCCTGTGCGCTCTGTAGGAACAGCGATAACTCTTGATTGATGCGGAGATGATCTCGTCGTGCCCCATCTGCGGCCACCAAGTCCTGACGGCCGAGCTCGAACGGTAATGCCCGATTCTTGTGTCCTCCGGTTGGACGGATGGAGCTCCCCCTTTTATTCAGTATACTGTACATGATGCTGAACTTATAATTTTACTGCCTTGGCTGATGCTGTTGCTGGTCACTGTTCTAGGCACGCGAACAGCCACTTCGATGATGACGAGGTTCAGAGGGACATGGAGTTGGCCCAGCTAGCGATGGCCGCAGAATTGAGCACTAGTACTGTCGTGGTAAGATCTTGCTCGCACTCGTTTCTCTATCTTATTACTTTGAGAAAAGTAGATGTAACCCATTGTTCATTACTAATTCAGGATTGCTCATATAATATGTGGCACATGTACTTGCTGTTATGTCTTTTTTCCTATTGTCTGTTTTAGCTTGCAACGATCTTATATTATGGGACGGAGGGAGTACTAGTGAAAGGTTGTTCTGATAGATCTGAATTTGGCTTCATAGAGGACTGTGGGGCTTTTTACCTTTTCCATGTTTTCTTGTGGAAAATATACCCACAGACAGTTTTATTTGCAGGATGTACCTCAACATAGCAAGCGGCCGTTCCCTAGTGACGATTCACTTGCTCAAGGGGCCTCATCAAGCATCATCAGAGGCCCATCTCCTTATGAAAATGTACTGTATGAACAAATTTCTTGCTTGGTCGGAGCACAGGTTAGAAGCGAAATTCAACGAATTGAAGCTGGCGTTATGAACTTGTTGAGGAGCTGCCTTGAATCTGAAGGCGGTTCGTCGACAAGTATAATATCAGGCTATGTTGACCATCATCAGAGTCTTTCATCCGAAGACAAGGGATGGGGATGTGGGTGGAGAAATATCCAGATGATGAGCTCTCATTTGTTGAGGCAAAGACCAGAAACGAGGGAGGTTCTGTTTGGCGGCTGTGGATTTGTTCCTGACATCCCTTCACTTCAGAGATGGCTTGAGATTGCTTGGGATAAAGGTTTTGATGCTGTTGGTGCAAGTCATTTCGATAGCAAAATTTATGGTGTCAAGAAGTGGATAGGGACATCAGAATGTGTTACCCTCTTGCGCTCTTTTGGTGTGCGTGCAAGGATTGTAGATTTTGATAGCACAGAATCATCGAGCCTGCAAGGTAAGAGTGGGAAACGAGTATGTGGGCCCATGGATAAGTATTTGATCAAGACTAATCCTCCTCCAAGATCATCGACTTGTGAACTTAGTCAAGAGGATGCTGAAAACATGAGAGGCCAGCAGGTCCTTGTCGACTGGGTATGGAACTACTTTTCAAGCAAGCGTGCTGATATGTTGCACAATTCAAAGAATGTCATCGTCAGCGAGAAAACGTAAGAGAATTTATATCTCCTGTCTACCAAAATGTCCTATCACCATCTGTTAATTGTGAAGCTTGTTTTAAACTGACTAACTAGGTGCCCTTCACAGCCCATTGTATTTCCAACATCAAGGTCATTCGAGGACAATAGTTGGGATTCAAAAGCAAAAGGGTAATCGTGGATCTCAAGACCGATATAACCTTTTGGTTTTAGACCCTGGCCATGTAAGTATCGATTATCGTTTCTTTTATAGGTGTATAGGTGTATACTACATTCCTATTCCTACTATAGTTTCAACTTATCAGTTCCGTTATTTTGAAATTCACATCCAGTTGGAAGTTTGGGCAGTTGTTTTACTGGTTAAATTTTTTCCAAGTTATGTAGCTTCAAGGTTCCTTTATGTGTATACATAGGCATTCTGTTCTGCAACTGCAAATATCTGTTTCTGCACATTGGTTCAGTATATTTATGCTGTTTGAGATGATGACTGATGAAATTGATCCTGAACCCTTTAACATTGCTTTTTCTCTTCATAAAAGTATAATTCTTTTGAATTATTTTTACTTTGTAAAAAGTAGTATTGCATCTCTCTGTAAAATATCAAAGTCTAATCTGTTCTTCCTTTAATTCTTACAGAGAACGGCTGATTTAGAGAGGTCTCTTACAACCAAAAAAGGATGGCCGAGGCTTTTGAAAAGAGGTGTTCACACTCTCAGGAAACCACAATATCAGGTACATCAATAGCTGGTGAAAATATGAATTTTAGAAGCTTGACAACGTTCAATACATTTTTATATGCCGTCTCTTACGCCTTCCGTGTTTTCAGTTGTGCTACGTGGATCCTGGAATTGCTAGTTCAGAAGAAACAGAGCAGCTCAAGACTATTGACAGTATCCTGATCAGGTTCTAGAACGCTCGTATGTGCAACGGGTAATCATCACGGCTGTCTTCTTTCACATGCTTATATCTTTACACTATATACAGTTTCGTAATCTGAATCCTTGCTGATGTCGATCCACTCATCAAACAACAGAGTAGGTGGATCAGAATTGATGATCTACACGAAAAAAAAGAGCTTTTGTCCATGTATTATGAATCTGCTGGTGATCTGTTGCACTGGTGTTCTGTCTCAAGGCGTTTTCTTGTCACTTCTGATGGCTCCGTGGCAGCCTCCCTGGTGCTCAAAGGGATGCCCTAGCTCCCCTCTTGCTCCGGATTGTTCAGCTGGCCGTCGATCAAGTTGTCCTTCGATGTATATTACACAGGGTCCCTTGGCGCCTCTACAAAGAAACTCTGCTTCAATGTGGCTTGCCGCAGTTCGTGCAAAAAATTAGAGCGATGATTCGGCTAGCCCTATATATAGCTCCCATCACCTGCTGTATCTCCAACACAATTTGTTTGGGATGTAACAGTGACAGTCTCGTGTTGGTTTTACACACATGTTTTTGCACATCCATTGGAATTTGTTGCGGCGCTATCCTCTGGGCTCTTGGGGTCTGTATTCATTGCATGAAGCGAGCTGCGGGATCTCACGTAGCGCACTATTTTCTCAAATAATATTATCAAATATGCACAGCACATTCAGTTGATCAGTTGCTGCATTTTATACATTGTTTTTATAGCAGTTTATACTTTTCTTTTATGCAGTTTGGGCTTCGATGGGTATTAACTGCCAGGCCAGGCCTAGAAATACGAGGAGAAATGTGAGGAGTTGGGTGCGTCCTACTTGAGGCTACTCGTGCTGTTTTCTTCGGGATCATTTTTCTTCTCTGTTTTTCTTTCATTCTTTTTTGCATTTTCTTTCTTTGTTTTTATCTTTCTTTTTATTTATTTTTTCATATTTTTCAATTTTCGGTTTCTTTCTTCGATTGATTATTATTCTACTCCCTCCATTCCTAAATACAAGTCTTTTAGAGATTCCAATAATAGACTACATACGGAACAAAATGAGAGAATCTACACTTTAAAATATGTCTACATACATCCGTATGTAGTCCATAGTACATTTTTTGTATATGTTAACAACATTGTTTACACGTCTAACATTTTTCCAATACAAATGATATATTTTTGTAATACATCATCAGTTTTAATATTTTCCAAACACAAGATGGACATTTACCGAATATATAATTAACATTTCCTCTACATTTTTAACATTTTTAATACACGCCAACATTTTATGGATTCATTTTAATATTTTTTAAAAGCTTGATTAATAGTTTTCAAATAAAATAATAATATGTTTTGAATACATCGACAACATTTTTCTACACATTTAACATTTTCCAAAAGCTTAATTAATATTTTTCAAACACTTCTTCAACATTTTATTTCAAATGGTTGATTAACATTTTATAAACATGATTAATTTTTTCACCATATATTTAATACATGGTCAACATTTTTCCCATACACATTTAACATTTCCCAAATGCTTTATGAACATTTTCCAAATACTTGTTCAACATTTTTTCCAAATGCTTGAATAACAGTTTTAAAATACTTGTTCTATATTTTTGTCAAATGCTTGATTAACATTTTTATATACATGATCTAGTTTTTTCCATCATTTATTTAATACATGGTCAACATTTTCTCTATACACATTTAACATTTCCTGAATGCTTGATTAATATTTCCAAATACTTGTTCAATATTTTTTTAAATGCTAGATTAACATTTTATATACATGATAAAATAATCATCATTCTTTAATAATTGATCAGATAATTTTGTATACACGCTCAATATTTTCCGATCTCTTGTTCAGCATTTTTAATACTTACTAAACATTTTCAAATACTTGCTCAACATTTTTTGAATACTCGTTCAACATTTTTCAAAATCCTTGTGCAATATTTTTCAAATGTTTTTTGGAGTATTTTTTGTAATATATATGTATATAGAGAATGTTTTAAAGTATGAAGAATACAAAAATATAGCAAAAAACTAAAACAGAAAACAGAAAGGAAAAACGCAGAAAAACGAGCATGTGGCCTGCCGCGCGCGTGTGCTGGCCCCTTCAGCGAGTCCGAAGGAAATAGTATCGCCCCCGAGCTGGGCCAGGCCATGAGTGCGGGAGGCCACAACCTCTTTTTTTACTTTTTCTATTTCCGTTTTTAATTTATTTTGTACTTTCGTTTATACTTAAAAATATTATATATATATATGTATGTATAACACAAAAAACACTCTTCATAAAACATTTTACAAATGTTGAATAAGTATTTGAAAATTATTAAACAAGTGTTTCAATAATGCTGAATAAGTATTTGAAAAGTATTGACCTAGGATTTGAAAAAATCTTGATCATGTATATAAAAAATGTTAATCAGGTATTAGAAAGAAAAAGGAAAAAAACCTGCCTTGCTCGATCCCCTTTCCCAAACCCCACGGAGACCCAACTCCAGCCAAAACAAGGGGCGATACGCCGGCGGTATTCAAAGTGCTCAACGATGACGATCTCCTCGCCGAGATCCTCCTCCGTGTCGGCTTCCCCACGACGCTCGTTCGCGCCACCGTCGTCTGCGGGCGCTTTCTCCACACAAGTCGCGTTGATCCGAGCACCACGAGGAAGGACTCACAACGAGAGTGATCAGCCTGCTGTGCCCCGAGAGAGGCATGGTGGCCATGGCACCACGCCCAAAATGACAGGACCACAATTACTACGCTTACTGGGCAATCCTCTCCATAGAAGAAGAAGACGGCGCCGACGGCTTGTCTTGTATGTGTTGATAGAGGTAACCCCCGAGACAAGATACATGGCCGGTGCAGGTGTTTGTGTTGCAACATGGTGTATGGTTATGCACGCATAGCTTGGCAGTAGGCCATCTCCCTCCTCTGCTGAACGAACCGAAGTCTGTGCTCAACGACAATAAAATATATTCCCTCCTTTTCAAAATATAAGGCGTGATTGATTTTGCACGGTCTTTGATGCATGACTTTAACCACTAATATATATCAAAGTATATGGATTGAACATGTATAAATGACATCGTCGTATTTGTCTTGTAAAATAACGTTATTTCATATGTCTGTATATTAATTTTATAGACGTACAATATGTGAAAATTGTAGTCAAAGTTATGCAACTAAGACCAGAAAGGTCAAACAACACCTTATATTTTGGGGAGGAGGGATTATATCACAGCTGCCCAGCGCGAACTTGTCCTGGCTGAAAAAGGAAGATTCCACAATATCTGCTTTGTTGAGATATGTACTCCCTCCGTTCGGAATTACTTGTTGTAGAAATGGATGTATCTAGACATTTTTTAGTTGTTTTAGTTCTAGATACATCCATTTCTGCGACAAGTAATTCAGAACGGAGGGAGTAGCTCTGAAGGATAGCTATATCTATTCCAAGGACTTGTTGTTTTAGTTCTAGATACATCCATTTCTGCGACAAGTAATTCAGAACGGAGGGAGTAGCTCTGAAGGATAGCTATATCTATTCCAAGGACTTGTTGTGCAGATCTAGAGATCCTGCTCGCACTCGTTTCTCTATGTTACTTCATGAAAAGAAGATGCAACCCGTTGTCCATTACTGATTCACGACTGATCATATAATATGTGGCACATGCCCTTGGTTTTCCCAGCAGTGAAAAGTTATTCTTATAGGTCTAAATTTGGCTTCATAGAGGACTGTGTAGGGCTTCTTATTTGCAGGATGTACCTGAATATAGCAAGCAATCACATGACTGGTGTAACCTTTTGCTTTTAGACCCTGGCCATGTAAGTACTGATTACTACTCCCTCCGTTCTGAAATAAGTGTCTTTGATTTAGTACAACTTTGTAAGTGTATCCTACTGTAATTTCAACTTGTCAGTTCTGTAAATTTGAAGTTCGCATCCTGTTGGAAGTTTTGGCAGTTGTTCTAACGGTTTAATTTTTCTTCTTCAAGTTATGTTTTGTTGCTGCAAATATCTTTTTCTGCACATTTGTTCTATATAATTTGTGTTGTTCAGCATGATGACCGATAAAATGACACTGTGTTAACTTCATTGATCTTTGCTTCATAAAAGCATAATGGTTTGGATTATTTTCACTCCACAAAAAATAATATTGCATCTCTCTATCTATAAAATAGAGAAGTCTACTATTTTTTGTTTAATTCATACGGAGAACAGCTTATTTAGAGAGGTCTCTTAGAATCAAATAAGGATGCCAGAGGCTGTTGAAAAGAGGTTTCCACACCCTCAAGAAACCACAATACCAGGTATATCACATAACCGATTAAAACAAAAACTACAGAAGGGTTACCATGCTTAATGCGTTTTTATAGCATGCGTCTCTTATGCTTGTCATGTTTTTAGTTGTGCTATGTGGATCATGGAATTGTTTGTTTAGAAGAAACAGAACACCTCAAGATCAGGCTCTAGAACATCAGTATGCGCAATGGGTAATCATCACCTCTTTGTTTTTTTACGTGTATCACCACTTTGTTTGTTCACATGCTTATATCTTCACAGCATACAGTAGGTAATGTGAATCCTTGCTGATGTCTATTCACTCACCAAAAAACAGAGTAGGTGGATCAAGACCCATGATCTTACTCGGTAGAAAGCGTTTGCCCATGACTTAAGTGGATCTGCCCTACTGGACATCGTGGAGTCACAGGTGATCTGTTACTTTGGCGTCTTGATGGCTGTGTGGCCACCTCCCTGTTTGGGAAAAGCACAAACAGGATTGTTTTCGACGATGTCTGTATTGTTTAGGTGCCCCACGACATGATCATCTTGATTTTGAGTGCAATGTGCAGGATCTCTTGGCACCTCTAAGAAAACAGCTCCAGTCGCGGCGTGCTGCGTTTTGACTTGGATCAAAGTGCATTAATTAGGCCTTCCCCTTAGCTCGCATCATCTGCTGTATCTCCAACCCAGTTTTTTTTGGGATGTGATAGTGACAGTCTCAGTCTTGGTTTTACATATACATGTGGATGGCACATTTGGTTCCTCACAATTATGTTTATGCACATCTACTGAGAACTATTGGCCTGCTAGTCTGGTTTCTTGGGGTGTGAATGAACTCAGTAGATGTTACAGTTCGTTTCCAACAAACCTCGTGTATGAAACATACCCTTTTCCCGAATATTGTCATCTTTAAACCAAGTATTATTTGATAAACAGTTGGTATTGTTGGAGTCGCTTAAAGTGTATGTTCCAACAATATCGATTTTGTATGCGATAATCCACTTACAAATGTGCCTATGTTTTGTGTTTTTTGTTGGATATATCCTACTACCTCCGTTCACAAACATAAGATATTTTGGATATTTCATTATCATCTGAATTAGAAAAAAATGTTAGAACATCTTATAATTGTGCACGGAGGGAGTATTAATTACTACCTTCATCTGAATTTTAAAGTCCCCTCAGCCAAAACGTAGAGACCAAGGGGAGACTAATTCCATATACTCGAGATTCCTAATACCTCCTTTCAGAAACATATGATTTTAGAAACTGGCATGAGCTCTTTGTATAGACCAGATGAAACCAAATGTTAGATGAGCATTACCAAATAATTAAATTGTATGTTAGCATAGTTGAATTGGTAATATCACTACTAGAAAAAGGCCTACTAATGGCGCACCGGTTTTGCCTACTAATGGCGCACTACCGGTGCGCCATTAGTAGCACGCCATTAGAATTTTTTACTAATAGCGCACCACTGGTGCGCCATTAGTATCTGGTATACTAATGGCGCACCTGGCAGTGCGTCATTAGTATGTAACTCCATGCGCCATTAGTATGGCTCCCGGGGGGCCATATGTAACCATGTGCTTTGTCACACTAATGACGCACTCTGCCTTGATGCGCCATTAGTACCCTTTGGCATACTAATGGCGCACTCTGCCTTGATGCGCCATTAGTATGAATATTTGGTTTTTTTTTTGCTTTTCTGATTTTTGCACAGGTCACAAAATATATTATTGGACAGAATATAGACAGCAGCACACAGCAACATCAGATTCATCGAATACAATAGAAGATTAGTCTCCGAATACAATTCATCATATTAGTCTCCGAATTCAAAAGACCGAACAAAGATAAAACATTACAAGTCTCAAGACCGCGAGTATCGAGTTTGTCTTCACATTACAAGTCGATATCGATCATCTAAACTACCATCACATAAAAGAGAGTTGTGGTCATCACGATGAGCATCATCGCGATCAAACTGGTCCTCATCCGGTTCCTCCAACGCTCCCTCCTCTCTCCCGCTAGATAGCGGGCATATCTAGATTCGGCCTCCGCCCTAGTGGTGTACCCTTTGTAACAGTTACCGCTGAAACGGTGAACCTGTCTCCGACACTCTTCCCAGTCGTCGTAGACTCCGGGAACCTTACCCTTGTACTTGAGTGAATTCCTCCTTGACGGTGCGGAGCGCATTCGGACGCCGGTCCTTCCTTTGCTTCTTCGATTGGCTGCCATCTGTGTGTGCGCCACCATCATCAGTGGTGGCATCCTCGGCGGCACCATCAGTGGTGTCATCCCCGACGCCACTAGGGGTTGTGTAATCAGGATCGGTGTCTTCCGCGGCGTCCTCATAGCGGTGAGGTTGTTCCTCCATTTCCGGGACAGCTCCTGAATTGCTTGCCGCTCAACCACCGGCCTCATCGCTAGGGCCATGTTTTGCTCTAAATAGGAGAAAGTTTGGTCAAAAAGTTGGTTATTGTTAAGGAACAAGATCATGGTCTCATCATTTAGGGTTTGTCGACACCGAGGCACCCTAAAAGCTTAAGCTTTCATCATTTAGGGTTTGTCGACGCCGAGGCACCCTAAAAGCCTAAGCGTACATCATTTAGGTTCTCATCGACACCGAGGCATCCGGGGCAGCCAAGTTAAGTTTTCATCATTTAGGGTTTATCGATGCCGAGGCACCCTAGGTTGGGCCTAATCACTTGGCACTAATCACTTGGCTCTATTGCCACCTATGTTGGGTTTATCATCTAGGGTTTATCGATGCTAAGGAGAATTTTGGTCAGAACTGAAGATGCTATTTTAACTGAATTTTGCTTCAACTGAACCCATTTTAATTCTGTAGTTTCTGAAGTTTTTGAAGTAGATGAATTTGAATGCTAAAGATTATTTTGATGCAGGCCCAAGGAACTCCGCCCGCTCCTGTAGGAGAAGAAGCTGTACACCTTTGTTGGCTTCTGCATTGGAGGCGACAAGGAGAAGCTGAAGTTGTCTAGTTTGGAGATCAACCCCGACAAGTACGTCGACTTGCAGCGCAAATGGAGAGTTCCAAACAATGGAAAGAAGTGGCAGTCTTTGGCTGAGTTTGCAGCCAGCCTCATCCACCCATCCTACTCAAAAATGAAGCAGAAGATCGACAGGAATTCGGACCACCTACTATGGGGGGACAGCCCACTGCCAAACAAGCTCATCGAGTACGCCGCGAAAGATGTGTACGTCACCTACGAGGCATGGAAGAAAATCGAAATCACCAAAGAAGGTTTCGAGCTCTAGCAAGAGGCGGAGGATCATTGGGATGACCCCTACTACTGGGGATATTGAGTTGTTTGTGGTATTGGGACCCCTACTACTGTGTCTCAGTTTGTAGTTATGTGGTTGAACAAGTTTGCTTTTGTTATGTTGAACAAGTTTGCTTGTTATGTTGAACAAGTTTGCTTTTGTAATGATGAACAAGTTTGCTTTGGTTGTCAGTTGACATCATCTCATCGCTGAGCATGGTTTAGTTTTACCTTTATCTATTTATTATTTAGGCAGAGCTATTCAGGCATGGAAGATATAATCATCCTTATGGTGAGGATCGCAATGTTTTTAGCTTCCAAGTTTCTAATGACACATGATCTTTCCAACCACATAACTTATCTGCAAACATTTCCCCTGTAAATTGTAGTTACACATTCCAACCAATACCTGCAGGTTGTAATTTCATACTGAATGACCATCAATGACTAAGTGAAGCAAATAATTGCTATGCATTTCTTGGCACGCGAGAAGGAAGAGGGGAGAGGAGGCGGAGCTCACCGGGGAGGCGCAAGGAGGCCCTGCGACAGCTTAGTAGCAACAGAGGTGGCCGAAGTTGAGGAAGACAACGGCGACCCGAGGAAGAAGAGGTGGGGGGTGGAGGGGTCGAGCGCCGTCGCGCCCTGGTTCAGCGGCTCGCCGGCCCAGTGTTGAAGCAGATTCTGCCCGCCGCCTTGCCTGTCGCCTCGCACGGTGGAACTCGAGGGCTGGGAAGGCGAGGGAGGGGGTGGATTGGGAGCGGACAGCGATGGGGGGCAGGGCAGGGGCTGACTGGGGGCGGCGGCGGCGTGGGTCGGGGTAGCGCGCGGGTGGATCTGGTGGCGAGGGAGAGAGGGTCGAAGGGGATCTGGCGAGAGGGAGGGAGGATAGCTAGGGGGAGGGTTCTAATGGCGCACCGTCCAGTCGTGCGCCATAAGTATGACTATTCTAATGGCGCACCACCCCTCGGTGCGCCATTAGAATTTTGTTTTAATCTAGCCCACTAACCATATCTACAACCTAACCCTATCTACAATAGAACCCACCCACTAGCCCGACTGGTCAGCACGCAGCACACACACCAAGAGGTCCTGGGTTTGATTCCCAGGCTCCCCAATATTTTTTTATGCATTTTAAATGCTGTTTTTTATATTTATTTGTGTTTAAATATGTTCAAACTTGTTTAAATCATAACAGTAATATTTTTTTATAAAAACAGTAATAAGTTTTAAAAAAATATGTTCAAATTTCTTACTTGAAAATATCATCATGCGGCGGTGGAGCAGGGAGGTGCGGGGATCGAGATCGAGATGGAGGGGAATCGAGATCGAGATGGAGGGGATCGAGATCAAGTGTCCTCATGAATTCAAAAAGTGCCCATGAAATTTAAAAATATTCATGATATCAAAAAGTGCCCATGAAATACAATCGAGAAATGAAGACTACGATTTAAATACAATCGATCTTAGCTAACTATCTGTTCACAATCTTCTTGCCCTTCTTTTTCGCAAATGGAGTTCTTCTGTGGAACGGACGTCCTTTAGGTAGGGGAGGGTGCGGGGATGGTGCGGGGATCGAGATTGAGATGGAGGGGGAATCGAGATCGAGATGGAGGGGGATCGAGATCAAGTGTCCTCATGAATTCAAAAAGTGCCCATGAAATTTAAAAATATTCATGATATCAAAAAGTGCCCATGAAATACAATCGAGAAATGAAGACTACGATTTAAATACAATCGATCTTAGCTAGCTATCTGTTCACAATCTTCTTGCCCTTCTTTTTCGCTAATGGAGTTCTTCTGTGGAACGGACGTCCTTTAGGTAGGGTGGTCCTGCTTCTTCTTGTGGTGTGTGCTGCTACTTCATCATCGTTGTCATGTTCGATCTTCGGGTCGCCGTACTTGTCGAAGTCTTGCTCATTGGCTACTCCATCCATTCCGATGATCTTCCTTTTGCCTCTCCTCACGACAACACGACTGGGCTTTGGCGGGTCGGTAATGAAGATGCATTGGTCCACTTGGGAAGCCAATACCCATGGCTCATTTTTCACGGTGACGTTTGCGCCCACGGTCTTGAATTTGGCTTCGGGTATAAACACGACTGGGCTTTGGCATAGTGCGCCATTAGTAGGTTTGCAAAAAAGTAAAAAAAAATTATATACTAATGGCGCACTGTCTTGGTCGTGCGCCATTACTAGTTCTAACTAGTAATGACGCACTTTGCCATCCCTGTGCCATTAGTTTGTATGGAAAAATGGGAGAAAAAAAAATCAATAGTAGTGGCGCACCGTGAGCACGGTGCGCCATTAGTGTCTTCCACACTAATGACGCACGAGCAACCGGTGCGCCATTTGCATATAGTAGTGGCGCACTACTTACCTGGTGCGCCATTAGAATCAGTCCTATCTATAGCCCTTTTCCTAGTAGTGTATGTTACGTTTATCAATGACTATTTTGAATAGATGCATATGTTGAATTTATTGCAGTATCTAATTTCGAGCACATTTGCAAATGGTACAATTTATAGATTCTACAATATGCACACCTAATAATACACTAGAAATCAATATTAAAATATTAGTTGGACATTGTTCTTGAGAAGCCTCTCACATGATATTCAATGAAAATAAACTATACATTAACATATGCACCTACACACCACTATGTAGATGTGCACTATGCAATTTTTCAATTGTCACAAGTATAATTCAAAGATAACTTATGTCACATCACTTAATTCAAATTTAGCATAAACAAAGTGAGCGGTCATATACATTACAACTCACAACGAAGAACACTAGTTAAACATATAACCTGCATTATGTAATTAATTATACCAACTAGTATTAGAATTATAATCAATATTTTAGTAAGATAAAATTAAGTAAATAAGTATAAAAGTTTGGTATAAAGGGACCTTTCGGTCCTTGGTGCAGGCAAGCTTGGCGATTTGCTGGGCAAAGTGGGATTGTACATTATTCCCACAATTTGTGGCTTTTTAGATAGCCGACCCGTGCCATCCGCCAAGAAATACTTAGGTCTCATAGGAATAAAATATGGCGACAAATCTTATCCAGATATTGCAAAAGTCGCTGTGGGCTGGGCATCGGCGCAGATTGCAATGTAATTCATCTCTAGACCATATGAAAGATGTGAGGCAAGGCATCGTCACTATGGTCTTGATGATACCCGAATCATTATGAATAAAAGGTGTGGCAAAATCATGAGATGATTTATGCGATATAGTGGGGTACCTCAGCGAAGAAACTGGTATGGAGATGATGTCATGGAGCGGGTTATCACAGTTCTATGAAACATGGAGCTTTCAAAGTCTGAGCATGCGAACTCTTCACAAGGTTACATGGCTACAAGTATCGGTGAATACACAAGAGGATGCAGGAAACTTCATTGATTTGGTGTTTCAGCTCATGCCACAGGTGACTTGGAGCAATGCAAGAGAGAAGAAAGACCCATATATGTGTAAGTTGCTGATAATGTATTTCTCTTGAGTTTGAGCTGCTGATATTTCTTTCCCTGTCATATATGGGTAATCTGTTCACTTCCTCATGCAACAGATGGGCCATGCAAGAGAGCTAGGACCAGAAAACACTTTTCCCCGCTGTAAGTTTGGCCTTGAATTGCTTGTTCAACACCAGCCTGAAGTAAAACTGCTACTCCCAGGGTATCTACAACCGGACAAATCTCCAACGACAAAGTCCACACTAATAAGTTCAGAACATGATCGGTTTTTACATTGGAACAGTATATGTAGTCTATTGGTGTGTGTAATGAAATAAACGGATCTATGGAGCTGCAAAAACTCACAAGATGTTTTCTTGTGCACCTGATGAGTGGTGGTCCTACGTTTGCACCCAGTGCTACTGCGATTGATGTTGGGAAACGTAGTAGAAAACAAAAAAAGTCGCACCTACGATCACCCAAGAACAATATGAAGATGCATAACGGGTTGGGATCAACGCAGAAGTAGACGAGTCATTGTAGATCATACTTGGAGCCCCTTGAGCGTTGATGACGATCCCGCGAACCGCCCTCGAACGGAAGACCGAAAGAACAACCTTTCTACTTGGTTGCAAGCATACGGTCTTCACGATCCGGCAGCGCTTCACCGTCTAGAGCTAATCGTCGCCGAAGAATTAGAGGGAGGAGATTAGAACCACACTGGGCTTATAATTATGATGATTAGAGGTGGCTACGACTAGCTCTAATTAGTCAACTAGGACCAACTAGAACTAGATCAACTAGAGGAGGCTCCAAAACCTGTGTGTCCATAGGGTGGAAAACCTCTAGTATATATAGGATTGGGGGAGAAGAGGGGGCTGCCACCAAGTAGGATTTGGCCCCTTTATGGAAAGGGGGGGCTCCTTGTTGGGCCCTTGTGGCCCAACTCCTTCTCCATCTCTCGGCCTTATTAGGCCCACTGATATTAACCGGTTATACCCGGTATTACCAGATATTCACCGAAACCCTTCCGGTGACCCCGAAACGCTTCCGGAACCTCTCGTAAAAATATATGTTGTTGTTTTAAAGATGATCATGATGCCCTCATGTCCGCATTTTATTTTATCAACACCTCTATCTCTAAACATGTGGACATGATTATCAATTTCGGCTTTCGCTTGAGGAAAAGCATGGTCTAAACTTGGGGGAGTTCATACGTCCATTTTACATCATGCTTTTATGTTGATATTTATTGCATTATGGGCTGTTATTACACATTATGGTACTATACTTATGCCTTTTCTCTCTTATTTTACAAGATTTACATGAAGAGGGATAATGCTGGCAGCTGGAATTCTGGACCGGAAAGGAAATTTGAGAGACCTATTTTGCACAACTCCAAAAGTCCTGAAAATTTACGAAGAATTGTTTAGGAATATATAAAAAATATTGGGTGAAGAAATACCAGAGGGGGCCCAACCAGGTGGCCACAAGCCTGGGGGCGCACCCTACTTGTCGGCCCCTTGGCAGGTCTCCGATGCCCATCTTCTGCTATATGAAAGGTTTTGACCTGGAAAAAATCATAAGGAAGCTTTCGGGAGAAGCGCCGCCGTCTCAAGGCGAAACCTGGGCATAAGCAATCTAGGGCTCCAGCGGAGCTGTTCTGTCAGAGAAACTTCCCTCTGGGAGGGGGAAATCAAAGTCATCGTCATTACCAACTATCTTCTCACCGAGAGGGGGTCAATCTTCATCAACATCTTCACCAGCACCATCTCCTCTGAAAACCCTGGTTCATCTCTTGTATTCAATCTTTGTCTCAAAACCTCAGATTGGTACCTGTGGGTTGCTAGTAGTGTTGATTACTCCTTGTAGTTGATGCTAGTTGGTTCATAAGTTCAGATCCTTAATGATATTCAATACCCCTCTGATCTTGAACATGAACATGTTTTGTGAGTAGTTATGTTTGTTCCTGAGGACATGTGAGAAGTCTTGTTACAAGTAATCATGTGAATTTGGTATTCGTTCGATATTTTAATAAGATGTATGTTGTCTTTCCTCTAGTGGTGTTATGTGAACGTTGACTACATGAAACTTCACCATGATTTGGGCCTAGAGGAAGGCATTGGGAAGTAATAAGTAGATGATGGGTTGCTAGAGTGATAGAAGCTTAAACCCTAGTTTATGTGTTGCTTCGTAAGGGGATGATTTGGATCCACATGTTCATGCTATAGTTAGATATATCTTAATTCTTCTTTCATAGTTGCGGATGCTTGCGAGAGGGGTTAATCATAAGTAGGAGGCTTGTCTAAGTAAGGACAACACCCAAGCACCGGTCCACCCACATATCAAATTATCAAAGTAACGAATGCGAATCATATGGGCATGATGAAAACTAACTTGACAACAATTCTCATGTGTCCTCAGGAGCGCTTTGCTTTATATAAGAGTTTGTCCAGGCTATCTTTTGCTACAAAAAGGATTGGACCACCTTGCTGCACCTTTATTACACTTGTTACTTGTTATCCGTTACAAATTATCTTATCACAAAACTATCTGTTACCGATAATTTCAGTGCTTGCAGAAAATTCCTTGCTGAAAACCGCTTGTCATTTCCTTCCGCTCGTCGTTGGGTTCGACACTCTTACTTATCAAAAGGACTACGATAGATCCCCTATAGTTGTGGGTCATCATTCCTACATGGTGGCACTGCTATATCATGGAAGTCTTCATAACAGACTCTGGTGACATCATCCACCAATCAATTTGAAATAATTTCATTATTTGAAGCATCATATGAATGTGTATGGCTTCGCAGAATGATAAACCGGATACAACAGTCATGTGGAATTGGTTCGATAGAATCACCCACCATTATCTATGTAGATAATGTGGCCTGTGTTGCACAGATGCAAACATGATACATCAAGAGTAATATCACTAAGTATATTTCTCCTAAGTGGTTTCTGTTGGGGAACGTAGTAATTTCAAAAAAATTCCTATGCACACGCAAGATCATGGTGATGCATAGCAACGAGAGGGGAGAGTGTGTCCACGTACCCTCGTAGACCGAAAGCGGAAGCGTTATGACAACGCGGTTGATTTAGTCGTACGTCTTCACGATTCGACCGATCCAAGCACCGAACGTACGGCACCTCCGTGTTCTGCACACGTTCAGCTCGATGACGATCCCCGGACTCTAATCCAGCAGGGTGTCGGGGATGAGTTCCATCAGCACGACGGCGTGGTGATGATGATGATGTTCTACCGACGCAGGGCTTCGCCTAAGCACCGCAACGATATGACCGAGGTGGAATATGGTGGAGGGGGGCCCCGCACACGGCTAATGAACGATCACGAAGATCAACTTGTGTGTTCTAGGGTGCCCCCCTGCCCCCGTATATAAAGGAGCAAGGGGGGAGGCCGGCCGGCCCTAGGGAGCGCCCAGGAGGGGGGAGTCCTCCTCCTAGTGGGAGTAGGACTCCCCTTTCCTAGTCCAACTAGGAAGAGAGGGGGAAGGAAAGAGAGGAGAGGAGAGGAAGAGGGGCCGCCTCCCTAGTCCAATCGGACTCCTCATGGGGGCGCCACCTCCTGGGCTGCAGCCCTCTCTCTCCCCTCAGGCCCACTAAGGCCCAATACTTCCCCGGGGGGTTCCGGTAACCCCTCCGGCACTCCGGTTTTCTCCGAAATCACTCGGAACGCTTCCAGTGTCCGAATATAGTCGTCCAATATATCGATCTTTATGTCTCGACCATTTTGAGACTCCTCGTCATGTCCGTGATCACATCCGGGACTCCGAACAACCTTCGGTACATCAAAACTTATAAACTCATAATAAAACTGTCATCGTAACGTTAAGCGTGCGGACCCTACGGGTTCGAGAACTATGTAGACATGACCTAGAACTGTTTCTGGTCAATAACCAATAGTGGAACCTAGATGTTCATATTGGCTCCTACATATTCTACGAAGATCTTTATCGGTCAAACCGCATAACAACATACGTTGTTCCCTTTGTCATCGGTATGTTACCTGCCCGAGATTCGATCGTCGGTATCTCAATACCTAGTTCAATCTCGTTACCGGCAAGTCTCTTTACTCGTTCCGTAATACATCATCTCACAACTAACTCATTAGTTGCAATGCTTGCAAGGCTTATGTGATGTGCATTACCGAGAGGGCCCAGAGATACCTCTCCGACATTCGGAGTGACAAATCCTAATCTCGAAATACGCCAACCCAACAAGTACCTTTGGAGACACCTGTAGAGCACCTTTATAATCACCCAGTTACGTTGTGACGTTTGGTAGCACACAAAGTGTTCCTCCGGTAAACGGGAGTTGCATAATCTCATAGCCATAGGAACATGTATAAGTCATGAAGAAAGCAATAGCAACATACTAAACGATCGAGTGCTAAACTAACAGAATGGGTCATGTCAATCACATCATTCTCCTAATGATGTGATCCCGTTAATCAAATGACAACTCATGTCTATGGCTAGGAAACTTAACCATCTTTGATCAACGAGCTAGTCAAGTAGAGGCATACTAGTGACACTCTGTTTGTCTATGTATTCACACATGTATTATGTTTCCGGTTAATACAATTCTAGCATGAATAATAAACATTTATCATGACATAAGGAAATAAATAATAACTTTATTATTGCCTCTAGGGCATATTTCCTTCAGTCTCCCACTTGCACTAGAGTCAATAATCTAGTTCACATCGCCATGTGATTCAACACTAATAGTTCACATCACCATGTGATTAACACCCATAGTTCACATCGTCATGTGACCTACACCCAAAGGGTTTACTAGAGTCTGTAATCTAGTTCACATCGCTTATGTGATTAACACCCAAAGAGTACTAAGGTGTGATCATGTTTTGCTTGTGAGATAATTTTAGTCCACGGGTCTGTCACATACAGATCCGTAAGTATTTTGCGAATTCCATGTCTACAATGCTCTGCTCGGAGCTACTCTAGCTAATTGCTCCCACTTTCAATATGTATCTAGATCGAGACTTAGAGTCATCCAGATCTGTGTCAAAACTTGCATCGACGTAACTTTTTACGACGAACCTTTTGTCACCTCCATAATCGAGAAATATTTCCTTATTCCACTAAGGATAATTTTGACCGCTGTCCAGTGATCTACCCTTAGATCACTATTGTACTCCCTTGCTTAACACAGTGTAGGGTATACAATAGATCCGGTACACAACATGCATACTTTATATAACCTATGGCTGAGGCATAGGGAATGACTTACATTCTCTTTCTATCTTCTGCCGTGGTCGGGCTTTGAGTCTTACTCAATTTCACACCCTGTAACACAGGCAAGAACTCTTTCTTTGACTGTTCCACTTTGAACTACTTCAAAATCTTGTCAAGGTATGTACTCATTGAAAAACTTATCAAGCGTCTTGATCTATCTCTATAGATCTTGATGCTCAATATGTAAGCAGCTTCGCCGAGGTCTTTCTTTGAAAAAACTCCTTTTAAACACTCCTTTATGCTTTGCAGAATAATTCTACATTATTTTCGACCAACAATATGTCATTCACATATACTTATCAGAAATGCTGTAGTGCTCCCACTCACTTTCTTGTAAATACAGGCTTCACCGCAAGTCTGTATAAAACTACATGCTTTGATCAACTCATCAAAGCATATATTCCAACTCCGAGATGCTTGCACCAGTCCATAGATGGATCGCTGGAGCTTGTACATTTTGTTAACACCTTTAGGATTGACAAAACCTTCTGGTTGCATCATATACAACTCTTCTTTAATAAATCCATTAAGGATTGCAGTTTTGTTATCCATTTGCCAGATTTCATAAAATGCGGCAATTGCTAACATGATTCGGACAGACTTTAAGCATCGATACGAGTGAGAAAATCTCATCGTAGTCAACACCTTGAACTTTGTCAAAAACCTTTTTCGACAAGTCTAGCTTTGTAGATAGTAACACTACTATCAGCGCCTGTCTTCCTCTTAAAAATCAATTTAATCTCAATGGCTTGCCGATCATCGGGCAAGTCAACCAAAGTCCATACTTTGTTCTCATACATGGATCCCATCTCAGATTTCATGGCCTCAAGCCATTTTGCGGAATCTGGGCTCATCATCGCTTCCTCATAGTTCGTAGGTTCGTCATGGTCAAGTAGCATGACCTCCGAACAGGATTACCGTACCACTCAGTGCGGATTTCACTCTGGTTTACCTACGAGATTCGGTAGTAACTTGATCTGAAGTTACATGATCATCATCATTAGCTTCCTCACTAATTGGTGTAGTAGTCACAGGAACATATTTCTGTGATGAACTATTTTCCAATAAGGGAGAAGTTACAATTACCTTATCAAGTTCTATTTTCCTCCCACTCACTTCTTTCGAGAGAAACTCCTTCTCTAGAAAGGATCCATTCTTAGCAACGAATGTCTTGCCTTCAGATCTGTGATAGAAGGTGTACCAAACATTTTCTTTTGGGTATCCTATGAAGACGCACTTCTCTGATTTGGGTTTGAGCTTATCAGGTTGAAACCTTTTCACATAAGCATTGCAACCTCAAACTTTAAGAAACGACAACTTAGGTTTCTTGCCAAACCATAGTTCATACGGTGTCGTCTCAACCGATTTAGATGGTGCCCTATTTAACTTGAATGTAGCTGTCTCTAATGCATAACCCCAAAACGATAGTGGTAAATCGGTAAGAGACATCATAGACCGCATCATATCTAATAAAGTACGGTTACGACGTTCGGACACACCATTACACTGTGGTGTTCCAGGTGGCGTGAGTAGCGAAACTATTTCACATTGTTTTAACTGAAGACCAAACTCGTAACTCAAATATTCTTCTCCACGATCAGATCGTAGAAACTTTGTTACGATGATTTTTCACTTCACTCTGAAATTATATGAACTTTTCAAATGTTTCAGACTTCTATTTCATTAAGTAGATATACTCATATCTGCTCAAATCATCTGTGAAGGTCAGAAAATAATGATACCCGCTGCAAGCCTTAATATTCATCAGACCACATACATCAGTATGTATGATTTCCAACAAATCTGTTGCTTGCTCCATTGTTCCGGAGAATGGCGTTTTAGTCATCTTGCCCAAGAGACATGGTTCGCAAGCATCAAGCGATTCATAATCAAGTGATTCCAAAATCCCATCAGCATGGGTTTTCTTCATGCGCTTTATACCAATATGACTTAAACGGCAGTGCCACAAACAAGTTGCACTATCATTATTAACTTTGCATCTTTTGGCTTCAATATTATGAATATGTGTATCACTACGATCGAGATCCAACAAACCATTTTCGTTGGTGTGTATGACCATAGAAGGTTTTACTCATGTAAACAGAACAACAATTGTTCTCTAACTTAAATGAATAACCGTATTGCAATAAACATGATCAAATCATATTCATGCTCAATGCAAACACCAAATAACACTTATTTAGGTTCAACACTAATCCCGAAATTATAGGGAGCGTGCGATGATGATCATATCAATCTTGGAACTATTTCCAACACACATCGTCACCTCGCCCTTAACTAGTTTCTGTTTATTCTGCAACTCCCGTTTCGAGTTACTACTCTTAGCAACTGAACCAGTATCAAATGCCGAGGGGTTGCTATAAACACTAGAAAAGCACACATCAATAACATGTATATCCAATATATCTTTGTTCACTTTGCCATCCTTCTTATCCGCCAAATACTTGGGGCAGTTCCACTTCCATTGACCAGTCCCTTTGCAGTAGAAGCACTTAGTCTCAGGCTTAGGACCAGACTTGGGCTTCTTCACTTGAGCAGCAACTTGCTTGCCGTTCTTCTTGAAGTTCCCCTTCTTCCCTTTGCCGTTTTCTTGAAACTAGTGGTCTTGTCAACCATCAACACTTGATGTTTTTCTTGATTTCTACCTTCGTCGATTTCAGCATCACGAAGTGCTTGGGAATCGTTTCCGTTATCCCTTGCATATTATAGTTCATCACGAAGTTCTACTAACTTGGTGATGGTGACTAGAGAATTCTGTCAATCACTATCTTATCTGGAAGATTAACTCCCACTTAATTCAAGTGATTGTAGTACGCAGACAATCTGAGGACATGCTCACTGCTTGAGCTATTCTCTTCCATCTTTTAGCAATAGAACTTGTTGGAGACTTCATATCTCTCAACTCGGGTATTTGCTTGAAATATTAACTTCAACTCCTGGAACATCTCATATGGTCCATGACGTTCAAAACGTCTTTGAACCGTTCTAAGCCATTAAGCATGGTGCACTAAACTATCAAGTAGTCATCATATTGAGCTAGCCAAACGTCCATAACATCTGCATTTTCTCCTGCAATAGGTCTCTCACCTAGAGGTGCATCAAGGACATAATTCTTCTGTGCAGCAATGAGGATAATCCTTAGATCACGGATCCAATCCTCATAATTGCTACTAACATCTTTCAACATAATTTTTTCTCTAGGAACATATCAAAATAAACATAGGGAAGCAACAACGCGAGCTATTGATCTACAACATAGATATGCTAATACTACCAGGACTAAGTTCATGATAAATTTAAGTTCAATTAATCATATTACTTAAGAACTCCCACTTAGATAGACATCCCTCTAATCCTCTAAGTGATCACGTGATACATATCAACTAAACCATGTCCGATCATCACGTGAGATGGAGTAGTTTCAACGGTGAACATCACTATGTTGATCATATCTACTATATGATTCACGCTCGACCTTTCGGTATCCGTGTTCCGAGGCCATATCTGTTATATGCTAGGCTCGTCAAGTTTAACCTGAGTATTCCGCGTGTGCAACTGTTTTGCACCCGTTGTATTTGAACGTAGAGCCTATCACACCCGATCATCACGTGGTGTCTCAGCACGAAGAACTTTCACAACGGTGCATACTCAGGGAGAACACTTATACCTTGATAATTTAGTGAGAGATCATCTTATAAAGCTACCGTCGAACTAAGCAAAATAAGATGTATAAAAGATAAACATCACATGCAATCAAAATATATGACATGATATGGCCATCACCATCTTGTGCCTTTGATCTCCATCTCCAAAGCATAGTCATGATTTCCATCGTCACCGGCATGAACACCATGATCTCCATCATCTTGATCTATATCAATGTGTCGTCACATGGTCGTCTCGCCAATTATTGCTCTTGCAACTATTGCTATCGCATAGCGATAAAGTAAAGCAATTATTTGGCGCTTGCATCTTATGCCATAAAGGGACAACCATAAGGCTTCTGCCAGTTACCGATAACTTCAACAAAACATGATCATCTTATACAACAACTTATGACTCATCACGTCTTGACCATATCACATCACAATATGCCCTGCAAAAACAAGTTAGACGTCCTCTACTTTGTTGTTGCAAGTTTTACGTGGCTGCTACAGGCTGAGCAAGAATCGTTCTTACCTATGCATCAAAACCACAACGATAGTTCGTCAAGTTAGTGTTGTTTTAACCTTCGCAAGGACCGGGCGTAGCCACACTCGGTTCAACTAAAGTTGGAGAAACAGACACCCGCCAGCCACCTGTGTGCAAAGCACGTCGGTAGAACCAGTCTCGCTTAAGCGTACGCGTAATGTCGGTCCGGGCCGCTTCATCCAACGACACCGCCGAACCAAAGTATGACAAGCTGGTAAGCAGTATGACTTGTATCGCCCACAACTCACTTGTTTTCTACTCGTGCATATAACATCAACGCATAAAACCTGCTTCTGATACCACTGTTGGGGAACGTAGTAATTTTAAAAAATTTCCTACGCACACGCAAGATCATGGTGATGCATAGCAACGAGAGGGGAGAGTGTGTCCACGTACCCTCGTAGACCGAAAGCGAAAGCGTTATGACAACGCGGTTGATGTAGTCGTACGTCTTCACGATTCGACCGATCCAAGCACCGAACATACGGCACCTCCGTGTTCTGCACACGTTCAGCTCGATGACGATCCCCGGACTCCGATCCAGCAGGGTGTCGGGGATGAGTTCCATCAGCACGACGGCGTGGTGACGATGATGATGTTCTACCGACGCAGGGCTTCGCCTAAGCACCACAACGATATGACCGAGGTGGAATATGGTGGAGGGGGGCACCGCACACGGCTAAGGAACGATCACGAAGATCAACTTGTGTGTTCTAGGGTGCCCCCTGCCCCCGTATATAAAGGAGCAAGGGGGGAGGCCGGCCGGCCCTAGGGGGCGCGCCAAGGAGGGGGGAGTCCTCCTCCTAGTGGGAGTAGGACTCCCCTTTCCTAGTCCAACTAGGAAGAGAGAGGGGGAAGGAAAGAGAGGGAGAGGGAGAGGGAAAGAGGGGCCGCGCCCCTCCCTAGTCCAATTCGGACTCCCCATGGGGGGGGGCGCCACCTCCTGGGCTGCAGCCCTCTCTCTCCCCTCAGGCCCACTAAGGCCCAATACTTCCCCGGGGGGTTCCGGTAACCCCTCCGGCACTCCGGTTTTCTCCGAAATCACTCGGAACGCTTCCGGTGTCCGAATATAGTCGTCCAATATATCGATCTTTATGTCTCGACCATTTCGAGACTCCTCGTCATGTCCGTGATCACATCCGGGACTCCGAACAACCTTCGGTACATCAAAACTTATAAACTCATAATAAAACTGTCATCGTAACGTTAAGCATGCGGACCCTACGGGTTCGAGAACTATGTAGACATGACCTAGAACTGTTTCTGGTCAATAACCAATAGTGGAACCTGGATGTTCATATTGGCTCCTACATATTCTACGAAGATCTTTATCGGTCAAACCGCATAACAACATACGTTGTTCCCTTTCTCATTGGTATGTTACCTGCCCGAGATTCGATCGTCGGTATCTCAATACCTAGTTCAATCTCGTTACCGGCAAGTCTCTTTACTCGTTCCGTAATACATCATCTCACAACTAACTCATTAGTTGCAATGCTTGCAAGGCTTATGTGATGTGCATTACCGAGAGGGCCCAGAGATACCTCTCCAACATTCGGAGTGACAAATCCTAATCTCGAAATACGCCAACCCAACAAGTACCTTTGGAGACACCTGTAGAGCACCTTTATAATCACCCAGTTACGTTGTGAAGTTTGGTAGCACACAAAGTGTTCCTCCGATAAACAGGAGTTGCGTAATCTCATAGTCATAGGAACATGTATAAGTCATGAAGAAAGCAATAGCAACATACTAAACGATCGAGTGCTAAGCTAACAGAATGGGTCATGTCAATCACATCATTCTCCTAATGATGTGATCCCGTTAATCAAATGACAACTCATGTCTATGGCTAGGAAACTTAACCATCTTTGATCAACGAGCTAGTCAAGTAGAGGCATACTAGTGACACTCTGTTTGTCTATGTATTCACACATGTATTATGTTTCCGGTTAATACAATTCTAGCATGAATAATAAACATTTATCATGATATAAGGAAATAAATAATAACTTTATTATTGCCTCTAGGGCATATTTCCTTCAGTTTCCCCTCATGATCTTTAGCAAAGCGGGGAAATAAACATCTAGCAAGTCAAGTCATGCGACAACCTTGCTGATTTATTTACAAAGTCTTTACCAAATTCTATATTCCAGAAATATGTTTATGTAATTGGTATGCGATGACTTAGGGACTTTTAGGTGTTAGGGGGAGTCTATTCTTGAGACGCTGGAGCTCGCCGCGGTGGTCCGCCACGCGGCCTACAGCCTGGGCGCCTACATGAGAGACCACAGGCGTCTAGATCCATCATGGACTGCCGGAATGGCAGTCTGCTCATGAGGCACGAGCGCCATGACCACGACCAAACCCGGTCGACACTCCCGGCGCACAGCCTGCTGTGCCCCAGAGAGGCAGCATTGTCTTCCCAGGATTCCCAATCCCCCGACTCCGGTTCGGCTCTTCCTACATTTAAGTCCTCTCCAAAGAATGTACCTTTGAGAAGAAACATACGGCGTACGTCTATATGCTGCAAGATTGGGTGTGGTGCATGCATAGCTTGACCATTGGCCAGATCCCTCCTCCACCGTCGGATCAGGAGGTCGTGCTCGTCGACAATAAGATGTATATGCTAGCCGCTAAGGGAAATGTTGTTGTCTTGGATTTGACGGCCTCGACGTTCTCAACGATTCAGCTCCCATAAGGGGTCCAACATGTTGCGAGAAACACCATCTTGTCACGGGCAGATGCTGCTGCTGGCGTATACGTTATCAATGTCAAAGAGCTTGAACACCGTTTTATTTAGGAATGAGCTTGAACACCGTATCTGGCTCCACAATCGTGTAACAACAAATAATATAATTCCCATATGTACCGGTGTTCCATTTTTGCCTGTGCGAACTCATGGTTTCTAATATTTTTCTTTTCGGTATCAAGATGACTGGACTTTAATTAAAGATGAAATAAAATATGGAAAGGTATTTTTCTTTTATTATAATTTTCATTCCAAGGAAAAATGTGGTGCATTATATAGTACACGTTTTTGTATGTAGTATCAAATGTATGGTTGACAACCTTCTAATTTCTAGATTCCTATGATGCCTTCATGGACATTGTAGGACATCCAAGATGCTTGTACAGAGGATGAAAAATGTAAAGGAGTGTTAAACATAAATGTCAAGGTGCGGTTTTATGCTTTTATCAGTGTTTGGATATATTCTTGAGATGTTCTCAGTGATATTTTGGCTTCAAAAGTGATTATACAATTGAGTTTTGGCTATGAGCATGTGGCTAACAATATTGCTTCTCTTTTGTGGATATGATGTAGCTTATTTATGATGACCAAATTAAAATGCTCAAGGAAAAGGATCTAAAGGAGGCAAAGAAGCGTCAGCCAATTATTTTCTGAATCTGCTGTACTCAATCAAAATATCATCAATATTTTCCACACAATTAATTGCCTTCATTAAGATAGTCATGTTCTATGTAGCATAAAGAGGAGAATTATTATATCAATATGGACTCCCTCCGTTCCGATTTGTAAGACACCTCTTATCTTTAGTCAGACTTTGCGTATCAATTAAACTAATAAAATATGAGTTATATGTACCAAAATATATATAATTGGAAAATTCTTTCAAGTCTAAATTGAATATTATATTTTGTGTGGCATATAACTTATAGTCATATTTTGAGTTACTAGTCTAGTCATATTTTGACTATAAACAGAGCAAGTATAATTTATATTTTACTAATTAAAAACCATGGCCAAAATATGACCAATTCGAGTGGATTAGTGAAACAAGAAGGAGGGTAATACCATAATAAAGAGTTTTAACATTTTTAGTTATGAACTAATTTTATTCGCTATAACTTTTATACAGATGAAAATGTGGATAATTTTGCTTTGTTTCTCATGCACAAGATAGTGGAATTGCCACTATTTCCCAACATATGCACCTATATTTTAAGCATTTTCACATAGCTGACACCTGCCATTCAACGAGTCATACTCAGGTTTCACGGTCAAAGTGGTCAAATCCAATTTAGAGTCCAGGGCAATGTAAAATAATTATTTTTCATACTAAACTTTTATACTTATTTAAACTATGTACGCCATATTATAATTTAAATTAATATGATTTTATATTACTCAGTCATGTAAGAAAGTTTCAAAATAATAATTATAATATTTTTTGTTACACAATTGTAATGTATATTATTTAAATATTTTATTATACAAAATTTAAATTGTACGCTTAACAAAAAAATCTTTCCTGATAAAAATCCTTTAAATTAATTATCGAATGATGCATAAACTATATAGTCTATACACATATATTTGCATAACATAAATTTGTGTGTGTGTGTGTGTTCATATATCTATTAATATTATTGAATAACATGGTTATTTCTGAATTATACATATTCAAAATATATTTTATTAGTAGTTTCTAGTGTATACTCTATTCAATCTAGAATATAAGGTGTATCAATTTTCGTTCAAATCAAACTTGTATATGTTTGACCAAGATTATAGAATATAAAATATCAAAATGTACAATACAAAATAAATAAAATATGAAAATACTTTTCATGATGCTATTGTACATGTTGGTACTTTTTGTAAAAAATTGGTGAAATATGCACGTGTTTGACTTTTGAAAAACCTAATACACCTTATATTTTGGAATGGAGGGAGTATTACGCAATTATATTCATAGAAAGTTCTAGCGTATAGCAAATGTGACTTGCAAGTTTGGTTCAATAATCAAATCATTGAATGACCAAAAAGGTTGTTGATTATACTTTTGCGCATGATTTGATTATCTGAAATGTTCATCTAGATTCACTTGCTTTGATTTCGTTGAAATGAGATCTCCTACCCATTTCTCAAATGAAAAGTTGTGCATTGATTTAAACAATACAATCGTGTTATCATAAATTTCATTATGATACTAAGACATCCATCATAAAGTGAGATTAGCATATTTAAACTCATCTTTGCTAAGGATTGCTTTGCCTCCACATGGAATAAAGTATTACTATGTTGTGTATATTTATGCTCCTTCAAGTTTAGGCTCTATTTTATGCATTTAATTTCAAATGCAATATATAATTGTATAGTGTTACTACTATAATTTGTAGTTGGGGCCCTTCCCTCTTGGGGCCCAGGGCTGTCGCCCCTTTTGCCCGGCCTATGGGCAAGCCCTGCACGGGCACAACACCATTGGGCGCAGGTTATCCAGAGATTACATAATCAAAGTGGATACGACATTGGCGCAAAACGAAATGAAATTCATCTCTAGATCTGGTGCTTTTACTATGGAAGGTACCGAGAAAGATATCTTGACTATGTTGTTGATAATCTCCGAATCATTGAGAATATAAAGTGTGGCAGGGGCATGGACCGGTTTTTGGGATATTGTGAGGTTCCTTAGAGCAACTCCAATAGGGCGACCCAAACGGACGGTGATTTCGTCCGCTTTTTGCCCGTTTGGGTCGGCCGCCCGCCCGGCGTCCGCCCTGTTTTAGATACGGGTCGGCAGGGCGCCCAACGCGCCGACCCATATGTGCCGGCGTGGCTGCTTGGCCCCCCTATTTTTTGCATGATTGCATAGTTTAAAATAAAATCGTTTTGGACCGAATAAAATGGCATAGTTTATTACAAGCCAAATGAAAATAAAAAGGTCTCACATAGTTTTGCAAACGAATAAAAGAAGATACATGTATTGGTTGCCAACATGAGCCCACATATGCTCAACCAAATCATTTTGCAGTTGCACGTGAGTTTCCCAATCACGCATGTCTTGATGAAATTGGGTGAACTGTTCAAATGTTGCCTCTACTCCATGCTCAGGCACAACATTCTCACCCTGAAATTGAAATCCTTGATCATACAGACGTTCCGGGCGCTTGTCTTCTAGAATCATATTATGCATGATCACACAAGCAGTCATCACCTCCCATAGTTTCTGCGTGCTCCAGGTATTAGCAGGATACTGAAAGATGCCCCATCGAGATTGCAAAACACCAAAGGCACGCTCGACATCCTTCCTAGCACTCTCTTGCTCTTGGGCAAATCTTTTCCTCTTCTCTCCGACAGGGTTGGGTATTGTCTTGACAATAGTGGTCCACTGAGGATAAATACCATCATCCAGATAGTATCCTTTGTGGTAGGTGTGGCCGTTGACAGTAAAGTTCACCGGTTGGCTGTTGCCTTCGGCAAGCCTAGCAAACACCGGCGAGAGCTAAAGCACGCTGATATCATTGTGTGATCCGGCCATGCCAAAGAAAGAGTGCCAGATCCACAGATCCCGAGACACCACGGCCTTAAGTATGACAGTGGAAGCCTTGACATGGCCCTTATACTACCCTTGCCAAGCAGAAGGGAAGTTCTTCCACTCCCAATGCATGCAGTCTATACTACCAAGCATCCCTGGGAAGCCCCTGCTGGCATTCATCGCCAACAAACAGGCTGTATCTTCAGCCGTCGGAAAAATAAATTCTTTAAGCATCTTAATAGAGGTGTTATGATCAACACTACTAGTTGGAATAGCTTCTACCCACTTAGTAACGTAATCAACAGCAACTGAAATATGTCTATATCCATTAGAGGCAGGAAAAGGTCCCATATAATCAAAGCCCCAAACATCAAATGGTTCAATAACAAGAGAATAATTCATAGGCATTTCTTGACGTCTACTAATGTTACCAATCCTTTGGCATTCATCACAAGACAAGACAAACTTACGGGCATCTTTGAATAGAGTAGGCCAATAAAAACCGGATTGCAATACCTTATGTGCAGTTCTATCTCCAGCGTGGTGTCCTCCATATGGTTCGGAGTGACACTTGCGTAGGATCTGTTCCTGTTCATGCTCAGGTACACAACATCTAATAACACCATCTACTCCTTCTTTATAAAGGTGTGGATCATCCCAGAAGTAATGTCTTAAATCATACAAGAACTTTTTCTTTTGTTGGTATGTGAAACTAGGTGGTATAAATTTAGCAACAATGTAATTAGCATAATCAACATACCATGGAGCAGTACGAGAAGCATTAAGGAGCGCTAATTGTTCATCAGGAAAGCTATCATCAATAGGGAGTGGGTCATCAAGAACATTCTCTAACCTAGACAAGTTGTCTGCAACGGGATTCTCAACTCCCTTTCTATCAATAATATGCAAATCAAATTCTTGGAGCAAGAGGACCCATCTAATAAGTCTAGGCTTAGCATCTTTCTTTTCCATAAGATATTTGATAGCAGCATGATCAGTGTGAATAGTTACTTTAGAATCAACAATATAAGGTCTGAACTTATCACATGCAAATACAACTGCTAAGAATTCTTTTTCAGTGATAGCATAATTTCTCTGGGCAGTGTCAAGAGTTTTACTAGCATACTGGATAACATTTAATTTCTTATGAACTCTTTGCCCTAAAACAACACCTACAACTAGCATAATCACTAGCATCACACATAATTTCAAAGGGTAGATTGCAATCAGGTGGCTGAACAATAGGTGCAGAGATCAAAACTTTCTTAAGTATTTCAAATGCTTCTACACAATCATCATCGAAGACAAAATGAATATCTTTTTGTAATAAATTAGTTAGAGGCCTAGAGATTTTAGAAAAGTCCTTAATGAATCTCCTATAAAAACCGGCATGACCAAGGAAACTTCTTATACCCTTAATGTCCTTGGGACACGCATCTTTTCAATAGCATCAACTTTAGCCTTATCAACTTCAATACCTCTTTCAGAAATTTTATGCCCCAAGACAATGCCTTCATTAACCATAAAGTGACACTTTTCCCAATTCAAGACGAGACTGGTGTCTTCGCATCTCTACAAAACTCGATCAAGGTTGCTCAAGCAATCATCAAAAGAGGATCCATAAACGGAGAAGTCATCCATGAATACCTCACAAATATTTTCACAAAAGTCAGAGAATATAGCCATCATGCATCTTTGAAAGGTAGCAGGTGCATTACATAAACCAAAACTCATACGTCTATAAGCAAAAGTACCGAAAGGGCAAGTAAAATTACTTTTTGATTGATCATTCGCTGACACAGGTATTTGAAAGAAACCAGAATAACCATCTAGAAAGCATAAATGTGTATGTTTGGATAGTATTTCTAGCATTTGATCAATAAAAGGTAAAGGGTAATGATCTTTCTTAGTAGCTTTATTTAATTTACGGAAATCAATTACCATCCTATAACCTGTAATAATTCTTTGCGGAATCAATTCATCTTTATCATTAGGAACAATAGTAATACCTCCCTTCTTAGGGATGCAATGGACGGGACTTACCCAATCACTATGAGCAACGGGATAAATTATACCTGCCTCAAGGAGCTTTAGTATCTCCTTTCTTACCACTTCTTTCATCTTAGGATTCAACCGTCGTTGATGATCTCTAACTGGTTTGGCATCTTCGTCCAATTTAATTTTGTGTTGGCATAGAGTGGGACTAATGCCCTTAAGATCATCAAGAGTATGTCCAATAGCAGCACGGTGCTTCTTCAGAGTTTTCAACAATCTTTCCTCTTCCTGCTATGAAAGGTTAGCACTAATAATAACAGGATATATCTTCTTTTCATCAAGATAGGCATATTTAAGATTATCAGGTAGTGGTTTAAGCTCAAACACGGGATCACCCTTGGGCGGAGGGGGGTCCCCTAGGATTTCAACATGCAAGTTGTGTTTCAGAATAGGAACTTGTTTTAGGAATACTTCATCTATTTCCCTTCTTTCATTCATAAACATATCATTTTCATGGTCTAGCAAATATTGTTCTAACAGATCAGTAGGAGGCACGGAAATAGAAGCAAGACTTATAATTTCATCCTTACTAGGCAATTCTTTATCATGGGGTTGTCTACGAAATTTAGCAAAATTAAACTCATGTTTCATATCCCCCAAGCCAATTGTAACAACATCCTTTTCACAATCAATCTTAGCATTAACAGTATTCAAGAAGGGTCTACCAAATAAAATGGGACAAAAGCTATCTTGTGGGGAACCAAGAACAAGAAAATCTGCAGGGTATTTAACTTTCCCACACAAGACTTCAACATCTCTAACAATCCCAAATGGTGAAATAGTATCCCTATTGACAAGCTTAATTGTAACATCAATATCTTCTAACTCAGCGGGTGCAATATCATGCAATATTTCATTATATAAGGAAATATGTATTGCACTAGCACTAGCACCCGTATCACATAAGCCATGATAACAATGATCTCCTATTTAACAGAAATAACAGGCATGCCTACCACAGGTCTATGTATCTTAGCATCGGGTTTAGCAATATTAGCAGCTTCCTCACAGAAGTAAATAACATGCCCATCAATATTATCAGCCAAGAGATCTTTAACCATAGAAATACTAGGTTCAACTTTAATTTGCTTAGGAGGTGTATATGTTGTAGTATTACTCTTACGACAATAGTTGAAGCTTTAGCATGATCCTTTATCCTAAAAGGGAAAGGTGATTTTTCAACGTAAGTAGTAGGAACAATAGGATCATTATAAGTGATAATCTTTTCTTCAACTGTAATAGGTGCAACTACTTTTACTTCAATGGGAGGATTATATTTAAACCACTTCTCCTTAGGGAGATCAACGTGAGTAGCAAAAGATTCACAGAAAGAAGCTACTATCTCAGAGTCAAGTCCATATTTAGCGCTAAATCCACGAAAAGCATTGGTATCCATAAAAGATTTAACACAATCAAACTTAGGTGTCATACCTGACTCCTTACCATCGCCGGAACCCAATCTTCAGAGTTGCGTTTAATTCTTTCCAATAAGTCCCACTTGATTTCAATAGTCTTCAGCATATAAGAACCAACACAGGAAGTATCGAGCATGGTGCGATCATCGAGGGAAAGCCGAGCATAATTTTTTTGAATAATCATTTCTCTTGAGAGCTCATGATTGGGGCATGAATATAACATTGACTTAAGCCTCCCCCAAGCTTGAGCGATGCTTTCTCCTTCGCGAAGCCAGAAATTATACATGTAATTATGATCACGATGAACAAGATGCATAGGATAGAACTTCTGGTGAAATTCCAATTTCAATCGTTTATAGTTCCAAGATCGCGTATCATCACATAGCCTATACCATGTCAATGCATCTCCATTCAAAGATAAAGGGAAGACTTTCCTCTTGACAACATCATCGGGAATACCTGCAAGCTTAAATAATCCACAAACTTCATCCACATAGATAAGGTGTAAATCGGGATGCAATGTTCCATCTCCTGCAAAGGGATTAGCCAGCAGTTTCTCTATCATACCCGAAGGAATCTCAAAGTACACATTTTCAGTAGGTTCAGTAGGTTGAGGAGCAACTCTTTGCTCTACTGGTCGGGGCGAAGATGCCCTGAACAAGCCCCTCAAAGGATTAATTTCCATAGTAACTATGACAGAAAATTTCAGCACACTATATAAATGTTTCCTTACCAAGTTCCACTCACCAAAGGCGCTTCACTCCCCGACAACGGTGCCAGGAAAGAGTCTTGATGACCCACAAGTATAGGGTATCTATCGTAGTCCTTTCGATAAGTAAGAATGTCGAACCCAATGAGGAGCAGAAGGAAATGACAAGTGGTTTTCAGTAAGGTATTCTCTGCAAGCACTGAAATTGTAGGTTATAGATAGTTTTGTGATAAGATAATTTGTAACGGGTAATAAGCAATGAAAGTAAATAAAGTGTAGCAAGGTGGCCCAATCCTTTTTGTAGCAAAGGACAAGCCTGGACAATTTTTATAATGAGAAAAGCGCTCCCGAGGACACATGGGAATTATCGTCAAGCTAGTTTTCACCACGCTCATATGATTCGCGTTCGGTACTTTGATAATTTGATATGTGGGTGGACCGGTGTTTGGGTACTGCCCTTTCTTGGACAAGCATCCCACTTATGATTAACCCCTATTGCAAGCATCCGCAACTACAATAGAAGTATTAAGCTAAACCTAACCATAGCATGAAACTAGTGGATCCAAATCAGCCCCTTACAAAGCAACGCATAAACTAGGGTTTAAGTTTCTGTCACTCTAGCAACCCATCATCTATTTATTACTTCCCAATGCCTTCCTCTAGGCCCAAATAATGGTGAAGCGTCATGTAGTATACATTCACATAACACCACTAGAGGAGAGACAACATACATCTCATCAAAATATCGAACGAATACCAAATTCACATGACTACTAATAGCAAGACTTCACCCATGTCCCCAGGAACAAACGTAACTACTCACAAAGCATATTCATGTTCATGATCAGAGGAGTATTAATATGCATTAAGGATCTGAACATATGATCTTCCACCAAATAAACCAATTAACATCAACTACAAGGAGTAATCAACACTACTAGCAACCCACAGGTACCAATTTGTGGTTTTGATACAAGATTGGATACAAGAGATGAACTAGGGTTTTGAGAGGAGATGGTACTGGTGAAGATGTTGATGGAGATTGACCCCCTCCCAATGAGAGGATTGTTGGTGATGAAGATGGTGATGATTTCCCCCTCCCGGAGGGAAGTTTCCCCGGCAGAACAGCTCCGCCGGAGCCCTAGATTGGTTCCGCCAAGGTTCAGCCTCGTGGCGGCGGAGTTTCGTCCCATAAGCTTGCTTATGATTTTTTCCAGGGTAAGAGACTTCATATAGCAGAAGATGGGCACCGGAGGGCCACCAGGGGGCCCATGAGACAGGGGGCGCGCCCAGTAGGGGTGGGCACGCTCCACACCTTCATGGCCAGGGTGTGGGCCCCCTCTGGTACTTTCTTTGCTCAATAATTCTTTTTAATTCCAAAAATGATTTTCGTGGAGTTTCAGGACTTTTGGAGCTGTGCAGAATAGGTTTCCAATATCTGCTCCTTTTCCAGCCCGGAATCCCAGCCGTCGGCATTCTCCCTCTTCATGATAAACCTTGTAAAATAAGAGAGAATAGCCATAAGTATTGTGACATAACGTGTAATAACAGCCCATAATGCAATAAATATCGATATAAAAGCATGATGCAAAATGGACGTATCAGTATTATGCGTGTGCAAAACTGGCTTGCACCCGTTGTACGTGAACGTAGAGCTTATCACACCCGATCATCACGTGGTGTCTCTGCACGACGAACTTTCACAACGGTGCATACTCAGGAATAACACTTATACCTTGAAATTTAGTGAGAGATCATCTTATAATGCTACGTCATATTAAGCAAAATAAGAAGCATAAAAGATAAACATCACATGTAATCCAAATATGTGACATGATATGGCCATCATCATCTTGTGCCTTTGATATCCATCTGCAAAGTACCGTTATGATCTCCATTGTCACCGGCATGACACAATGATCTCCATCATCTTCATCTTTATCAATGTGTCGTCACATGGTCGTCTCGCCAACTATTGCTTTTGCAACTATTGCCATCGCATAGCGATAAAGTAAAGCAATCATATGGCGCTTGCATCTTATGCAATAAAGAGACAACATAAGGCTCCTGCCAGTTGCCGATAACTTGAAAAAACATGATCATCTCATACAACAATTTATATCTCATCACGTCTTGACCATATCACATAACAACATGCCCTGCAAAAACAAGTTAGACGTCCTCTACTTTGTTGTTGCAATTTTTACATGGCTGCTACGGGCTGACAAGAACCGTTCTTACCTACGCATCAAAACCACAACGATATTTCGTCAAGTTAGTGTTGTTTTAACCTTCAACAAGACCGGGCATAGCCACACTTGATTCAACTAAAGTTGGAGAAACTGACACCCGCCAGCCACCTGTGTGCGAAGCACGTCGGTAGAACCAGTCTCGGGTAAGCGTACGCGTAATGTCGGTCCGGGCCGCTTCATCCAACTATACCGCCGAATTAAAGTATGACATGCTGGTAAGCAGTATCACTAGTATGGCCCACAACTCACTTGTGTTCTACTCGGGCATATAACATCTACTCATAAACCTGACTCTGATACCATTGTTGGGGAACGTAGTAATTTCAAAAAAATTCCTACGAACACGCAAGATCATGGTGATGCATAGCAACGATAGGGAAGAGTGTCGTCCACATACCCTCGTAGACCATAAGCGGAAGTGTTATGACAACGCGGTTGATGTAGTCATACGTCTTCATGATCAACCAAGCCTAGTACCGAACATACGACACCTCCACGATTTGCACACGCCCAGCTCGATGACGTCCCACGAACTCACGATCCAGTAGAGCTTCGAGGGAGAGTTCCGTTAGCACGACGGCGTGATGACGGTGTTGATGAAGCTACCGACGCAAGGCTTCACCTAAGCACCGCTACGATATGACCGAGGTGGATTATGGTGGAGGGGGGCACCGCACACGGCTAATAGATCAATGATCAACTTGTGTGTCTGTTGTTCCTTTGGGGTGTCCCCTGCCCATATATATAAAGGAGGGAGTAGGAGGAGGTCGGCCCTAAAGGGGGCGCACCAAGTGTGGAGTCCTACTAATGCCAACTGGGGATCTTCAGTGGTATTTCTTTTGTACTTGCGGTCGGAAGTTCCCTACCGGGTCAAGAACTAACCGGTCAAACCAAGCTGGGCACTGGAAAGCTACTAGAAAGGACAGGAAGGTGGTCTATAATTCTCGGACTGTTGGGATGAAGAGGACGCTGGTGTTTCATGCTGGCAAGGGACGCAAGGAGAAAAGAACTGACTGGGTCATGCATGAATATAGGCCGGTCGAAAGCGAAATTCCTAATGCTGGTGTTAGACTGGTAAGCTTCTTTGCTGTCTTTGTGTTGACTGAATTTTGCTGCATGCATGCTTTCTTTGAACTGACTAAACACCATGTCTGAATTGTCACAAACCATATGTAGGAGGTCTCTGTCAAAAGAATGAAACGATCACCTACAAAAATGGTTCCATCGATCCTTCAGTGCTGGCACTACTGATGTACTTGCTTGGTTTCGTTTTAGTTCAGACATGCTCCTGAACAAACATGCTACCATTGTTATGCGCAGAATCATGCTATTCGACATATGCGAACACTTAACTAACAGCAAGAGTGCATGAAATCTTGAGACATAGTTAGTGCTGATGACAGCCACTCCATAATTTACCTACCACTCTTCGGAGCCATCAAATTGAACTTTTGTTCAGTTAACTCTCAAAGAATTACCTTAACCATTACTAGTTGCTATTTGATTGATCACATTCATCGGGATATGAACACGATGAACATGTATTGTTGCCGGTGAGGTGTATTGCTCACGTGACATGCTAGCTTCAGGTTTTTAGTGGTGAACTACAACACACTAGACTTTCCTTTTCCTAGTTGCAACCTGAATCAAAGGTAAGACGATCGCAGTGTTCCTTCATCTTCGAAGAATGAGAGTCTAATATCGAGGCACATAGCCTCGCTAAACATCTTTTGGTCTAGATTTGGGCACCATGTGTGGCTCTTAAACCCGCCAGGCTTACATTGTATCCCCATAAACTTGTTCAATCAATAGAGCAAATTATGTTTAGACTAAAAAAAGGTATGCAGACCCAGAAGCCAGCCAACGATGTAATCAAGGTTCGCCCTATAGAGTCCTCCGCCAGTGACCAGATGGGGCTGGCCTGAATTATGAAACATGCATGCCGTTCTCTAAGCACTGTTGTGCATCCTTGTTAGGCTGCTAGTGCTGCAACGCCGGATCAGGTAAAACACGGAGATGAGAAATTAGCTGGAGATGTTCTTTCAGGATAAAACTTCATCCTGGGAGTTGAAAGATTATGAAAAGTTAATCTAGAGATAGATTAGATGGAGGTTGATGTTTGCCGTGTTGTAGATGGAAATCTAGTAGTATGAGTTTTTTTCAGTTTTATTTAGAGACATGAGATCTCTGTTTTCATGCTACCGTACGTGATTCAAAGAAAAGTAAATCTAGTAGTGTTAGATCTCTTCTTTTTAGGGATAAGATCTCTTTTTTTATGATCATTCAAGTCATTTTTTAAGGCAAATCATGTGACGTGCCGATTAATCACAACATTTGTTTTATGATGCTGGTTTGTGCTACAATATAACATAAATTGGAAGCTTGAGATATATAGGTCATAATTTCAGGATAAAATTATCTGGTTTAATCCACATCGCAATAACTCGGTCCCATCAAATTAACGGCTCGTATTTCCTGATTAACATGCGAATTTTTATGGAGGGTCTAATTAACATATGAGCATCCCATGTCTAATTTTTAGTAAACAGCGAGCATGGATACAGTGCCTCCGTAGGCAAATATACAGGCCGTGAATCACTTCTAGACTGCAGGCGCCAAGTAGTACTGCAGATTATAGTTGTATCTTTGCATGAAGTACTAAACAACCGACATTCTATTACTCTCTCATCAACACGAAATCTAACAATGAACAAAATAACAGAAGAAAAACGAAATTAGAAAGAGAATAATAATCATGAATTGATAATAAAAGGGGCTCTCTGGTATGGCATTCATAATAAAAATGCGAACGAGAGAAGAGATAAATCTTTACGATGTTACAGAAATCAAATGCATGGGACCCAGAAGAATGTTCTACAGAAATTATTCGTCTAACAGATTTCTGTCACACAAACATCAACGAGAAAATGAAGACGAATAAGCCAAAAATCAATAGGAAAATCTTTTTAATATTCCACAACACAGATTAGCCGCTCCAGAACATAATGATAAATCTGAACAAATCAAACAACAGCCAAATCAAAGAATAAGATGAAAGGAAGAGAGATAAATGTCACCCATCCTACCAGGTCACCACATCGTGAAGCTTGATGAACCCAGAGAATATCTTATACTGGAAAAGATTTAAAATTGATAAAATAATAGAAGTCTCTTATGCTGGCAACACATAACCTGATACATGCTACTTCTACTACATGCTGATTAACGGTTATAAAGAGATTAATGAACTGTTTTTGTAGACATGCGGTTTATTATAACTTGCATTGTATTTTTTATAATCCTCCATATGTAGGGCGATCAAAACTATTTTTGGGATCGTGCTAATGTAAAACAATTATTTTTATATCAAACATTTATACTTATTTTATAACATGTTTTTCTATTATTTAGCCATATTATAATGTTTTCCAAATAATAGTTATATTATCTGTTGTTATACAGTTTTAACGTACATTATTGAGAAAATTTATCTTTCTTTAAAAAATGTCAATCAAACGAATTTTCTAATATTGCATAGTGCATATCTATTAGTGTCTCCATATATATCTTTTAATATTATTAAATGCCATCGTAGAGATTTTAAAATCATATATATTTTAATACTGGTTTCTACTGTATATTAGACAACTATATTCATAGAAACTTCTAGGGCATATCAAATTTTACATCCAAGCTGGATTCGGTAATAGAGTCATCGAAGAACCGAGTATGTTCTAGATTATATTTTTGCGTATGATTCGATTACCTGACATGTCTATCTAGATTCACTTAGTTTTATTTGGTGCAAAAGATGTTATGTATTGGTTTAAACAATGAAATCTAATTTTCATAAATTTCGCTATGATACTAAGACATCCATAGTAAAGATTGACTATCACATTCAAACTAAACTTCGCCAGTGGGGTTGGTTTGCCTTCGTGTGGTACAAACTATTAGTATGTGGTGTGAACTTGCCGTCCTGCCCATTGAGGCTTTATTTTATGCATTTTAATAATCTTTCAATTCTAGTTTATAATTGTATATTGTTTACTAGTATATTAGTTATTTGGAGCCCTCCCCTCTTGGGGCACGGGGCAGTCGCCCATTTTGCTCGAGTGATGGGCCAGCCTTGCCCCCATCGTGATCGGGGCAGTGATGCCAACTCGCCATCGGCCTCTCGGCGACCACGTTCTCCACTTCCTAGCCGACCAACTGGTGCTCATCGGCTAAGGGAGCTCATCCGCCTTCGATGCCCACCTCGCCCGCACCCGTGACCGTACGCGCTGAATCTACACAGCTACACCTCGCCGTCGACGCCGACAGAGGGGAGGGTCCCCTCGGTGATCACTTCCTCCCCTTCATTGCTGGGAACCTGGGCCTCATCGGCCGCGGGAGCTCTTCCTTTGTATCTGCCGACCTCTCCTGCACACAGCTTCGCCTTGTCGTCGACGCAGACGAATGGGAAGGTCCCCTCGATGGCCACCTCATTCACTTCAATGACAAGAACCCGAGTCTCTTTAGCCATGGGAACTCCTACATCGTCATTGCTGCTACTCGTGAGCGGCGTTAGGATTTACCCCAAACAGGGGCGGAGCCAGGAAATTTGGCCATTGGGTTCACTCATTCACTCTTTATGAGAATTTGATACTAACTTATGAACATTAAAATCTAATTGCAACAAAAGTATAACACCCATAAACAATATAATGAAAAACAAATATAGTATCACATATCACATATTGATTTGCATTAAAAAATTGAAGAGTGCAAAACATACCGGTTTGGTAAATTGTGAAAACACTTATCTACATATTATAAATAATAAAGTAGTATCAAATAACTTTGTGGCTCCAGCTTTAGCTTCTCCTCTTTCTGAAACATTGAAAAAATGATAAGTTAGTTTGACAAGTTTAAAATAAGTACCATCAAGCACTTGAAGTTTGTAAAGTCACTCACTTTTAGAGTTACCCCTTTTGATCTTTCATCACCTCACAAAGATTAAACACTGCATCATTACTAATGGTAGAAAATATATCTTTCTCGATATAGGAAATTAGAGAGTCACTCAAGAACCGATCACCCATTTTATACTGAAACTTTTCTTGACAACATTCATAGCTGAAAAGCATCTCTCCATTTTAAACCGAATCAAACGAAACACTAAGGCGTACTCAATTTTGCTTTCTTGTAAGAACAGTTTTCTTATGATGGCAACATGAATTGGTTGATCTTGATTCATCAAGGCATCACATCTTTTTATTGCTAGATTATGAAAGCTATCAACATTATTTTTGCTCAGATGAGTATCTAGTCTGCTCTTCTTGTTCCAGCCGTTATCACTAATTACAAATGCATCACATCCAACTTGTCCCTCATTGTAATATTTGAAAAGGTAGCAACACAAATAAAAGGCCCTATGCACCTTGTCACTATACTCAAGCAAACGACCATATTCATCAAACCAATCTAGATTAAATCTCCGTTGAGTATCTCCAATCCCCCCCTACGGGTAATCAAAATTAAGCGATGGCCTTTAAGGTTCACTCGTTAAATATTGGAGCCTAATCTCATCTTGCTTCTTTGGATTGCTTGTGTACTCTGCAATCCTTTTTCGATCAGCCTGATCAGAAGGCAACTCATCTAAGTAAATTTCTGTGCGAATAGTAGGTTTCGGGAGACTAGTTGCATTGACATGTGATGCACTTTGCTTACGTCTAATGGGTGGCCTTGATGTGGCCGCTGGAATGTTGGGATGAAGAGGACGCTGGTGTTTCATGCTGGCAAGGGACGCAAGGAGAAAAGAACTGACTGGGTCATGCATGAATATAGGCCGGTCGAAAGCGAAATTCCTAATGCTGGTGTTAGACTGGTAAGCTTCTTTGCTGTCTTTGTGTTGACTGAATTTTGCTGCATGCATGCTTTCTTTGAACTGACTAAACACCATGTCTGAATTGTCACAAACCATATGTAGGAGGTCTCTGTCAAAAGAATGAAACGATCACCTACAAAAATGGTTCCATCGATCCTTCAGTGCTGGCACTACTGATGTACTTGCTTGGTTTCGTTTTAGTTCAGACATGCTCCTGAACAAACATGCTACCATTGTTATGCGCAGAATCATGCTATTCGACATATGCGAACACTTAACTAACAGCAAGAGTGCATGAAATCTTGAGACATAGTTAGTGCTGATGACAGCCACTCCATAATTTACCTACCACTCTTGAGCCATCAAATTGAACTTTTGTTCAGTTAACTCTCAAAGAATTACCTTAACCATTACTAGTTGCTATTTGATTGATCACATTCATCGGGATATGAACACGATGAACATGTATTGTTGCCGGTGAGGTGTATTGCTCACGTGACATGCTAGCTTCAGGTTTTTAGTGGTGAACTACAACACACTAGACTTTCCTTTTCCTAGTTGCAACCTGAATCAAAGGTAAGACGATCGCAGTGTTCCTTCATCTTCGAAGAATGAGAGTCTAATATCGAGGCACATAGCCTCGCTAAACATGCTTTTGGTCTAGATTTCGGGCACCATGTGTGGCTCTTAAACCCGCCAGGCTTACATTGTATCCCCATAAACTTGTTCAATCAATAGAGCAAATTATGTTTAGACTAAAAAAAGGTATGCAGACCCAGAAGCCAGCCAACGATGTAATCAAGGTTCGCCCTATAGAGTCCTCCGCCAGTGACCAGATGGGGCTGGCCTGAATTATGAAACATGCATGCCGTTCTCTAAGCACTGTTGTGCATCCTTGTTAGGCTGCTAGTGCTGCAACGCCGGATCAGGTAAAACACGGAGATGAGAAATTAGCTGGAGATGTTCTTTCAGGATAAAAACTTCATCCTGGGAGTTGAAAGATTATGAAAAGTTAATCTAGAGATAGATTAGATGGAGGTTGATGTTTGCCGTGTTGTAGATGGAAATCTAGTAGTATGAGTTTTTTTCAGTTTTATTTAGAGACATGAGATCTCTGTTTTCATGCTACCGTACGTGATTCAAAGAAAAGTAAATCTAGTAGTGTTAGATCTCTTCTTTTTAGGGATAAGATCTCTTTTTTTATGATCATTCAAGTCATTTTTTAAGGCAAATCATGTGACGTGCCGATTAATCACAACATTTGTTTTATGATGCTGGTTTGTGCTACAATATAACATAAATTGGAAGCTTGAGATATATAGGTCATAATTTCAGGATAAAATTATCTGGTTTAATCCACATCGCAATAACTCGGTCCCATCAAATTAACGGCTCGTATTTCCTGATTAACATGCGAATTTTTATGGAGGGTCTAATTAACATATGAGCATCCCATGTCTAATTTTAGTAAACAGCGAGCATGGATACAGTGCCTCCGTAGGCAAATATACAGGCCGTGAATCACTTCTAGACTGCAGGCGCCAAGTAGTACTGCAGATTATAGTTGTATCTTTGCATGAAGTACTAAACAACCGACATTCTATTACTCTCTCATCAACACGAAATCTAACAATGAACAAAATAACAGAAGAAAAACGAAATTAGAAAGAGAATAATAATCATGAATTGATAATAAAAGGGGCTCTCTGGTATGGCATTCATAATAAAAATGCGAACGAGAGAAGAGATAAATCTTTACGATGTTACAGAAATCAAATGCATGGGACCCAGAAGAATGTTCTACAGAAATTATTCGTCTAACAGATTTCTGTCACACAAACATCAACGAGAAAATGAAGACGAATAAGCCAAAAATCAATAGGAAAATCTTTTTAATATTCCACAACACAGATTAGCCGCTCCAGAACATAATGATAAATCTGAACAAATCAAACAACAGCCAAATCAAAGAATAAGATGAAAGGAAGAGAGATAAATGTCACCCATCCTACCAGGTCACCACATCGTGAAGCTTGATGAACCCAGAGAATATATTATACTGGAAAAGATTTAAAATTGATAAAATAATAGAAGTCTCTTATGCTGGCAACACATAACCTGATACATGCTACTTCTACTACATGCTGATTAACGGTTATAAAGAGATTAATGAACTGTTTTTGTAGACATGCGGTTTATTATAACTTGCATTGTATTTTTTTTATAATCCTCCATATGTAGGGCCGATCAAAACTATTTTTTGGGATCGTGCTAATGTAAAACAATTATTTTTTATATCAAACATTTATACTTATTTTATAACATGTTTTTCTATTATTTAGCCATATTATAATGTTTTCCAAATAACAGTTATATTATCTGTTGTTATACAGTTTTAACGTACATTATTGAGAAAATTTATCTTTCTTTAAAAAATGTCAATCAAACGAATTTTCTAATATTGCATAGTGCATATCTATTAGTGTCTCCATATATATCTTTTAATATTATTAAATGCCATCGTAGAGATTTTAAAATCATATATATTTTAATACTGGTTTCTACTGTATATTAGACAACTATATTCATAGAAACTTCTAGGGCATATCAAATTTTACATCCAAGCTGGATTCGGTAATAGGGTCATCGAAGAACCGAGTATGTTCTAGATTATATTTTTGCGTATGATTCGATTACCTGACATGTCTATCTAGATTCACTTAGTTTTATTTGGTGCAAAAGATGTTATGTATTGGTTTAAACAATGAAATCTAATTTTCATAAATTTCGCTATGATACTAAGACATCCATAGTAAAGATTGACTACCACATCCAAACTAAACTTCGCCAGTGGGGTTGGTTTGCCTTCGTGTGGTACAAACTATTAGTATGTGGTGTGAACTTGCCGTCCTGCCCATTGAGGCTTTATTTTATGCATTTTAATAATCTTTCAATTCTAGTTTATAATTGTATATTGTTTACTAGTATATTAGTTATTTGGAGCCCTCCCCTCTTGGGGCACGGGGCAGTCGCCCATTTTGCTCGAGTGATGGGCCAGCCTTGCCCCCATCGTGATCGGGGCAGTGATGCCAACTCGCCATCGGCCTCTCGGCGACCACGTTCTCCACTTCCTAGCCGACCAACTGGTGCTCATCGGCTAAGGGAGCTCATCCGCCTTCGATGCCCACCTCGCCCGCACCCGTGACCGTACGCGCTGAATCTACACAGCTACACCTCGCCGTCGACGCCGACAGAGGGGAGGGTCCCCTCGGTGATCACTTCCTCCCCTTCATTGCTGGGAACCTGGGCCTCATCGGCCGCGGGAGCTCTTCCTTTGTATCTGCCGACCTCTCCTGCACACAGCTTCGCCTTGTCGTCGACGCAGACGAATGGGAAGGTCCCCTCGATGGCCACCTCATTCACTTCAATGACAAGAACCCGAGTCTCTTTAGCCATGGGAACTCCTACATCGTCATTGCTGCTACTCGTGAGCGGCGTTAGGATTTACCCCAAACAGGGGCGGAGCCAGGAAATTTGGCCATTGGGTTCACTCATTCACTCTTTATGAGAACTTGATACTAACTTATGAACATTAAAATCTAATTGCAACAAAAGTATAACACCCATAAACAATATAATGAAAAACAAATATAGTATCACATATCACATATTGATTTGCATTAAAAATTGAAGAGTGCAAAACATACCGGTTTGGTAAATTGTGAAAACACTTATCTACATATTATAAATAATAAAGTAGTATCAAATAACTTTGTGGCTCCAGCTTTAGCTTCTCCTCTTTCTGAAACATTGAAAAAATGATAAGTTAGTTTGACAAGTTTAAAATAAGTACCATCAAGCACTTGAAGTTTGTAAAGTCACTCACTTTTAGAGTTACCCCTTTCGATCTTTCATCACCTCACAAAGATTAAACACTGCATCATTACTAATGGTAGAAAATATATCTTTCTCGATATAGGAAATTAGAGAGTCACTCAAGAACCGATCACCCATTTTATACTGAAACTTTTTCTTGACAACATTCATAGCTGAAAAGCATCTCTCCATTTTAAACCGAATCAAACGAAACACTAAGGCGTACTCAATTTTGCTTTCTTGTATGAACAGTTTTCTTATGATGGCAACATGAATTGGTTGATCTTGATTCATCAAGGCATCACATCTTTTTATTGCTAGATTATGAAAGCTATCAACATTATTTTTGCTCAGATGAGTATCTAGTCTGCTTTTCTTGTTCCAGCCGTTATCACTAATTACAAATGCATCACATCCAACTTGTCCCTCATTGTAATATTTGAAAAGGTAGCAACACAAACAAAAGGCCCTATGCACCTTGTCACTATACTCAAGCAAACGACCATATTCATCAAACCAATCTAGATTAAATCTCCGTTGAGTATCTCCAATCCCCCCCTACGGGTAATCAAAATTAAGCGATGGCCTTTAAGGTTCCGTCGTTAAATATTGGAGCCTAATCTCATCTTGCTTCTTTGGATTGCTTGTGTACTCTGCAATCCTTTTTCGATCAGCCTGATCAGAAGGCAACTCATCTAAGTAAATTTCTGTGCGAATAGTAGGTTTCGGGAGACTAGTTGCATTGACATGTGATGCACTTTGCTTACGTCTAATGGGTGGCCTTGATGTGCCTGTATCATTATGCAGATCTGGTGACAGATCTGGTGATTCGAATAATACCCTTCATAGCCTAGATCAATCAAAGTCCACCGAGAAAAAACTAGGGCAAAAAATCACTGTTGTACATTCGTACTAATAGGCTATTAGCTAGATAGAGGCGCCGAACAACACGATCGAACTGACGAGAGGAGAGATGCGATTTGGAAAATGAACGGACGACGAGGCTTGCGTGTGGCTGCGTTACGTGACTAATCACAAGGGGCCTCGTAATCACGGTTTAGGCCTGGCCACCTGGGCACATGGACTCCTTGTGGGCTTTTGGCCCTTTGCTCAGCCTTTTTATTATGGCTGGCCCTTTGCTTAGCTGTTCACATGGCCCTCGCGTTATTTGATGGGGTCAGGCAGGAATTTTTTACTCGGTTCAGGTCAGGCAACCACGTACCTACATGCAAGTACGAGGCAAAAGTCGTTGGGTTCACTTGAACCCAACGCTTCTACGTTGGCTCCGCCCCTGACCCTAAAGAGGAAGGGTGATGCAGTACAGTAGAGATAAGTATTTTTCTTGGTTAACAACCAAGGTTATCAATCCAGTAGAAGAACACAAATACCAGTGAGCAGTACCTGCACACATAGAACCAAACACATGCCCCAACGCGAACAAAAGGATTGTCAATCCCTTTAAGTTGCTCCCATAGGCTTCTCTACAAAGGACAGGTTGGATATTTTAGCGTAACCAACATTTGAAAACAAAGGCAGGACATTAGTCGATGATAATAAAGTCCCAAGAATCCCATATGGCACGAGAAAAAAAAGGTATTGTGCTTCTCTACAAGAATGCTCTCAACCTTGACCCACTCCAAATCTCCAATAAGAACGGGAAGCAAAAGTGCATGAAAGGTAGTCACGGTCTGACTATCCGTGCATGCGTCGGGCTCACACTATGTTAAGGTAGATCCTATTTGACGCGCGCGGGCGTCAAACGGAGGCCGCGACTTGCACGCGCGGTGCAAGTTGGGCCGACCCACTTCGGGTTAGCTGTCTATTTCGTTCGCTGGCTTCCACGTATGCTGGGCTACTGCATTTTTTGTTTTGTTTTTTTTCCTTTGTTCCTTTTCTTTCGTTTTCTGTTTGGGATTTTCGTCCTGAATTTTATTTAGTTTTCCCCTTTTCTTTTTCTTTTTCCTTCGCTTCCAGGTGTGGTTTCTTCTGTTTTTTCTTTTAGGTTTTTCCTTTCTCTTTTTTCAGATTTGTTTTACTTCTTTTGCTTTTTTCTGTTTATTTTTTCTTTTTCTTCTCTTTTTCGTGTATTGTACAAAGAGCTCACACATGTATTTACAACAAGTTTCATTGTACATTTAAGAAAATGTACACTATATATTAAGGAAATGTTCAATGTATTTTAGAAAATGTTCATTGTTTATTTTAAAATTGTTCAGCGTATAAAGAAAAATGTTTAATGTGTATTTAAAAATTTTCAGCGTATATCACAAAATGTGCAATGTGTATCTAAATATTGTTCAACATATATCACAAAAATGTTAAATGAGTATTTACATATTGTTAGTGTATATTACAAAATGTTCAATGTATATTTAACAAATGTTCATTGTATATAATTTTTTTCAATAACTGTCCATAATTTCAAATTTGTGTTCATATTTTTCAAAAATTGTTCATGTTTTAATAGTTTGTGTTAACTTCGAAATAGATCAAGATTTTCAGATATTATTCGCATCTTTCCAGAAAATTAGGTTTACATTTTTCCAAGCTAGCAACGTTGAAAAAAAAAACTGGATCTGCCGCTGTACCTAGTACTTTTAAATTTAGCGCTGCAATTTGGTATCCAGCACTCGGTAGGTTGACTGGCTAGGAACACACTGCTGTTGATCAAAAGGTTGGAGGTTCAACTCCATGTTTTTCCCTTTCATTTTTACTGATATTTCGTTCGCACCTGTGATTCCTGGAGTTCGCGTGATCAGTTAAAATCTAAAACTATGTTTGGTAACAAAGTATTACAAAACTATAGTATTTTAATCAGTAGGTACGAGATACCCCGGTTTCAACGTACAATACTCTGACATGTTTCGCTATGCTGTATGAGGCAACGTAAATTAGCTATAGTAGTTCAAGCATGTGTGTTCCTAACTACTCCCTCCGTCCCATAATATAAGAGGGGGTAGTTGGCTGTCCCTCGCTGTTGAAAACCAAATGGCCATGCACAAAGACCACTAGACCAGCATGAACAAACTGAACTTGTTAAGGCCACCGTAGGATAGAAATCACATAGAGCGAGTGGATTTGCTTAGAAATCTCGATCAGTAGGACCTGCTCGCTCCGTGGCTCAGAGAGGTAGGGGTACAACGGCCTAACAAGAAGCCAGCTGGCAGTGCACCGCGGCAGTAGAGCAGACGCAAAGGATGGCTAGCACAGCTGGTGGAGCTGGATCGAGGACCAGATCGGGCAGAACAAAATAGCCAAGCAGCAGGAGCGGGAGGACGAAGAAAGGGGGTGGCGGCGACTTGGATCAAGGAAGAAGATAACAACGGCGAGGCGGTTCTGTCGGCTACTCTCTTTTAAAAAGAGGTTCGATGTTCTTTTCTTAATGCCGAGGAAATACCGTGGGTTTGCAAATACCGCAGTATTAAAAACACAGTTTTTATCGTAACCAAATAGATCACGGTAATTAAAACCTTGGTAATCTTAAAAACTGTAGTATTCTCAAAATACTTAGAAAAAATTATGCTATCAAGCGGGGCTTAATCGTTGGAGGGAGGGGTCCTCGCCCCTTCCCCCCCTTGAATCCGCCCATCATACCAGTAAAAATACCTAGACTTCCAATTGAGGTCTGATGTAGAAAAACACACAGAAATAACAAGATCCACTTTATTTGTGGTGTTGCTCATCTGCCACATCACTCGTCCTTGGGCATTAGCCGAAAGACTAAATCAATAAGGTTTCCTGCCTGTTCTCATGTGGTGACCTTTAGCATGTCATTCTTCTGTCGTTGTCATTTATACAGGCCATCAAGCCCCCTACCCCTCACGTTTAATAGAACCGCGACAGTGTGCTCCAAGCCATAATCTATAATGCACTTTCCTCACTAAGACGTCCCAAATAATCCCAAAGGCTGGTCCATGCAGCTGCCCCACTCTGGTTTCCCAATGTTTTCGGAATCATAAGCACCGTCGTAAGGATGGCGTTCCTTATATCTTCCATGGTATAATTATCAGGTGTAGAAATAACCTGCATTTGCCAGAGTTTGCGTGATTAGTTAAAATCTAATCATTGGAGAGAGGGGGGCAAGATTATGGTGTTGCTCGTCCCTTATATCTCCCTGGTATGAGTAACAATACATAAACTTCCAAATGAGGTCTGATGCAAACAAACACGTACATAACATGATCCACTTTATTTGTGGTGTTGCTGGTCTCTCACATCACTCATCCTTGGCATGAGCCGAAAAACCAGGTCAATGATGTTTCATGCCAGTTCTTGTCTGGTGACCTTTAGCCTGTCAATTCATTGCTGTTGTCGTTTATAGAGGCCTTCATGGTCCCGTGTTTCATAGAACCGCGACAACACGCTTCAAGCCATAATTTGTATTGCGCTTTCTTCATTAAAACATCCCAAATAATCCTAAATGTTGGTTCATGCAGCCGCCCCACTCTGGATTCTCAATGCTTTAATAATAAGCATCATTTGAGGATACCATCCCTGTCATCTTTAATAGTATAATTATCATGTGTAGAAATGACCTGCAATTCCAGCTGTGCCGCTCGCTTATCCACTCTGACTTTTGCAAGCATTGGATAAACTGGCAGTACTTCTGTGCCCGCGTTGCATACGTCTCGTTGAATGGCAGAGGCTTGGTATTTGGAAAAGCTTCAAACATCGCCACAAATGTCAGGAAGTAGTGGAAGACTCTAGATTGATCAACAACTCCCATCTAACATATAACGCCTTAAGAAGTGCTAAGCACAACCGATGGCTCGAGCGCACCGCACCACGCGAGGGGAAAAACCCACCGCACCGCATTGCGCGTGGGGAACTATTACTGTTACAACATCTTAATACTAGTACTACATTCGTCTTGGTTTACTAGTCCCGTCATATTTTGGGCTATATTTTGATCATGATTTTAACCAACAAAATAAAGTTATACACCCTCCGTCCCATAATTATTGTTGCGGTTTTAGGTCGAACTAAAACTAAGACAACGGTTACGCAATGAAGAGAGTACCTAGCAAAAATAATATCACGGTAACCTACATTCAAAGGACAGGTAGGATTTCTGAGCCCAACCAACATTTGAAAACAAAGGTAGGACAACATCCAATGATAATAAAGTCCCAAGAATCCCAGATGTCACGAGAAAAGGAAAATATATTGTACTAGTTCACCTGATATTCTAGTTGTGTTGCTTCTCCGGTCATATCCAAGTGTGTTTTTGAGCTCCAAAATAGTAAACCCCTGTTATCATGTGTCGCAACATGCAAACACATAAAAGTTACATGCATGTAATACTCCGAGCAAAAGGATTCTGTATAACAGGAGAAGACATTTTCGAACAATAGTCGTGATTATGCAAATCATCAAACCATTTAAACAACAAAGTTCACGATCACGAGATTGTGAGGTAGAATCCGTATTTAAATAGCTGAGAAAAAAATCATCGAAACATATCAACATGGGATCTAGTTTTGTAGATTTCACTGCAACGATTTTTTATGTGAAAACGGATTATGCATTGTACCGACGATTTGAGCTACAAAATATTTTGAATTCCAAAATGGAGGAGAAACTTGGAAGGCATCAACTTTTTTGTCCTCCGGCGCATACATACATGTGAAAATATGGAGAAGTGTGGGGAACCATTTTTATGCTCCGGTAACTTTAATGAAAATACCACGATAACTTACATACCACTAACTTATGTAGCCCAAGTACAGTAACTTTTGACCCGAAAAATAAGCTAGTCGTCGAAACATATCAACATGGGTTCTACTTTCGAAGATGTCGTCGCGACAAATCCTTTATGTGAAAAAGGTTTTTGATGGGACCAACGATTTCAGGTACAAAACATTTTGATTTTTTGAAATAGGAGAATCTAGGATGACATGACTTATTTTGTTCTCTAGTGCATGCATGTAAGTAAAGAAAGGAATACACGTGAAAGAAAAAAGAGTCATATGCCAGTTATCGCTGTCCTATTTTAAAACGTTTCTTTGCATAGGAACATAATCATTTGAAAATAGCTATTCATGTTTGTCGGTATATATGTTCACCTGCCACTTAGATCAGTTGGCTCACTCGTACATATCCAGAATTATCAGTTTGGATGCAGTTGCAAAAAGCATTGTGTCAGATCGCAGAACGAATGTATGATACTACCTTCATAAGTGTAGTATACACGATGAAGATAGTACCATACACTCTCAAGGAGCAATGCTACACTCAGTGGCGTAGCCGGGGTTTGGGCCACGCCCCAGGCCAACCTTCTTAGCTACAGTAATTATGGTTGCTACGTGGCAAATTTATCTACAGTATACAAAGGACTTCCTAGCCACGTCCCAGGCCGTGGCGCTTGCAGCCCGGGGCCTGGCTACACTTACGAAGGAGTTAACGTCAATTTACGTAATTAGCCTTATGGTAGATTGTGATCGGGGTGTGGGGACTCCAGTTGAAATCGGGGGGAGAGGATTGTGTTGACGGAAAGTTACGGTAGACCTCTGTACTTCCTCGTTCGATAGGTGTACGTAGGATTTTCACACTCTCAGGTACTACTCATGCAATCGTGCTACTTACAGCGAGTAGGTTCAGTCATATCAGCCTCCAATCTTGACTTAAAATTCTGTCGACGCGCAAAGAAATTCCTGAAAGCGGCTAGTCAAAGCACGGCAAGCTGCTTGCTGGTACACACGCACATGCATGGAGTACTACTTGTCGTCCACACTAGTCAACAGTCAACACACACTCTCACCACAAGCTAGCCAGGGCCTGAAGCTACCTATATGCCTATAAATTCCCTCGTGTTGTTGAGTCCGAGTTATACGCCTCCGTCCAATGCCGACGCCGCCAGAGGCCACCCTCACAGCCGGCATCCTCCTCCTCCTCCTCTTCCTCCTAGTTACTGCTGGAATTTTTGTCTATTTGGGCCTAGCCAATAGCAATTTTAAAAATTCCTAATAAATTCTAGAGGCCCACGCAGCTCATTCGTGCAAAGCAAAAGGTGGAACTAAAGTTTAGTCCCACATTGCTAGTTTTGAGGGAGTTGGACCTCTTTATAAGGGAGGCTCCTTCCCCACTTGTATGAGCATGAGAACAAGAGGGACATCCACGCGCGCTTCTCCTCCGCCTCGTCCCGTCCCGACGCGCTGCGCCGCGTGTTGCGGGAATGAGCCGATGTCAAAATTTTTGCCATGCACTACGGGTATACGAAAGGTCACACGGAAGCTGAAAAGTTTTTGCGATAGTGGAGTTTGAATGCGAACGGTGCAGCCCTTCGTCTACTGGCTGTTCGCTTCATCTTCGTCTCTTCGTTTCACCTTCCGTCGCTGCCCTCTCGCCTCCTTCTCTTGCGCCTATAAAAGCGAGGTCGCTCCTCTTAGAGAGACGCACCAGAACTTCTCCTTCCTCTCGCCACCAGTTCCAATCTCTGCGCTGCTGCTGTCTTCCTCATCCCGGCTTGCGGCGTGCTCCGCGAGTCGGGACAGTAGGCATCCGAAACCGCACCTCTTTGAGTCCTGTACGGGAGAAGGGTGATAAGGTTTTTGGGGAGCGCTCTGCGCGACTACTGACTTCTTCGTCACGGACGCCCCGGACTCCGTTGACTACTTCCCCAACGTCGACAACCTCCTCGACGACATGGAGGACACCGACCCCAAGTCCAGTGCCTCTGCTCCAGCTGTTGTCCAGTACGTGTTCTTGTTTTTCCTGTTAGAGGTCCTGCCACAGTTCTTTCTTCTAGTGTTTACCCTACACATGTTAGGATCTACCTCATATATGCATCTTGATCTACTGTCTGCTCGAGAGATGATCCTTTCTAGCTCATATATGCAGATGTTATATACCTTCACTTTGTCAAATCGCATGACTTGTCTTATCACTGCTATACTAGTCATGTTATATCTAGTATTTCTGTTAATAAAATCATTCGGTAAATTGCTCATATTTCCAACAATCCAAAAACCTTATTATAGGCAATTTACCTCGAATGGTTTTGCTGCTTCCATGAGACCTCCTATGTTTGAGGGTATCCACTATAAAAGGTGGCGCGTGAGAGCAGTCTTATGGTTTCAAACCATGAGTTGCTATGACGCCACTCTTGGTAGACCTGAAGGAGAACTTGATGCTCAACAGGCACAAGCTTTTCAGAAAATGGATACTTTGTTTAAGGATGCTCTCTTGAGTGTTCTCGGTGAGAACATAGTTGATGCTTATGCGTCAATTGATAATGGAAAAGATATGTGGGATGCACTCGAGGCCAAGTTTGGGGTCTCGGATGCTGGCACTGAGCTGTACATCATGGAGCAATTCTATGACTACAGAATGACTGTAGAGCGCTCCGTGGTTGAGCAAGCTCATAAGATATAGTCATTTGCTAGAGAACTTGAGCAATTCAATTGTAGCCATGAGATAACAGTGTCAAATAAAGGTGGATTAGGTTCAAGTGGAGGCAATATGTGGTGCATGTCAAAAGTATACTACTAATCCAAACTTGATCTAGTTTGGACTAGTAGTACTTTCGATGTGCACCACATGTTGCCTCCACTTGAATCTAATCCGCCAACACAAGATATTTAATCATCATCATGGTCATTACCACCAACAGTATTTATTTAATCACCACTAACACTAGCTAATAATAATCATCATAGTCATTACCACCAACACTAGCTATTTTATCATCATAGTAATAGTGTAGCACATCATCATCCTGAAACTCATTTCTAGCTAGCTAATCACTCCTGCTGCTCTCTCTTAGGTAAAACAACATAAAACATGTGTAGCTCTCCTCCTTGATCAAGTTGGAGCATGCAGATGAACCTGTCTCCTAATCGTGGGTAGCGCCTCTGTTTGCTCCCTAGTACTTCTCTGCGCTCCTCCATCACATATTTGGTCCAGTCTTGCACTATTAAGCATCCGTCGCTAATCTTGAATACACTAAATTAATCTATAGGATATCTTGGCCGTAAGCTGATAATACTCATGGTACCTTTAGTCTCGATCCCATAAGGCACAACATTCATCGGGAGTCCCTGTTGAAGAACATCGTATGGTAACATACTTAGCAATGAAGTTTAGCTTCAAAAATAATGTATGGAAAAGATGCACCGAGGACAAATAGTAAAAATCATACCATCCTTCCTAAATAGATGTGACCGTAGTTCATTACGAACACTATTGGTCGCACATTTTCAGTACTAACATTTCTAAATCCAGGAAGAAAATTTGTCTTGACAGTATCAAGATCCTCAAGCCATGAAACACAATGACTTAGCTCCTCGCAGTTTAGTTCAGCCTCGGGACAGTAGTAGGTCCTGTCTACCAAGCGCTGGACATGTTTGATTGCACCGAAATAAGCTGACAATACAAATTAGTTGTCAACTATTTTGAATAAATAATATCAAAGACATAAATATGGTTGAGAAACTTACATAATGCTATAACTGGAGGTGTCTGCACATCAACCCAGATGTCGGTATTACCTTCAATATCATCTTCCGGATGAATATCAAAGGTGATAACCATATCAGGCTCAAATGCATAAGTCTTGCATAGTGCTCGCCATGTTTTGCATCCAAAACAGGTGTAGTCATCTGAATTGTATAATTTTGCATGGAAAATATAACCATGCTCGGTCTTCAAATAAACTTTCTTTACCTCCGTAGTATGACTGAAACCTATCTTATCCAATAAAAAAACTCTTGCATGGCAGGGGATACACTAGTAGAATAGTAAAAAAATATAAGTTGAAGCAAATGAAGCAAATGTCATGCTTAATTACGAAAAAGGACTTGTCATTATGACTTACTGTATCCACTTCGAAGTTCTCGTCCAGCTTGATGCTGAAGCGCCTATCATCATCTAGGAAGATTCCGTCGCACAGGCCGCTCTCGTCTTCGTAGTATTTGCAAATAACGAAATCCTTTTCGTCGTCGACATTTCAATGTTCATAGTTAAAACATTAAATGAAAATCGATCAAGACAACTACCAGGATACTCAACACACAAATCCGGGCACTCGATATTTCCTACATAGAATCTGGCACAAGTCATGCCAAAATTCACGGAAAAATCCGGCATGACCTTTGCTAAAATAGGACATATCGAGCGCCAGAAATTTGCCGGAACGGAAATAAATCAACACTCCGGCAAAACATAGGCCACTCGGAGGTGTAACCTGCAAACATGACCGGCCACTTGGATATTGAGCAACACAACATATACATTTCAAAATATCTTATAGGACTCAAATTAGCATGCAATCAATAAGCAAAAGTAAATCATCTCATGCGCCCGTACATCATCGAATATTATCACTAATACATCAGAATAGTGTCATACATATAACATCACTAATACAACTAAAACTCTAGCACACGACGGGTATCGACGCAGGCGGTGGACACCCACAGAGAAGGAACCATCACGGGATCATAGCTCCAGTGAGATCCCTGGAGAACCTGCCAGGTATTGGAGAACCTGTGCTCCAACGCAAACAAGTAGCAACAGACGTGCACATCCTCCTCACTGACACGGTGACGCACCACCTCCGCGGAGTCCTCGAGCCTCTGGACCGTCACTGGCCCACGCGACCGCCACCAAAGAAGGTTCGGGTCAACGACAGGCTGGCTCCTCACCAACCTGCGCCCCCGGTAGGTAGCGCCTCCCAGTACCACCCCGGCGGAGCCCAGTCCCGGACATGGCCCATCTGGTCAAGCAGGTGTCGTCCTCCGCCGACTCAACGACGAGGATGCGGGATAGGCATCGTCCACGTCAATGCGGGAAAAATTGCTTTAACTAAAAAATAGCAACAAGTTCTTATTAACTAGTTCTATTAATTCAACTAGTTCTTACTAAAAATAAACTTACTATAAATAAAAAATATTCTAATACCTAATTAGTACCTAGTTCTTACTAACTAATTAGTACCTAGGAACTACTGCCCTAATTACCATCTAATTTGATGAACCTATAGGAGTGGAAAGTGGTAGCGGATATTCCAATTATCCAACTATAAAGTGAAATAAGTGGTCAAATTTTACTCGTTTTATGATTCATCTTAGAAATTTGATTTGTTTCCACCCTTACATGAACCCTAACTCATTTGCTGCATCCGCATCCGATTTGTTTCTACTCTTACATGAACCCTAACTAATTTGATGCAACTAAAATATATAAAAAAACCCTAGGCAGAGGTAGGGGAGAGGGAGGAGGAGGCGGCGTCGAGGTCGGGGTCGGGGGCTCGGGCGCCATGGCGGATGGCGGCGTCGAGGTCGGGTCGGGGTGGCGTCGGGCGGCGTTGAGGTCGAGGCGGCGTCTGGGCGGCGTTGAGGTCGGGGGCGGGGGCGGCGTTGAATCTGGGGTCGGGGAGGCGTAGAGGGTGTGCGGAGAGCGCGCGGCGGCCGACGGGCGATGGCGGCGGCGAGAGTGTGGACAGTTGGATTTGGGGAAGTGGCCGTGGGGAAGGACGAACCCCATGGTTAAGTCAGAGGTAGCAGTAGCGCGTTCCAGGAAGAGCACTACTGCTACGTTAGCTACATCGCTTTCTGGGATACACGCTACTGCTACTCCTTTCTCTTTTTTTCCTTTTTCATTTAGTTTTCTTCACATTTTATTTTTTCCTTTCACCTTATTCTATTTCTTTCATTTTCAATTACCTTTCTATTTGCTTTCCATTTAATTTTACATCCTTTAGCAGTAGCGAGTTTAATATAAAACGCGCTGCTACAAAGAATGTAGCGGTAGCGCGGTTCGTTATAGGTCGCTACTACCATGTGAAGCCTATCGGCTAAGCCGTGGGAATTCTAGTAGTAACATGTTTAGGGCAACACGCGCTACTGCTAGAACTTTATCTGCAGCGTGGTTTGGCCAGGCGCGCTACTGCTAGTTAGCACCAGCGTGCTTTTTTGACCCTCGCTGCTGCTAAAGTTCTGTGTATAAGGTTTTCCATAGTAGTGGTGAGCACGCGCATGATGGGCACCCACGGCTACACGGCACCCGATTATGTGCAGACGGGCCACCTAACGGTGAAGAGCGACGTGTACAGGTTCCGAGTGGTCCTGCTGGAGCTCCTAACGGGCCGCCGGGTCATGGAGTACGTCCCCAGCAGGACTGCGTGCTGAGTAGACCAGGCCCTACCTCGCCAGCAGCCGTCGCCTGCGCTGCATCATGGACGCCAAGCTCTTGTGGCACTACTCTGTCAAGGGCGCCCGCGCCATGGGGCACCTGACCCGCATAAGTATAAACAGATAGTGATTTAATAACTAACAGAGCTAAACGAGATGAAAGTTTGCAAATATACAGAGGAACGGAATCAATAAGTAGGGAGTAGTTCCGTACAACTTTACACCCAACTCGTTTTCTAGATCCGGCTTGGATTTATACTAGTAATATAATATGATATGCATGAAAATAAAATCTAGGCTGGAATTGATTGATGAGTTTTACGAGAAGGAAGAAGAGTGATCCACGTGACGTAGGGCCCCCGGCGTCGGATTTCAAAAGAAGGAAAAGAATGAACGGATGACATGAAGGGCGATCAGAGAGAAGAAAAGAGAAGACGGGGAGCCCTAAGGGCGATCCGAACCAACCAACCAACCAAAATTATATTTTCATTCAAACGAAATGGAAAACGAAAACCAACAGCCGCCGCCCAGATCGATACCCCACCCATGGCCGCCGCCGTCGCCGTCGCCGCTCCCCCAACCCCAGCCGGCGACCCCTCCCATACTCTCCACTCCATGGCCGCGGATCCGCTCGAGCTGCTCAGCCCGGGGTCAGATCCGCCCTCCCTTCATCAGGCCCCGCGCTGGAAACCCTAGCCGCAGGGCCATGGTGACCGACGGCGACGACGACGGCGGTATGGTCCCCTCCCTCCCTTCTCTTTCTATCTCCCGCTCATCTTTCTCTGACCCCCATCTCCTCTCCTCGTCTCTCTAGGTCTTGGTTGGGTGGGTGGTCATGGAGGCAAGACCGACTGACAGCAGGTAGTCCATGGCGGCGGCGGCCAGATCCGTGCGCGCCGGGATTCCTTCCTGCAGCGTCAAGGTCTTGGAGTCGATTCCTGCTGCGATTTGATTCCAGCTCACCCTCAAGGTTCGGTTTGCCCACTTCCTGCAGTCCTCAAGATTCAATCTCTTTCTCTGACCCACAACTCATCTCGGCTCGTCATCTCTGTAGCTATCCAACACCAGCAGAGGCAGAGGCAGAGGCACCACCTGTTGGGGAACGTAGTAATTTCAAAAAATTTCCTACGCACACACAAGACCATTGTGATGGCATAGCAACGAGAGGGGAGAGTGTCTGTCCACGTACCCTCGTAGAGCGAAGCGGAAGTGTTATAACAACGCGGTTGATGTAGTCGTACGTCTTCACGATCCGACCGATCCAAGCACCGAACGTACGGCACCTCCGAGTTCTGCACACGTTCAGCTCGATGACGATCCCGGACTCGATCCAGCAAAGTGTCGGGGATGAGTTCCGTCAACCGACGGCGTGGTGGCGATGATGATGCTCCACCGGCGCAGGGCTTCGCCTAAGCTCCGCGATGATATGACTTCTCCGCGCGGGGCTTCTCTAAGCTCCGCGACGATATGACCAAGTGGAATATGGTGGAGGGGGCACCGACACGGCTAAGGAACGATCCGTAGATCAACTTGTGTGTCATGGGGTGCCCCCTGCCCCGTATATAAAGGAGCAAGGAGGAGGTGGCGGCCAAGGGAGGAGGCGCACAGGGGGGAGTCCTACTCCCACCGGGAGTAGGACTCCTCCTTTCCTAGTAGGAGTAGGAGAGAAGGAAGGGAGGAGGAGGTGCGGCCCCTCCCCTAGTCCAATTCGGACTAGGCCTTGGGGGGGCGCGCGGCCTGCCCTAGGCAGCCCCTCTCTCTTTCCCGCAGGGCCCAATAAGGCCCAATACTTCTCCCCGGCGAATTCCCGTAACTCTCCGGTACTCCGAAAAATACCCGAATCATTCGGAACCTTTCCGAACTTCGAATATAGTCGTCCAATATATCGATCTTTACGTCTCGACCATTTCGAGACTCCTCGTCATGTCCCCGATCTCATCCGGGACTCCGAACTCCTTCGGTACATCAAAACTCATAAACTCATAATATAACTGTCATCGAAACCTTAAGCGTGCGGACCCTACGGGTTCGAGAACTATGTAGACATGACCTAGAACTATTCTTGGTCAATAACCAATAGCGGAACCTGGATGCCCATATTGGCTCCTACATATTCTACGAAGATCTTTATCGGTCAAACCGCATAACAACATACGTTGTTCCTTTTGTCATCGGTATGTTACTTGCCCGAGATTCGATCGTCGGTATGCAATACCTAGTTCAATCTCATTACCGACAAGTCTCTTTACTCGTTACGTAATGCATCATTCCATAACTAACTCATTAGCTACATTGCTTGCAAGGCTTATAGTGATGTGCATTACCGAGAGGGCCCAGAGATACCTCTCCGACAATCGGAGTGACAAAACCTAATCTCGAAATACGCCAACCCAACATGTACCTTTGGAGACACCTGTAGTACTCCTTTATAATCACCCAGTTACGTTGTGACGTTTGGTAGCACCAAAGTGTTCCTCCGTAAACGGAGTTGCATAATCTCATAGTTACAGGAACATGTATAAGTCATGAAGAAAGCAATAGCAGCATACTAAGCGATCAAGTGCTAGGCTAACAGAATGGGTCATGTCAATCACATCATTCTCCTAATGATGTGATCCCGTTAATCAAATGACAACTCATGTCTATGGCTAGGAAACTTAACCATCTTTGATTCAACGAGCTAGTCAAGTAGAGGCACACTAGTGACACTATGTTTGTCTATGTATTCACACATGTATTATGTTTCCGGTTAATACAATTCTAGCATGAATAATAAACTTTTATCATGAAATAAGGAAATAAATAATAACTTTATTATTGCCTCTAGGGCATATTTCCTTCAGTCTCCCACTTGCACTAGAGTCAATAATCTAGTTCACATCATCATGTGATTCAACACTAATATTCACATCTGTATGTGATTAACACCCATAGTTCACATCGTCATGTGACCAACACCCAAAGGGTTTACTAGAGTCAATAATCTAGTTCACATCGCTATGTGATTAACACCCAAAGAGTACTAAGGGATGATCATGTTTTGCTCGTGAGAGAAGTTTAGTCAACGGGTCTGTCACATTCAGAGCCGTATGTATTTTGCAAATATTCTATGTCTACAATGCTCTGCACGGGGCTACTCTAGCTAATTGCTCCCACTTACAATATGTATCCAGATTGAGACTTAGAGTCATCTGGATCAGTGTAAAAAGCTTGCATCGATGTAACTCTTTACGACGGGCTCTTTTATCACCTCCATAATCGAGAAATATTTCCTTAGTCTTCACTAAGGATGTTCTTGACCAATGTCCAGTGATCTACTCCTAGATCACTATTGTACTCCCTTGCCAAATTCAGAGCAAGGTATACAATAGGTCTGGTACATAGCATAGCATACTTTATAGAACCTATGACTGAGGTATAGGGAATGACTTTCATTCTCTTTTCTATTTTCTGCTGTGGTGGGATTTGAGTCTTACTCAATTTCACACCTTTGCAACACAGGCAAGAACTTTTCTTTGACTGTTCCATTTTGAACTTCTTCAAAATCTTGACAAGGTATGTACTTATTGAAAAACTTATCAAGCGTTTTTGATCTATCTCAATAGATCTTGATGCTCAATTTGTACGCAGCTTCTCCGAGGTCCTTCTTTGAAAAACTCCTTTCAAATACTCCTTTATGCTTTGCAGAATAATTCTACATTATTTCCGATCAACAATATGTCATTCACATATACTTATTAGAAATGCTGTAGTGCTCCCACTCATTTTCTTGTAAATACAGGCTTCTCCAAAAGTCTGTATAAAACCATATGCTTTGATCACACTATCAAAGCGTTTTATTCCAACTCCGAGATGCTTGCACCAGTCCATAGATGGATCGCTGGAGCTTGCACATTTTGTTAGCTCCTTTAGGATTGACAAAACCTTCTGGTTGCATCATATACAACTCTTCTTTAATAAATCCATTAAAGAATGTAGTTTTGACATCCATTTGCCAGATTTCATAAAATGTGGCAATTGCTAACATGATTCGGACAGACTTAAGCATCGCTACAGTTGAGAAAATCTCATTGTAGTCAACACCTTGAACTTGTCGAAAACCTTTCTGCGACAAGTCGAGCTTTGTAGATAGTAATACTACTATCAGCATTTGTCTTCCTCTTGAAGATCCATTTATATAATATGGCTTGCCGATCATCGGGCAACTCCATCAAAGTCCACACTTTGTTCTCATACATGGATCCCATCTCAGATTTCATGGTCTCAAACCATTTCGCGGAATATGGGCTCATCATCGCTTCCTCATAGTTCGTAGGTTCATCATGGTCTAGTAACATGACTTCCGAATAGGATTACCGTACCACTCTGGGTGCGGACTGTACTTTGGAAGACCTACGAGGTTTTGTAGTAACTTGATCTGAAGTTTCATGATCATCATCATTAGCTTCCTCACTAATTGGTGTAGGAATCACTGGAACTGATTTCTGTGATGAACTACTTTCCAATTAGGGAGAAGGTACAATTACCTTATCAAGTTCTACTTTCCTCCCACTCACTTCTTTCGAGAAAACTCCTTCTCTAGAAAGGATCCATCTTAGCAACGAATGTTTTGCCTTTAGACCTGTGATAGAAGGTGTACCCAACAGTTTCCTTTGGGTATTCTATGAAGACGCACTTCTCGATTTGGGTTCAAGCTTATCAGGTGAAAACTTTTTCACATAAGCATCACAGCTCCAAACTTTTAAGAAATGACAGCTTAGGTTTACTGCTAAACCATAGTTCATACGATGTCATCTCAACGGTTTTAGATGTTGCCCTATTAAACGTGAATGCAGCTGTCTCTAATGCATAACCCCAAAACGATAGTGGTAAACTGATAAGAGACATCATAGATCGCACCATATCCAATAAAGTGCGGTTACGACTTTCGGACACATCATTATGCTGTGGTGTTCCATATGGCGTGAGTTGCAAACTATTTCACATTGTTTCAAATGAAGACCAAACTCAGAACTCAAATATTTATCTCCACGATCAGATCGCAGAAACTTTATTTTCTTGTTACGATGATTTTCCACTTCACTCTGAAATTCTTTGAACTTTTCAATTATTTCAGACTTATGTTTCATCAAGTAGATAAACCCATATCTGCTCAAATCATCTGTGAAGGTCAGAAAATAACAATACTTGCCACGAGCATCAACATTCATTGGATCGCATACATCGGTATGTATTATTTCCAATAAGTCAGTAGCTTGTTCCATTGTTCCGGAGAACGGAGTTTTAGTCATCTTGCCCAAAAGGCACGGTTCGCAAGCATCAAATGATTCATAATCAAGTGATTCCAAAAGTCCATCAGCATGGAGTTTTCTTCATGCGCTTTACACCAATATGACCTAAACGGCAGTGCCACAAATAAGTTGCACTATCATTATTAACTTTGCATCTTTTGGTTTCAATATTATGAATATGTGTATCACTATGATCGAGATCCAATGAACCATTTTCATTGGGTGTGTAACCATATAAGGTTTTATTCATTTAAACAGAACAACAATTTATTCTCTTACTTAAATGAATAACCGTATTGCAATAAACATGATCAAATCATATTTATGCTCAACACCAAATAACACTTATTTAGGTTCCACACTAATCCCGAAAGTATAGGGAGTGTGCGATGATGATCATATCAATCTTGGAACTACTTCCAACACTAATCGTCACTTCCCTTCAACTAGTCTCTGCTTATTCAGAACTCCTGTTTGAGTTACTAATCTTAGCAACCTAACAGTATCAAATACTCAGGGCTACTATAAACACTAGTAAGGCACACATCAATAACCTGTATATCAAATATAACCTTGTTTACTTTGCCATCCTTCTTATCCACCAAATATTCAGGGGTAGTTCTGCTTCCAAAGGACCAGTTCCATTGCAGCAAAAGTACTCGGTCTCGGGCTTAGGTCTAGACTTGGGCTTCTTCACTCGAGCAGCAACTTGCTTGCCGTTCCTTTTGAAGTTCCCTTCTTCCTTTGCCATTTTCCTTGAGACTAGTGGTCTTGTCACCCATCAACACTTGATGTTTTCTTGATTTCTACCTTCGCGATTTTAGCATCGCGAAGAGCTCGAGAATCTTTTCGTCATCCCTTGCATACTATAGTTCATCACGAAGTTCTACTAACTTAGTGATGGTGACTAGAGAATTCTGTCAATCACTATCTTATCTGGAAGATTAACTCCCACTTGATTCAAGCGATTGAAGTACTCGGACAATCTGAGCACATGCTCACTAGTTGAGCGATTCTCCTCCATCTTTTAGCTATAGAACTTGTTGGAGACTTCATATCTCTCAACTCGGTATTTGCTTGAAATATTAACTTCAATTCCTGGAACATCTCATATGGTCCATGACGTTCAAAACGTCTTTGAAGTCCCGATTCTAAGCCGTTAAGCATGGTGCACTAAACTATCAAGTAGTCATCATATTGAGCTAGCCAAACGTTCATAACGTCTCATCGCTCATATTGAGCTAGCCAAACGTTCATAACGTCGCATCTGCTCCTGCAATAGGTCTGTCACCTAGCGGTGCATTAAGGACATAATTCTTCTGCGCAGCAATGAGGATAAACCTCAGATCACGGATCCAATCCGCATCATTGCTACTAACATCTTTCAATACAATTTTCTCTAGGAACACATATGAAAACATAGGGAAGCAACAACGCGAGCTATTGATCTACAACATAATTTGCAAAATACTACCAGGACTAAGTTCATGATAAATTAAAGTTCAATTAATCATATTACTTAAGAACTCCCACTTAGATAGACATCTCTCTAGTCATCTAAGTGATTCGTGATCAAATCAACTAAACCATGTCCGATCATCACGTGAGATGGAGTAGTTTCAATGGTGAACATCACTATGTTGATCATATCTACTATATGATTCACGCTCGACCTTCGGTCTCCGTGTTCGAGGCCATATCTGCATATGCTAGGCTCGTCAAGTTTAACCTGAGTATTCTGCGTGTGCAAAACTGGCTTGCACCCGTTGTAGATGGACGTAGAACTTATCACACTCGATCATCACGTGGTGTCCGGTACTACTGAACTTTTAGCAGCGGTGCATACTCAGGAGAACACTTCTTGATAATTTTAGTGAGAGATCATCTTATAATGCTACCGACAATCAAAGCAAGATAAGATGCATAAAGGATAAACATCACATGCAATCAATATAAGTGATATGATATGGTCATCATCATCTTGTGCTTGTGATCTCCATCGCCGAAGCACCGTCATGATCACCAACGTCACCGGCGCGACACCTTGATCTCCATCGTAGCATCGTTGTCGTCTCGCCAACTGTTGCTTCTACGACTATCGCTACTGCTTAGTGATAAAGTAAAGCAATTACATGGCTTTTGCATTTCATACAATAAAGCGACAACCATATGGCTCCTGCCAGTTGCCGATAACTCGGTTACAAAACATGATCATCTCATACAATAAAATATAGGATCACGTCTTGACCACATCACATCACAACATGCCCTGCAAAACAAGTTAGACGTCCTCTACTTTGTTGTTGCAAGTTTTACGTGGCTGCTACGGGCTGAGCAAGAACCGTTCTTACCTCGCATCAAAACCACAACGATAGTTTGTCAAGTTGGTGCTGTTTTAACCTTCGCAAGGACCGGGCGTAGCCACACTCGGTTCAACTAAAGTGAGAGAGACAGACACCCGCCGGTCACCTTTAAGCAACTAGTGCTCGGAGCGGTGAAACCAGTCTCGCGTAAGCGTACGCGAATGTCGGTCCGGGCCGCTTCATCTCACAATACCGCTGAACCAATGTATGACATGCTGGTAAGCAGTATGACTTATATCGCCCACAACTCACTTGTGTTCTACTCGTGCATATGACATCAACGCATAAAACCAGGCTCGGATGCCACTGTTGGGGAACGTTGTAATTTCAAAAAATTTCCTACGCACACGCAAGACCATGGTGATGGCATAGCAACGAGAGGGGAGAGTGTCTGTCCACGTACCCTCGTAGAGCGAAGCGGAAGCGTTATAACAACGCGGTTGATGTAGTCGTACGTCTTCACGATCCGACCGATCCAAGCACCGAACGTACGGCACCTCCGAGTTCTGCACACGTTCAGCTCGATGGCGATCCCGGACTCCGATCCAGCAAAGTGTCGGGATGAGTTCCGTCAACCGACGGCGTGGTGACGGTGATGATGCTCCACCGGCGCGGGGCTTCGCCTAAGCTCATGACGATATGACTTCTCCGGCGCGGGCTTCACCTAAGCTCATGACGATATGACCAAGTGGAATATGGTGGAGGGGGCACCGCACACGGCTAAGGAACGATCCGTAGATCAACTTGTGTGTCATGGGGTGCCCCTGCCCCGTATATAAAGGAGCAAGGAGGAGGTGGCGGCCAAGGAGGAGGCGCGCCAGGGGAGTCCTACTCCCACGGGAGTAGGACTCCTCCTTTCCTAGTAGGAGTAGGAGAGAAGGAAGGGAAGGGAGGAAGGTGCGGCCCTCCCCTAGTCCAATTCGGACTAGGCCTTGGGAGGCGCGCGGCCTGCCCTAGGCAGCCCTCTCTCTTTCCCGCAAGGCCCAATAAGGCCCAATACTTCTCCCGGCGAATTCCGTAACTCTCCGGTACTCCGAAAAATACCGAATCATTGGAACCTTGCGAACTCGAATATAGTCGTCCAATATATCGATCTTTACGTCTCGACCATTTCGAGACTCCTCGTCATGTTCCCGATCTCATCCGGGACTTGAACTCCTTCGGTACATCAAAACTCATAAACTCATAATATAACTGTCATCGAAACCTTAGCGTGCGGACCCTACGGGTTCGAGAACTATGTAGACATGACCTAGAACTATTCTTGGTCAATAACCAATAGCGGAACCTGGATGCCCATATTGGCTCCTACATATTCTCTGAAGATCTTTATCGGTCAAACCGCATAACAACATCGTTGTTCCTTTTGTCATCGGTATGTTACTTGCCCTTGCCGAGATTCGATCGTCGGTATCCAATACCTAGTTCAATCTCGTTACCGACAAGTCTCTTTACTGTTCGTAATGCATCATTCCATAACTAACTCATTAGCTACATTGCTTGCAAGGCTTATAGTGATGTGCATTACCGAGAGGGCCAGAGATACCTCTCCGACAATCGGAGTGACAAAACCTAATCTCGAAATCGCCAACCCAACATGTACCTTTGGAGACACCTGTAGTACTCCTTTATAATCACCCAGCTACGTTGTGACGTTTGGTAGCACCAAAGTGTTCCTCCGTAAACGGGGTTGCATAATCTCATAGTTACAGGAACATGTATAAGTCATGAAGAAAGCAATAGCAGCATACTAAGCGATCAAGTGCTAGGCTAACAGAATGGGTCATGTCAATCACATCATTCTCCTAATGATGTGATCCCGTTAATCAAATGACAACTCATGTCTATGGCTAGGAAACTTAACCATCTTTGATTCAACGAGCTAGTCAAGTAGAGGCACACTAGTGACACTATGTTTGTCTATGTATTCACACATGTATTATGTTTCCGGTTAATACAATTCATACCATCCTTCCTAAATAGATGTGACCGTAGTTCATTAGGAACACTATTAGTCATACATTTTCGGTACTAACATTTCTAAATCCAGGAAGAAAATTTGTCTTGACAGTATCAAGATCCTCAAGCCATGAAACACAATGACTTAGCTCCTGCTTGGTTTAGTTCAGCCTCGGGACAGTAGTAGGTCCTGTCTACCAAGCGCTGGACATGTTTGATTGCACCGAAATAAGCGGACAATACAAATTAGTTGTCAACTATTTTGAATAAATAATATCAAAGACATAAATATGGTTGAGAAACTTACATAATGCTATAACTGGAGGGTATCTGCACATCAACCCAGATGTCGGTATTACCTTCAATATCATCTTCGGGATGAATATCAAAGGTGATAACCATATCAGGCTCAAATGCATAAGTCTTGCATAAGTGCTAGCCATGTTTGCATCCAAAACAGGTGTAGTCATCTGAATTAGTATAATTTTGCATGGAAAATATAACCATGCTCGGTCTTCAAATAAACTTTCTTTACCTCCGTAGTATGACTGAAACCTATCTTATCCAATAAAAAAACTCTTGCATGGCAGGGGATACACTAGTAGAATAGTAAAAAAATATAAGTTGAAGCAAATGAAGCAAATGTCATGCTTAATTACGAAAAAGGACTTGTCATTATGACTTACTGTATCCACTTCGAAGTTCTCGTCCAGCTTGATGCTGAAGCGCCTATCATCATCTAGGAAGATTCCGTCGCACAGGCCGCGCTCGTCTTCGTAGTATTTGCAAATAACGAAATCCTTTTCGTCGTCAGACATTTCCAATGTTCATAGTTAAAACATTAAATGAAAATCGATCGAAGACAACTACCAGGATACTCAACACACAAATCCGGGGCACTCGATATTTCCTACATAGAATCTGGCACAAGTCATGCCAAAATTCACGGAAAAATCCGGCATGACCTTTGCTAAAATAGGACATATCGAGCGCCAGAAATTTGCCGGAACGGAAATAAATCAACACTCCGGCAAAACATAGGCCACTCGGAGGTGTAACCTGCAAACATGACCGGCCACTTGGATATTGAGCAACACAACATATACATTTCAAAATATCTTATAGGACTCAAATTAGCATGCAATCAATAAGCAAAAATAAATCATCTCATGCCCAGACATCATCGAATATTATCACTAATACATCAGAATAGTGTCATACATATAACATCACTAATACAACTAAAACTCTAGCACACGCCGGGTATCGGCGCGGGCGGTGGACACCCACAGAGAAGGAACCATCACGGGATCATAGCTCCAGTGAGATCCTCGGAGAACCTGCCGGTATTGGAGAACCTGTGCTCCAACGCAAACAAGTAGCAACAGACGGCACATCCTCCTCATCGACACGGTGACGCACCACCTCCGCGGAGTCCTCGAGCCTCTGGACCGCCACTCGCCCACGACCGCCACCAAAGAAGGTTCGGGTCAACGATGTGTGGCTCCTCACCAACCTCGCGCCCGGTAGGTAGCGCCTCCCAGTACCACCTCGCGGAGCCCAGTCCCGGACATGGCCCATCTGGTCAAGCAGGTGTCGTCCTCCACCCGACTCAGCAGCGAGGATGGGGATAGGCATCGCCCACGTCAATGCGGGAAAAATTGCTTTAACTAAAAAATAGCAACAAGTTCTTATTAACTAGTTCTATTAATTCAACTAGTTCTTACTAAAATAAACTTACTATAAATAAAAATATTCTAATACCTAATTAGTACCTAGTTCTTACTAACTAATTAGTACCTAGGAACTACTGCCCTAATTACCATCTAATTTGATGAACCTATAGGAGTGGAAAGTGGTAGCGGATATTCCAATTATCCAACTATAAAGTGAAATAAGTGGTCAAATTTTACTCGTTTTATGATTCATCTTAGAAATTTGATTTGTTTCCACCTTACATGAACCCTAACTCATTTGCTGCATCCGCATCCGATTTGTTTCTACTCTTGAACCCTAACTAATTTGATGCAACTAAAATATATAAAAACCCTAGGCAGAGGTAGGGAGAGGGAGGAGGAGGCGGCGTCGAGGTCGGGTCGGGGCTCAGGCCTGGCGGATGGCGCAAGCGTCGAGGTCGAAGGTCGGGGTGGCGTCCGGGCGCGTGAGGTCGGGGCGGCGTCTGGGCGGCGTTGAGGTCGGGCGAGGCGTTGAATCTGGGGTCGGGGCGGCGTAGAGGGTGTGCGGAGAGCGCGCTGCGGCCGACGGGCGACGGCGGCGGCGAGAGTGTGGACAGTTGGATTTGGGGAAGTGGTCGTGGGGAAGGACGAACCCCATGGTTAAGTCAGAGGTAGCAGTAGCGCGTTCGGAAGAGCACTACTGCTACGTTAGCTTCATCGCTCGGGATACACGCTACTGCTACTCCTTTCTCTTTTTCCTTTTTCATTTAGTTTTTTCACATTTTATTTTTTCCTTTCACCTTATTCTATTTCTTTCATTTTCAATTACCTTTCTATTTGCTTTCCATTTAATTTTACATCCTTTAGCAGTAGCGAGTTTAATATAAAACGCGCTGCTACAAAGAATGGCGATGCCTTGATTCGTTATAGGTCGCTACTACCATGTGAAGCCTATCGGCTAAGCCGTGGGAATTCTAGTAGTAACATGTTTAGGGCAACACGCTACTGCTAGAACTTTATCTGCAGCGTGGTTTGGCCAAGGCGCTATCGCTAGTTAGCACCAGCGTTTTTTGACCGCTGCTGCTAAAGTTCTGTATAAGGTTTTCCATAGTAGTGGTGAGCACGCCGCATGATGGGCACCCACGGCTACGGCACCGATTATGTGCAGACGGGCCACCTAACGGTGAAGAGCGACGTGTACAGGTTCCGAGTGGTCTGCTGGAGCTCCCTAACGGGCCGCGGGTCATGGAGTACGCCCCCAGCAGGACTGCGTGGCCGAGTAGACCAGGCCCTACCTCGCCAGCAGCCGCCGCCTGCGCTGCATCATGGACGTAAGCTCTTGTGGCACTACTCATGGGCGCCCGCGCCATGGGGCACCTGACCCGCATAAGTATAAACAGATAGTGATTTAATAACTAATGAGCTAAACGAGATGAAAGTTTGCAAATATCTGAGGAACGGAATCAATAAGTAGGAGTAGTTCCGCATAACTTTACACCCAACTCGTTTTCTAGATCCGCTTGATTTATACTAGTAATATAATATGATATGCATGAAAATAAAATCTAGGCTGGAATTGATTGATGAGTTTTACGAGAAGGAAGAAGAGTGATCCACGTGACGTAGGGCCCCCGGCGTCAGATTTCAAAAGAAGGAAAAGAATGAACGGATGACATGAAGGGCGATCAGAGAGATGAAAAGTGAAGACGGGGAGCCCTAAGGGCGATCCGAACCAACCAACCAACCAAAATTATATTTTCATTCAAACGAAATGGAAAACGAAAACCAACAGCCGCCGCCCAGATCGATACGCCACCCATGGTCACGCCCGCCATGCTCGTCGCCGCTCCCCCAACCCCAACCAGCGACCCTCCCATACTCTCCACTCCATGGTCATGGATCCGCTCGAGCTGCTCAGCCCGGGTCAGATCCGCCCTTCATCAGGCCCCAGCTGCTGAAACCCTAGCCATTAGGGCCATGGTGACCGACAGCGGCATTTACGGCGGTATGGTCCCTCCCCTCCCTTCTCTTTCTATCTCCCGCTCATCTTTCTCTCAATTTCCCATCTCCTCTCCTCGCTCTCTAGGTCTTGGTTGGGTGGGTGGTCATGGAGGCAAGACCGACCGACAGCGGGTAGTCCATGGCGGCGGGCCAGATCCGTGCTGGCCGGATTCCTTCCTGCAGCGTCAAGGTCTTGGAGTCGATTCCTGCTGCGATTTGATTCCAGCTCACCCTCAAGGTTCGGTTTGCCCACTTCCTGCAGTCCTCAAGATTCAATCTCTTTCTCGACCCACAACTCATCTCGGCTCGTCATCTCGTAGCTATCCAACACCAGCGAGAGGCGGAGGCACCACCTGTTGGGGAACGAGTAATTTCAAAAATTTCTACGCGCACACAAGACCATTGTGATGGCATAGCAACGAGGGAGAGTGTCTGTCCACGCCCTCGTGAGAGCGAGCGGAAGTGTTATAACAACGCGGTTGATGTAGTCGTGCGTCTTCACGATCCGACCGATCCAAGCACCGAGCGTCGGCACCTCCGAGTTCTGCACACGTTCAGCTCGATGGCGATCCCGGACTCCGATCCAGCAAAGTGTCGGGATGAGTTCCGTCGACCTGACGGCGTGGTAGCGATGATGATGCTCCACCGGCGAGGGCTTCGCCTAAGCTCCGCGATGATATGACTTCTCCGGCGCAGGCTTCTCCTAAGCTCATGACGATATGACCGAAGTGGAATATGGTGGAGGGGCACGACACGGCTAAGGAACGATCCGTAGATCAACTTGTGTGTCATGGGGTGCCCCCTGCCCCGTATATAAAGGAGCAAGGAGGAGGTGGCCGGCCAAGGAGGGGAGCGCGACAGGGGGGAGTCCTACTCCCACCGAGTAGGACTCCTCCTTTCCTAGTAGGAGTAGGAGAGAAGGAAGGGAAGGGAGGAAGGTGCGGCCCTCCCCTAGTCCAATTCGGACTAGGCCTTGGGGCGCGGCCTGCCCTAGGCAGCCCCTCTCTTCCCGCAGGGCCCAATAAGGCCCAATACTTCTCCCCGGCGAATTCTCGTAACTCTCGGTACTCAAAAATACCGAATCATTGGAACCTTTCCAACTCGAATATAGTCGTCCAATATATCGATCTTTACGTCTCGACCATTTGAGACTCCTCGTCATGTCCCCGATCTCATCCGGGACTCAACTCCTTCGGTACATCAAAACTCATAAACTCATAATATAACCACATCCGAAACCTTAAGCGTGCGGACCCTACGGGTTCGAGAACTATGTAGACATGACCTAGAACTATTCTTGGTCAATAACCAATAGCGGAACCTGGATGCCCATATTGGCTCCTACATATTCTCTGAAGATCTTTATCGGTCAAACCGCATAACAACATACGTTGTTCCTTTTGTCATCGGTATGTTACTTGCCCGAGATTCGATCGTCGGTATGCAATACCTAGTTCAATCTCATTACCGACAAGTCTCTTTACTCGTTACGTAATGCATCATTCCATAACTAACTCATTAGCTACATTGCTTGCAAGGCTTATAGTGATGTGCATTACCGAGAGGGCCAGAGATACCTCTCCGACAATCGGAGTGACAAAACCTAATCTCGAAATCGCCAACCCAACATGTACCTTTGGAGACACCTGTAGTACTCCTTTATAATCACCCAGTTACGTTGTGACGTTTGGTAGCACCCAAAGTGTTCCTCCGGTAAACGGGAGTTGCATAATCTCATAGTTACAGGAACATGTATAAGTCATGAAGAAAGCAATAGCAGCATACTAAGCGATCAAGTGCTAGGCTAACAGAATGGGTCATGTCAATCACATCATTCTCCTAATGATGTGATCCCGTTAATCAAATGACAACTCATGTCTATGGCTAGGAAACTTAACCATCTTTGATTCAACGAGCTAGTCAAGTAGAGGCACACTAGTGACACTATGTTTGTCTATGTATTCACACATGTATTATGTTTCCGGTTAATACAATTCTAGCATGAATAATAAACTTTTATCATGAAATAAGGAAATAAATAATAACTTTATTATTGCCTCTAGGGCATATTTCCTTCAGTCTCCCACTTGCACTAGAGTCAATAATCTAGTTCACATCATCATGTGATTCAACACTAATATTCACATCTGTATGTGATTAACACCCATAGTTCACATCGTCATGTGACCAACACCCAAAGGGTTTACTAGAGTCAATAATCTAGTTCACATCGCTATGTGATTAACACCCAAAGAGTACTAAGGGATGATCATGTTTTGCTCGTGAGAGAAGTTTAGTCAACGGTGCATCACATTCGAGCCGTATGTATTTTGCAAATATTCTATGTCTACAATGCTCTGCACGGGGCTACTCTAGCTAATTGCTCCCACTTACAATATGTATCCAGATTGAGACTTAGAGTCATCTGGATCAGTGTAAAAAGCTTGCATCGATGTAACTCTTTACGACGGGCTCTTTTATCACCTCCATAATCGAGAAATATTTCCTTAGTCTTCACTAAGGATGTTCTTGACCAATGTCCAGTGATCTACTCCTAGATCACTATTGTACTCCCTTGCCAAATTCAGAGCAAGGTATACAATAGGTCTGGTACATAGCATAGCATACTTTATAGAACCTATGACTGAGGTATAGGGAATGACTTTCATTCTCTTTTCTATTTTCTGCTGTGGTCGGGATTTGAGTCTTACTCAATTTCACACCTTTGCAACACAGGCAAGAACTTTTCTTTGACTGTTCCATTTTGAACTTCTTCAAAATCTTGACAAGGTATGTACTTATTGAAAAACTTATCAAGCGTTTTTGATCTATCTCAATAGATCTTGATGCTCAATTTGTACGCAGCTTCTCCGAGGTCCTTCTTTGAAAAACTCCTTTCAAATACTCCTTTATGCTTTGCAGAATAATTCTACATTATTTCCGATCAACAATATGTCATTCACATATACTTATCAGAAATGCTGTAGTGCTCCTCATTTTCTTGTAAATACAGGCTTCTCCAAAAGTCTGTATAAAACCATATGCTTTGATCACACTATCAAAGCGTTTATTCAACTCCGAGATGCTTGCACCAGTCCATAGATGGATCGCTGGAGCTTGCACATTTTGTTAGCTCCTTTAGGATTGACAAAACCTTCTGGTTGCATCATATACAACTCTTCTTTAATAAATCCATTAAAGAATGTAGTTTTGACATCCATTTGCCAGATTTCATAAAATGTGGCAATTGCTAACATGATTCGGACAGACTTAAGCATCGCTACAGTTGAGAAAATCTCATTGTAGTCAACACCTTGAACTTGTCGAAAACCTTTCATGACAAGTCGAGCTTTGTAGATAGTAATACTACTATCAGCATTTGTCTTCCTCTTGAAGATCCATTTATATAATATGGCTTGCCGATCATCGGGCAACTCCATCAAAGTCCACACTTTGTTCTCATACATGGATCCCATCTCAGATTTCATGGTCTCAAACCATTTCGTGGAATCTGGGCTCATCATCGCTTCCTCATAGTTCGTAGGTTCATCATGGTCTAGTAACATGACTTCCGAATAGGATTACCGTACCACTCTGGTGCGGACTGTACTTTGGAAGACCTACGAGGTTTTGTAGTAACTTGATCTGAAGTTTCATGATCATCATCATTAGCTTCCTCACTAATTGGTGTAGGAATCACTGGAACTGATTTCTGTGATGAACTACTTTCCAATTAGGGAGAAGGTACAATTACCTTATCAAGTTCTACTTTCCTCCCACTCACTTCTTTCGAGAGAAAACTCCTTCTCTAGAAAGGATCCATCTTAGCAACGAATGTTTTGCCTTTAGACCTGTGATAGAAGGTGTACCCAACAGTTTCCTTTGGGTATTCTATGAAGACGCACTTCTCCGATTTGGGTTCAAGCTTATCAGGTGAAAACTTTTTCACATAAGCATCACAGCTCCAAACTTTTAAGAAATGACAGCTTAGGTTTACTGCTAAACCATAGTTCATACGATGTCATCTCAACGGTTTTAGATGTTGCCCTATTAAACGTGAATGCAGCTGTCTCTAATGCATAACCCCAAAACGATAGTGGTAAACTGATAAGAGACATCATAGATCGCACCATATCCAATAAAGTGCGGTTACGACTTTCGGACACATCATTATGCTGTGGTGTTCCATATGGCGTGAGTTGCGAAACTATTTCACATTGTTTCAAATGAAGACCAAACTCGTAACTCAAATATTTATCTCCACGATCAGATCGCAGAAACTTTATTTTCTTGTTACGATGATTTTCCACTTCACTCTGAAATTCTTTGAACTTTTCAATTATTTCAGACTTATGTTTCATCAAGTAGATAAACCCATATCTGCTCAAATCATCTGTGAAGGTCAGAAAATAACAATACTTGCCACGAGCATCAACATTCATTGGATCGCATACATCGGTATGTATTATTTCCAATAAGTCAGTAGCTTGTTCCATTGTTCCGAGAACGGAGTTTTAGTCATCTTGCCCAAAAGGCACGGTTCGCAAGCATCAAATGATTCATAATCAAGTGATTCCAAAAGTCCATCAACATGGAGTTTTCTTCATGCGCTTTACACCAATATGACCTAAACGGCAATGCCACAAATAAGTTGCACTATCATTATTAACTTTGCATCTTTTGGTTTCAATATTATGAATATGTGTATCACTATGATCGAGATCCAATGAACCATTTTCATTGGGTGTGTAACCATATAAGGTTTTATTCATTTAAGCAGAACAACAATTTATTCTCTTACTTAAATGAATAACCGTATTGCAATAAACATGATCAAATCATATTTATGCTCAACACCAAATAACACTTATTTAGGTTCCACACTAATCCCGAAAGTATAGGGGTGTGCGATGATGATCATATCAATCTTGGAACTACTTCCAACACTAATCGTCACTTCCCTTCAACTAGTCTCTGTTTATTCAGTAACTCCTGTTTCGAGTTACTAATCTTAGCAACCTAACAGTATCAAATACTCAGGGCTACTATAAACACTAGTAAGGCACACATCAATAACCTGTATATCAAATATAACCTTGTTTACTTTGCCATCCTTCTTATCCACCAAATATTCAGGGGTAGTTCTGCTTCCGGTGACCAGTTCCATTGCAGCAAAAGTACTCGGTCTAGTGCTTAGGTCTAGACTTGGGCTTCTTCACTCGAGCAGCAACTTGCTTGCCGTTCCTTTTGAAGTTCCCCTTCTTCCTTTGCCATTTTCCTTGAGACTAGTGGTCTTGTCACCCATCAACACTTGATGTTTTCTTGATTTCTACCTTCACCGATTTTAGCATCGCGAAGAGCTCGAGAATCTTTTTTATCATCCCTTGCATACTATAGTTCATCACGAAGTTCTACTAACTTAGTGATGGTGACTAGAGAATTCTGTCAATCACTATCTTATCCGGAAGATTAACTCCCACTTGATTCAAGCGATTGAAGTACTCGGACAATCTGAGCACATGCTCACTAGTTGAGCGATTCTCCTCCATCTTTTAGCTATAGAACTTGTTGGAGACTTCATATCTCTCAACTCGGTATTTGCTTGAAATATTAACTTCAATTCCTGGAACATCTCATATGGTCCATGACGTTCAAAACGTCTTTGAAGTCCCGATTCTAAGCCGTTAAGCATGGTGCACTAAACTATCAAGTAGTCATCATATTGAGCTAGCCAAACGTTCATAACGCCTGATCGCTCATATTGAGCTAATAAGCGTTCATAACGTCGCATCTGCTCCTGCAATAGGTCTGTCACCTAGCGTGCATTAAGGACATAATTCTTCTGCGCAGCAATGAGGATAAACCTCAGATCACGGATCCAATCCGCATCATTGCTACTAACATCTTTCAATACAATTTTCTCTAGGAACACATATGAAAACATAGGGAAGCAACAACGCGAGCTATTGATCTACAACATAATTTGCAAAATACTACCAGGACTAAGTTCATGATAAATTAAAGTTCAATTAATCATATTACTTAAGAACTCCCACTTAGATAGACATCTCTCTAGTCATCTAAGTGATTACGTGATCCAAATCAACTAAACCATGTCCGATCATCACGTGAGATGGAGTAGTTTCAATGGTGAACATCACTATGTTGATCATATCTACTATATGATTCACGCCGACCTTCGGTCTCCGTGTTCGAGGCCATATCTGCATATGCTAGGCTCGTCAAGTTTAACCTGAGTATTCTGCGTGTGCAAAACTGGCTTGCACCGTTGTAGATGGACGAGAACTTATCACACTCGATCATCACGTGGTGTCAGGGTACTACGAACTTTTAGCAGCGGTGCATACTCGGGAGAACACTTCTTGATAATTTTAGTGAGAGATCATCTTATAATGCTACCGACAATCAAAGCAAGATAAGATGCATAAAGGATAAACATCACATGCAATCAATATAAGTGATATGATATGGTCATCATCATCTTGTGCTTGTGATCTCCATCGCCAAGCTTACCGCCATGATCACCAACGTCACCGCGCGACACCTTGATCTCCATCGTAGCATCGTTGTCGTCTCGCCAACTGTTGCTTCTACGACTATCGCTACTGCTTAGTGATAAAGTAAAGCAATTACATGGCTTTTGCATTTCATACAATAAGCGACAACCATATGGCTCCTGCCATTGCCGATAACTTCGGTTACAAAACATGATCATCTCATACAATAAAATATAGGATCACGTCTTGACCACATCACATCACAACATGCCCTGCAAAACAAGTTAGACGTCCTCTACTTTGTTGTTGCAAGTTTTACGTGGCTGCTACGGGCTGAGCAAGAACCGTTCTTACCTACGCATCAAAACCACAACGATAGTTTGTCAAGTTGGTGCTGTTTTAACCTTCGCAAGGACCGGGCGAGCCACACTCAGTTCAACTAAAGTGAGAGAGACAGACACCGCCGGTCACCTTTAAGCAACTAGTGCTCGGGCGGTGAAACCAGTCTCGCGTAAGCGTCTGCGAATGTCGGTCCGGGCGCTTCATCTCACAATACCGCTGAACCAATGTATGACATGCTGGTAAGCAGTATGACTTATATCGCCCACAACTCACTTGTGTTCTACTCGTGCATATGACATCAACGCATAAAACCAGGCTCGGATGCCACTGTTGGGGAACGTTGTAATTTCAAAAATTTCCTACGCACACGCAAGACCATGGTGATGGCATAGCAACGAGAGGAGAGTGTCTGTCCACGTACCCTCGTGAAGCGAAGCGGGCGTTATAACAACGCTGTTGATGTAGTCGTCGTCTTCACGATCCGACCGATCCAAGCACCGAACGTCACGGCACCTCCGAGTTCTGCACACGTTCAGCTCGATGACGATCCCGGACTCGATCCAGCAAAGTGTCGGGGATGAGTTCCGTCAACACGACGGCGTGGTAGCGGTGATGATGCTCCACCGACGCGGGGCTTCGCCTAAGCTCCATGACGATATGACTTCTCCGGCGCGGGGCTTCACCTAAGCTCCATGACGATATGACCGAAGTGGAATATGGTGGAGGGGCACCAGACACGGCTAAGGAACGATCCGTAGATCAACTTGTGTGTCATGGGGTGCCCCCTGCCCCAGATATAAAGGAGCAAGGAGGAGGTGGCCGCCAAGGAGGAGGCGCGACAAGGGGGGAGTCCTACTCCCACCGGGAGTAGGACTCTCCTTTCCTAGTAGGAGTAGGAGAGAAGGAAGGGAAGGGAGGAAGGGTGCGGCCCTCCCCTAGTCCACCGGACTAGGCCTTGGGAGGCGCGCGCCTGCCCTAGGCAGCCCTCTCTCTTTCCCGCAAGGCCCAATAAGGCCCAATACTTCTCCCGGCGAATTCCCGTAACTCTCCGGTACTCCGAAAAATACCGAATCATTCGAACCTTGCGAACTCGAATATAGTCGTCCAATATATCGATCTTTACGTCTCGACCATTTCGAGACTCCTCGTCATGTTCGATCTCATCCGGGACTTGAACTCCTTCGGTACATCAAAACTCATAAACTCATAATATAACTGTCATCGAAACCTTAAGCAGGGACCCTACGGGTTCGAGAACTATGTAGACATGACCTAGAACTATTCTTGGTCAATAACCAATAGCGGAACCTGGATGCCCATATTGGCTCCTACATATTCTACGAAGATCTTTATCGGTCAAACCGCATAACAACATACGTTGTTCCTTTTGTCATCGGTATGTTACTTGCCCTTGCCCGAGATTCGATCGTCGGTATCCAATACCTAGTTCAATCTCGTTACCGACAAGTCTCTTTACTCGTTACGTAATGCATCATTCCATAACTAACTCATTAGCTACATTGCTTGCAAGGCTTATAGTGATGTGCATTACCGAGAGGGCCCAGAGATACCTCTCCGACAATCGGAGTGACAAAACCTAATCTCGAAATACGCCAACCCAACATGTACCTTTGGAGACACCTGTAGTACTCCTTTATAATCACCCAGCTACGTTGTGACGTTTGGTAGCACCCAAAGTGTTCCTCCGTGGCAGGGGTTGCATAATCTCATAGTTACAGGAACATGTATAAGTCATGAAGAAAGCAATAGCAGCATACTAAACGATCAAGTGCTAGGCTAACAGAATGGGTCATGTCAATCACATCATTCTCCTAATGATGTGATCCCGTTAATCAAATGACAACTCATGTCTATGGCTAGGAAACTTAACCATCTTTGATTCAACGAGCTAGTCAAGTAGAGGCACACTAGTGACACTATGTTTGTCTATGTATTCACACATGTATTATGTTTCCGGTTAATACAATTCTAGCATGAATAATAAACTTTTATCATGAAATAAGGAAATAAATAATAACTTTATTATTGCCTCTAGGGCATATTTCCTTCACCACCATCCACCATGCCGGTCGGGAGAGGTCCAACTCCTCTTCCTCGGCCACGTCAAGGTTTGGATTTCATTTCCTCCTCACGCACGCAGGAATGCCCACAACTGCACCTACGTCATACCTCGTGGATCCTCCTCTGCTCCGCTTGCTTGCCATCATGCCGTTCGTTCGTCCGTGGAGTAGTGAGGGCTCTATGGTCCGGGTTGATTTGACTCCCTGTCATGTAAGCACTTTGTGTTATTATAAAATAGTTTCGGCTCCATGCGATGACTTTCCTCACATGTATATATGCATGAGTTGATTTGAACCTGAAAATGTTGGTCCCCCAAGCTCTACAATTCATTCATGTAGAAAGTGAATCTCTGTGTATATATGTGTATAACCTGATGATATTAATTGTTGGCTCCTTTGTTTTCACACTGAAAAATCTTACTGCCTTTTTGTTTGTCTAGAGTTTGTTTTATTTCGCTGATATATGCTTACCTATGGGGATAGGTCAAGACACATGCATGCTCTGCTTTATGATGGATCAACTGCATCCGTGAAAGAGATCGTCTAAACTCTCATCTCTTTGTCGTTGGCGTGTGCTTAGCTTAGCGGTAATAGGAAGAGATGAATCGTGTTGTGTGTCACGGTAGCAACTATATTACTCCCTCTGTTTCGTATTAAGTGTTGCTGATTTAGTACAACTTTGTACTAAATCAGCGATGCTTAATATGTAACCAAGGGAGTACCTGGGAAGGGTGAAAGTTGTTGATGATGATGTTTTTGTATCTTAATTTTGTCATTGATTGATGCCACATGTTTGTTTACATTGGCAACAACATTGAGAGCGCTGTTGTGTTCCTCTACTACATAGTCATTTGTTTCCATTTTGTCAACTTAGCCATGCTCCTGAATGGATTCCTCAGAATCGTTTTCTCTTCTCCAGTACCAATAAG